>OX596077.1:27080349-27252849 GCA_951394005.1 Protophormia terraenovae | reverse complement strand
TTCCTAGATATCAAAATAACATAAATTTTAATAAAACATTTAGATATTTTTTCAAATAAATAATTATCCAGTGTATTTACACAAACATTGCTACCTTCGATATAATTATAGATGCAGTTAATTTTTTATCTCTATTTAAAAGAAGAAAAACAGTATGGAAATTGGTCGTGATTCGTCAATTATTTCAACTCGCTCCCATACAAATACCCCACGAATAGGGTTTTAACGCTTAGAAATTAGTTATTTATATCACTATTTCAATAAAACTCAATAAAAAAAAGTTTAATACATTATTAAATCAGAGTACTAAATATCAGGAAGATCGGTCCACAATTAGGCATAGCTCCCATATAAAGCCCACTTTCGAAAATCACTTTAACTCCCAAAATCCAACATAAATTACAGTGTAATGGCAATATTTGACACAATTAACTTTATAATCAGTAAAAATCATATAAACTAATTTCATATTAGGTCCATTTTCGAAAATTTCGGAATTCATTTTAATGTACAAACGCAATGGTGTAGGGTGTTATATATATATATATATATATATATATATATATATATATATATATATATATATATATATATATATATATATATATATATATATATATATATATATATATATATATATATATATATATATATATATATATATATATATATATATTATATATATTGTCGGAATATACCGACTATAACTTTCTTACTTGATTTTTTAATGTTTGTTTTCAGTAAAATCAAAAACAAACAGAAAACTTAATTTTAGAAAGATACAGCAACAAAAAATTTTGGACGCCATATAATTAATAATTTTATAGAATACAGATTTCAAAGTTTTCTTGTATTTCATTTTTGACACATTTATCGATTATAAAAAAAATTATATTTTTGAAGAAATTAACATAACTTAAGAAAACATGTTGAGTCCGCCATTTTTTTTAACATTTTGGCAGCCATTTTGGTTCCGCCATTTTGAATTATTTTTAAGTTCATTTTTGGAATCAGCAAGTCCAATAACCTTGAAATATGAATTTTTTGCCATATCCGACAACGATAAAGGGTTTTGGCCAAAAATCGATCTCTCTGGCCCTCTGTGCCTTGGTCAAACACTTGCATTAAGGGCAATATATATTCCTTAATACAAGTATGCATCATATTAAGTTGATACTAATATTTATGTGTGACTAGCTTTTCCCAGTGCTCTTCGCTACCGCTTTTGATGCGAAAACTGTACTCCCCTTGGACTTATTATCCTATTCGAATTTTATAAAAATTAACAATTCAAATGCTTAAGACTTGAACTGTAATACTATCAGAACTTTTTAAACCCACCATCAAAATCTATATATAATATATGTATATTGCGTTTGTCATTCCGCATATTCTGGGTTCTCGTGAAAACTTAACACAATCTAACGATGTCCATAATTCTGAGTGTCTGTTAAAAGAAGGATAGGGCTCGGGGCAGAAATTTTTTGGTATTCGTATTGAAAATGAGCAGAATATAAAGTGAAAAAATAAACGAAATGAGCACCATTAATTATAAAATATGATGAGGAAGTTATTTCTTCAATATCAAATATATTGTACCACCCTATTAAAAATATTCTCATTTTCCAAACAAGAAATTCTGTTAAAATTTATTTTCAATTTCTTTGATAATTCCTAGGATAAATGTTATCACATTAGACTGAGATCAATAGATTTGAAATTTAAACATACATGCATTTAGTTAAATTCTTTTATTTTACGTTTAACCCAGGTGTTTTATTTTATACAACTAAATACATCCATACTAACAAATAAAAACAGATATGCACAAAAATGTGTACGTGTTTTTCTTTAAGTCAGTCAATCAGTATAAAGTCCTTTAAAGTTTAAACTTCCTTAAGATTATTGGCTGTATGTTTGTGTGTTATAGTATTTTTCACAAGCATCATATAAGTAACAGTAGATTTTGATTTTGAGTGTCTCAAACAGATGTCGTTCAAAGATATGAACTACTTACAAACATACATATAATAAAAAAAATAAAAATAAAAAAATATTTATACGAGTTATTCTCTAGTTTCATATTCAAGTGTAATCCTAGGTTATATATGAGTATTATATAAAATTGAAATTTTATAAATAATCTTCTGTTTTATGTCTTTTCTAGATTTGTATTGTTAAAAAAATAAAATAATACATATAATATTTAATTATAATAAAGGATTTTTATTGAGACTTTGTTTAAAATTTTTTGTATAAAATATACATGAAAAAAAATATAAATGGACTTCAATTACGAAATTGCTTATATAAATAAATTTTTTGTTTGATTTGGCATTTATCACCAAAATGATAATATTAGTTAACTAGTATAATTGATTTTGGCTTAAATTTTAAATATTTTTTAATCAAATTAATTAGAATTATGATTGAATGTTTGCCTAAAATCAACTAATATAATTTTAATATAATTATTTAATTAATTATGAAAAATATTTAAAAATACTATAAAAATAAAATTAGACGAAAGAAAAATATAAAAAATTTCAAATTTGTTTTGGAAAAGCGAAAGTTGATATATAGTTTATAGTCTAAGCGTCATATCCCTGCCAACATTTTCCATCGAAATTTAGTCTAAAAAGTTACTACAGATATTTTTTAACAATCCAATGTGATATCATTTCCTTTTCGAAAAAGAATCACCGTTCGGGAAAAAACGTACCTCAGTTCTAATAGTTTTAAGATGACACTTTTTAGTGCTTTTTGGGAGTGTCGAATTAGTGTTATTTAGAAGTACAGAAGAGTATAAACAGTCGGTCCAAACGCACATTTTTTGGTAATAAATCTGTATCTCCTAAACTGCTACTTGGATCAAATACATATGTATGGAAGAGTTGCAGAGGAGGACCTAAGCTTTCAGAAAAATCATATTGTAGTCACTCTGTGACAATACGAGATAAGCTACAGGATCTCAAAATTTACTACCTCGAGTATGTAAAAGTTTAAAAAAATTTTAACTTCTACAAATGATGTCCTATTTTGTATTTCTGTAAAGTACTTGGCAAGATAAAGAAAATTAAGCTTACTCACCCATTATATTGAATTTTTTATTTTTTGCCTCGACTTTCTTTCGTTTTTCGGGAATAAGTCCTGAGGTATATGAGTTGATTTTTTTTTAACATTCTGTAATTTTTTATATATTCCTAAATAATATACTGAAAAAAATTTTTGATTATCTCAATTCGTCTATACATGAAAAACATTCAAAGTCAGCACTCTGAATTTTTTTTTAAACAAAAATAGGTGGACTAGATAGATTTTTCCGAGTTAAAAAAAAGCAGCTTTTTTAAGAATAATACGAAGTTAAAAAAAAATTGGTACGAGGATCAAAAATACAATATTTTCCACAAACTTAAAAGCAAAATTCTAAAAGTTGGTCATATTAGTACTTATATGACTATAATTATGTGCGCGATTTTTATTTCTAATCGGAGCAAGGACTATCGTAGCTGTCATATATCCTTTTTACTAAAAACGTCGTAAAACTGCTAAAACGACACATATGTAATATCAAATAACATATCGTCCATTCCATGAAAGAATGCCCAAAAATATTTTTCATGTCTTCCGATTTTAATAATATTTGGCATACGCTATGGAGCCGTCTACATATGTCCGTTTTTATTTTTTTGAATTTTGGAAAATTCGCGAATTTATTCGCGATTTAATTTTTTCAAAAAGTGAAAAAAACGACAAAAGTGTCTAACTTTAAACATCAATATCTCAAAAAGTTGTTAACGGATTTTAATGATTTAAATTGCATATTTAAGAAGAATAAGTCCACTATAAATGTAGTTATTTAAAAATAATATTATCGTTTAAAAATGCATTCATAATGCAAATGCAATTTTTGAATGCATTTTTGGAAAATGTCTACCCTTTCAATTTTTTTCTTCTTTCGATATAAAAAACATTATTATGTTTGCTAAAAACTGCAATATAAATTGTTCTGGGACAAAATGGTTCACTATTTTAAAAAATTTTTTCAAAATATTTCTTCAAATTTTTTCATATAAATTTTTAATTTTTTTTAATTTTTGTATTTTTAAATTTTTGTGAGCATATTTTTAAATAAATTTTAACCATAATAATTCAAAATTTATTATTTGCGGTAGAAAACCTATTTATCCCAGATTAAGAGCTGATATTTTATATAATAAACATATTTGTCTTCAATATTAAGCAAAAATATTTAAAATCAAAAGGGTAAAAATTTCTTAAAAATACATCCGAAAATTGCATTCTTTTCGCATCTTTAGCAAAAAAAATTATTTTTGATTTATACAATATAATTTACAATATATATTGTAATAAACTCTACACAAGTTTTTAAATCAATAAAATCTCACCTATAGTTAAGGAGTTATAAATATTTAAAGTCACATATTACTAAAAAAGTATAACCAAAAAAGTTAAAAATCAAAATTTATAAAAAAATTTTAATTTTTGTATGAAAAAAATGATGGAAATTGTTTTAAAAAAATATTTAAAATAGTAGACTTTATTGTCCCAGAACAGTTCTTTTTGCATTTTATAGTAAAGATATTGCTTTTTAACATATTAAAAGAAAATTAAAATCGGAAGGGTAGAAATTTTTCAAAAATGCATCCAAAAATCGCATTTGCATTATGAATGCATTTTTAAACGATAATATTATTTTTAAATTACTACATTTATAGTGGACTTATTTTTCTTAAATATGCAATTTAAATCATTAAAATCCATTAACAACTTTTTGAGATATTGATGTTTAAAATTAGACACTTTTGTAATTTTTTTCATTTTTTGAAAAAATTAAATCGCGAATAAATTCGCGAATTTTTCAAAATTCAAAAAAATAAAAACGGAGATATTTAAATGGCTCCATAGGTTATATGTGTACCAAATATAAACAAAATCGGATGACCCTCCGTAAAAAATTGACATTTTTTATAAATCTTTCGTGGAATTGACGATATATTTTTTTAGGAATACTAGAGTATGCATGTTATAAATAATATATTACTCATACGTACGGTTGTACATGAAATATGTATTAGAGATCTGCAACGAATAAGTGCATATGTGAAGACCGACATCGAATATAATTACTAATCGTACTCTCTCTCTCAGAGCACAAGTACTGAAGTGTAGTTAACCGTTGTTTGTCGAATACGAGTAAGTAGCAACAGAAAAACATGTTCCGAAAAAAGTGAACACAAACAAAAAGTACTACAAGTATATTGTTCACTTCACATGGTACCACGAGTATTTTCATATTAAAGGGCAAAGCTGAAATATAATTTTATGGGAACTAATAAATAAATTGATCTATTTTATTATAATAAAATTTATGCTATGTTTTCTTTGCACCGTTTTGTTTATGTTTTTTAGAACAAATAAGTTATTAAAACAAATCGGATAACAAGAAAGCAGAAATAAAAATAGAACTAAAATAAATAAATTATAGGTATAAAATCAGAATTTATTTTTTTATTTATAAAATTAAAGAAAGGAGAACTAAAGATTAAATATTTTTTTTTTTATTTAATTTAAAAATATTGTTAGATTTTTTGCATGCCTATTCCGTTTTTATTTAAAATTCATACATATAACTTCCATATATTTTATATTTTATTATATTGTTGTGAGTAAGTACTGCCAATAATACAAATGAAACTAAAAACACTTTTTTTTTATACCAAACTGAACGTTGTACATGTAGTACTACGTTCAGTTTTACTTGCGCATCATACTCGACATGATCTATCTTGGTATGTTCGAATAAAATTGAACATGTCGGCAGTGTTCGTTATTAGCGAACACAGTCAAATAACAACAAATAGTTATTCAAACGTTTTGTTGTTCACAAATATGTGTACATCTTTTGTTTGCGACGCTTCGAGTAAGTGTACATGCTTCGCCAGTACACGTGTACTTTACATATACAAATATATTTACGCAGATCTCTAATACGTATGTACAAATATTACTGACAAACAGTGTTGCCAGGATTTGAGAAAAAAGCTAATATATTCTTTTATTTAAAACGCATTTATTTTTTGTTCTCATTAGTTTTTGGTATTTCTTAAAGATATTTTAGTGAATTTATAAATATAGCATACACCCAGAGAAATATCAATCACATACGTGTTGAAAACGATACCATTCTGTGTCAATAGTGAATCTACACCGTATGTGTTTAAATTAAACACTGCGTGTTCAATTCTTATTGAAAATCGATACCTAATTGGCACCAAGTTGAAACCATTTCGGTATCAAATTGTTAAATTACATATGTTTTCTATTAAATTTGTTAACGAAAGGTATTAAAAAGCTGTTACCGTAAATTACCAATGTGACCACAACCGTTGTTGATTTTGAATCGAATTTTTTCCCTTAGTGTAAATAGTTTCTATGTGTAATAAAGTTTGTTAAAAAATAATTATAATATTCTTGTGGAATGAAGTGCCGCATTTGAAAATTTTGGTTAAATATAAGAAATTTTGATATATTTGTGCGTATTAATCCACAAAAATGCTTAAACTGAAGATTCAGTAAAAATAAAATGAGTAAATTTTTAGCCTTTGTAAGGCCATGTTAAGAATCAAAAAAGGTTAGAAGAAAAGCTAGAAGCTAAAACGAAAATTTTGAGGCTAAAATAAAAATAAAAAGGCTAGATTTAGCCTTAAAAAAGCTAAACTGGCAACACTGCTGACAAAGTTGCAATAGAGTGCAAAATGTTTTTAAATGATTATTTCTATTTAACATTTATGTTTACAACCAAAAATTTATACGTATCATTACAACCGACATAACTTTTTGCTATTCAATAAAAGCAATACTTTTGAGATATACCAGTTGGTTTTTAATTCACGGACCTTTCAATTTTAACGTCTAAAAGTATTTACAATATACCTGTCATTAGCTTCCTTCTTGCGGACATAACTTTTATTTGGTCCCTATTTAAACTTAGACTTTGATTTTAATGAAATATATCTTGTTTTATTTGCAACAAATTTATCTCTATGAATAAAAAAAATACAAATTTTAACTTTTCACATTTTAAAATTTTGATGATTTTTTTAAAACATTTTTTCTTGAAATTTTTTGTAAAATTTAATTTTTTCTTAGAAGATGGTCTTAATATCTCCATAACTGTTAACCGTATTAAAAAGTAATGTAGGAACGACTTGAAGATAATTTTAATTAAAATTTTTTGAAATTCTTTTGAACAAAATCAAACGTTTTTAAGATATGCTTCAATTTATAGTCCAACCTCCTTAATTTTACAAATCGCGATTTAACGCGAGAATTGAAGTCAATTCAAAAAAAAGTGGATTACAGGCTTTGAATTGACTGAGAAACTCCGTGCCGTAGAAATTTTTTTCTCTTTTTGTAACTGTGTTATTCAAGTAGAGCCATCGAAATTCATTTTTTTCCATATTCATATCTTTGCTATATATCAGCTGATTTTGGCGCTCTCTAGCGGAATGATTATGTGTTAAAAAAAATTGGTACATACATTTTTAAAAATGTATATTATTATCTATAAGAAAAATTTTCACTTTCCTAAAATCATTGTGCGGGTGGCTGTCCATGTAAACCTTGTGCACAAAGTACAGGCTGCAATTTGAAATATAATTCAATGAAATTTGGCAAATGGGACTTTTATGACACAAGGATAAAGCCTATTGAAATTGGTGGTGATCGGTCCATTATTTCACCTACCCCCATACAAATGTCCCCCCGGAATACAGTGCCTTTAAAATAAGAATATTTTAATGAAATTCGGTACAAATAAGTTCTGTAAAAGTATCAAACTATGTAGTAAATTTTATGAAGATCGGTCCACAATTGATCACAGCTCCCATATAAACCTCTTCCGAAAATCACCTTGACGAGCATGAATAAGAATATTTTAATGAAATTCGGTACAAATAAGTTCTGCAAAAGCATCAAACTATGTAGCAAATTTTATGAAGATCGGTCCACAATTGATCATAGCTCCCATATAAACCTCTTCCGAAAATCACCTTGACGAGCATGAATCCCATGCGGATGTTAGCATCAAGTTAATATTCAACAAAAATAAGTTATATATTAGTATAAATTATTCAACCAAATTTTATAAAGATCGGTCGATAATGTACCATAGCTCCCATATAAGGTCCACTTCGGAAATCGCCCAAAAGTGCGATTTACACTTAGTAAAAGTATCAGTCCACAATTGGCCACAATTGGCCACAAGTGTAATATAAGTCCCCTCTCCGAGTTTTGATGCTCATATACAATGGTGTAGGGTATCATATGGTCGGTCTTGACCGACTATATCTTTTGCTCTCGTTTTCTATCACGTACTGATTTTTTTATGGTCCAACTTAGACTATAACTTAAGAACCGTTTACACGATTTTGATACACCAAAAAAATCATACCAAAATTGTCTTCAAGGTATGTCAACCATATTTTTTATACCCACCATCATAAAGATGGGATTATGTATATTGATTTTGTCATTCCGTGTGTAACATGTCGAAGGAATCATTTAAGACCCCACAAAGTATATATCATCTGGGTCCTGGCATAAATAGATCTATCTGAAACGATCTATCTATGTCCGTCCGTCTGTCTTTCTGTTGAAAGCAGGAAAGGACTCGAACGGGATAACCTAGGGGAACGAAATTTGGTTCAAATATTTATCTTATACATTTTGTTTGGTATTGAAAATGAGCAAAATCGGTTAATAAACAAAAAAGTTATGGGCTAAAAACTAGAAACACAGGGTGTCCGTTTCATACTTTTCTGCTGATATCTCTTAAAAAAAAGCATTTACAACATCGAAATTTTGTATAAATAGTTCGAGGGTTGACATAAACTTGGAAACCAAAAATGAACGTGGTCCGTCCACGTTACCGCCCATCTCCCATATAAGTTGAAACTTCAACGAAATTGTGTTCAAATAGTTCAAGGACCAATGTAAACTCGGAAACGAAAAATGGGTGTGGACCGCCCACCTCCCATATAACCTAAAATTTGAAAAAGTTGATGGTGGGTATATAAATTCGGCCGAGCCGAATTCGCGCATTTTTATCACTCAAGAATTTTAGAGTTATGGATCAAGATTATCAAGATTTAAAAAAAAAATATATATATATATATATATTTTTTTTTAATTTTTTCGCCACTAATTACCGAAAAGCTTCGGAAATATTAACTGAACAAATAATTATGTAAATTGAACGGCTAAAAATTTAAAAACTTCTATTTTTCTCCATATAAGAGAGGCCCACCCTAATGTTGAAAAAACTTATTGCCAATTAAAATGTTCACAATCAGCGAAAACGAATAACCTTAAATATTTATTGCAGGCAAGACAAGACATTTTCAGCTTTTGTAATTTTGCCTTTATGAAAAAGGATTTTAATTGAAATGAAAAACATATTTCCACGTTTCTATCTTCAATTTCTGCCATTTTACGCAACCCAATAATGAAAAGGGAAACTTTTGCTTAGCATTGGTAGTTTTTATTATAAGATGTGATAATAAGAATGTAAAATTTGAAAGGAAAATATTTTTGCAAGATATTTATAATAGTTGTTGTCAAGAAACGCATTTTAAGCTACCTACAATTAATTAATTTTAATTTTTTTTAAAGATTTTTGCAAGAAACTTATATTAAGTGTGGCTTTATTAAAAAGAAAACAAATCGAATTTCATTGTCAGTTTTTAAATTTCACATATAATTAAGATATACCGACTCCATGTATTGTAATAGGGAACGAGGTTAAATAGAGACGATTATTAAGATGGCTGTAAAAATATTCATTTTAAAATCGTAAATTTGTTATACTTTTTAATGAATTTAAAATACCAAAAATTAAAACCAATCCTTTTTAAAACAATAAAGGCATAAAACTTTGCATAACAAATTTTGGCAAATGTTTGAAACATAAACGGATATTATTTGTCTTATCGTTATAAGAAATCAATTTCATATTCCCCATACCACCAAGAGAATATGTAGATATTCCTATATTTCATGCAAAACTTTAAAGTAACAAACCTTCAAAAAAGAAAAAAATCACAAAAACGCAACTCATTGAATGAGCCATAAAACTTAAAAAACAAAAAGTTTAATTAAAACAGTTTCCTAAAGAGGATATGCCGAATATACATATAGTATATTTTATCTTTAACTTTTTCTCTGTTCTTCATAAGCTCTCATCTATAACTTTCTATAAACTGAAATTGATTATAGAATATTTTTTGTTTAAGCAAACAACTAAAAGAGATAATACATTATTTTTCTTACACTTTTTACGTTACAAACTTTTACTTATTCAAACCAATTCCTTTTGAAACTGAAAACTGTTAAGAAATTCAATTTTATATGCCAATTTTCTTTTTTGTTAAGCTGGATAAAAAATTATAATAATAATATAGAAAATAAAGTTTCACAAAAGAAAATTGGCTATTAGCGCCTAATTTTAACAGCCAGCAGGTAAATGTTTTTGTAACATTTTTCCCTTAAAATAGGCAATGAATTTGTTGGATATTACATAGCCTAAATATAGGCTTACACAAAGTAAGTTTTTTTTTGTCTGTTTCTAACTTTAATTGCCATTTAAATGGGCTACACTTAAAAAGGAATTACAAATTCTTTTTTATGCTATTCTTTCAAAAATTTTTCTAGCCAGCTTGGGGCTAATGAAATTGAAAAATGCAATCAGCAAAAAAATAAAGAACCAAAAACTTTGCGAATACAATTTCGCACTAAAATGTTCAATACTAACACAATGTCAGTAACAATCTAAAAAACCCCCTTTAATATTGCTGCTAAAAGGATATAACAGGAAGAATGTAGGAGTATAAATAACTTAGACAATGTTTCGGCAGTCCAGGCACCATATACAATCAAAAGAAGAAAAAAAAAAACATTATTAAGCCTTCTTTTGCTTTTGGCTGTAACGCAATGGTCTATTAGAAATTAAAAAAGGGGGCAACAGTTGGGCCAATATAAAAATGATAATAGAAAATATAAGAAGCTCACCATCTACTTTACCCTTCTAATTCTTTCCATCTTTTTCATTTTTTGTTAAAAAGCAAAAGACTCAGTGAACAAAAGTGTTGACAACAATTTACAAAAATTGTTTTATTATTTCCCTTTCAGCCGTATCTCTATGTATTGAGACTGCTTCTCTGTCTATGTAAGTGTTAGTGATATTACTATTACAAAGAAAAATACCCTTTATCGTTGTACTGTTTTTTTTTTTTTTTTTTTTTTTTTTTTCAATTTCATTGTCATTTATTCCACCTTCACGCACAACACATACAATGTGACTGTTCCAGGAAAACAACTAGAATTGTTATCTTTATAAGGATTCATTTTTCTTGGCTTATGGTTCCTTTATTTTTGGCTGGAAAATTTATAGCATTCGCGATAATTTAAATAAGAAAATAACAATTTTCTTTTAGCTGAAATTAATGTTGAATAATAAACAATTAAATCTTATTAAAAAAAGAGTTCCAGAAAGAAATGTATAAAATAATTTATATAATATAAAAGGAAAAAATCTTTATTGCGAAATCACTCCTTATGGCACTTGTTATTGCAGTTGTAATCCTTTGGAATATTAATAAAATTTAAAAAGGAGAGAAAAGGTGTAAAATTACTTTTTAGAATGTAAACGGAATTTGTAAAACTTTAAGAGAATGGTTAAAGAAATGAAAAGAATTTATACAAAATTATAAATCCATATTTTGGACGATATTTCTACTTCTAATGAACCGATTGAACTCATTTCTTCACGACACAAATTCAGAAAAAAATTTCAAAATTTTTTATGAATAAACAAAGTTCCAAGCTTATATGGGTCTTCAGAAAATCGAAAACCATTTAAAAAAACAGTTTTTTTTAACATCTTCGCCATTTTTAAACCGATTTCTGCTGAATTTCGATAGCAAAGTTCTCGATGGAGTTATCGGGATAAAATCGTAAAAAACTTAGGACTGAAACACTGAAAATATCCATTAGGCAAATTAAGATTTCTATTTTTAAATTAGTGTGTATGATAATATAGCATTTTCTGCTTTTATAAGTTTCAAAATTTCTCTTTATTTTGACAAAAATATAAGTTCCCTCCCTTTCTTCCTTCGGCTAAAATTTGCGCCAAAAATTCCCTCAAAAAAAGGAAAATTCCCTCCATCTGACATTATTGCTTAGGACATATCTTCGCCACTTATAAAACTATTGTGTAGAAATTATAAACTTTTTTGCGCTAAGACACACACTGTAGAAGTTAAAAATTAATCATTAAATGCCCAGAAATGCAGATTTAATTTTTCAAAAGCCTTTTTTTCTATAAAGACACCCATCCATCAATGATTATATATCGACTTGTCTCATTTTATTAAAAAAAAAATATATATATATAATCTTAAGGAGTGCGTTCGAAAAAATCTTAACGTATATAATATTCAATAACTTGGAAACATTTAATCTTAGAGTTTTCATTCTTTTTTTATTTAATTGATAATTTATTACAGATCGCAGAAAAATATAACTTTTATAGTTCTAATCACTACTTATGAAATTGTGGACCAGAGAACGGTTTGATTGGTTAATTTTTGATTTTGAATACAATCAGAAAAAACGAACCTCATGTTGACAATATAAATCAATTCCGTAAAGCAATACATGACATTATTCACAACAACGGAGTGTAACGAAAAATGATGCATGCATTGCATGTCTTCTACAAATGTAAACGAATACTCTCAAAAGCAACGAATACTTAACGATTGGTGTGAATGGTTTCAATGCTGATTGAATAAGTTGTATTAACAAAGAATTAACGTAACAAATTTTCAGAGTTCATTTTTTTTATATTTTTCTTTGCCAAAATATCAAACCTTTAGTAAAGTTTACTCTCTACAAATCGTAAAAATAAACTTTGTAGTCAAATCGTAAAAAAAAAATTTAAAAAAAATTATCAAAAAAACGTCACTATCAAAAACTTTAAAAAATAATTTTTTTTTCATAAATAAAGTTAAAATTTTGTTAAAAAAGACAATATTTAAAATAGTTTAAACAATAAAACTTATAATTTGACTTATATCAGTGAACTTTTGACAGAATTTCTTAAGTGCAGATTGTTTAACGATTAAATTAACATGCTAAAGTCGCATCGTTAAGACTACTAGGTATTTTCTTACTACTATTATATTTGGAAATATATGCAGTTGAATAATTATTATTTCCATGGAAATTTTTAATTCTTAAAACAGTTTTTTAGCTCTCCAGAATTTTTTTTGAGTTTAGTTAAAAGTCCACAGATATATGAGTTACAAAAACATAGTAGTTTATAATGTAATTATTATTAATATTCCCTGAAATAATTGTTCGAGTTTTGAAAGAAATTTAACGTAGTTTATAATTAAATACAAAAAATTAAAACGATAAAATTTTTTTATTTATAAACTTTTCTTTGAATTATTTTTAAAATATTATTAAAACGTCATTGAATTATTTTAAATTATGAAATTCCTAAGGATTTTTTTAGTTTCGTTTGTTTCATAATTTTATAGATTTCCTTTTCCAAAAAAAAAAAAAATATATTGATAAAAATACAAAATATTTTTGCCTAAATTTACAATTCTTTTATTTAATTTCTGTTACATCATATTATTCTTTATCAATCCAATTATGAAAACTTTATAATAAAGTAAAGTATTTCCTATTTATGAATCAAAAAGACATCCAAGTTATGTGTGTTAATTATGAATGAATTCCCAAAATTAAATATTTCCCTATATTAAAAGTACAAAAATATAGATTCTTACACAATTTGTCTGAAATTTATATAATCCTTAACACATTTATATAGTAAAAAGTATTTCATTTAAGAAAATCGTCACAATATTAGCCACTTACTATAAAAAATCGTCAATCGTCAAATTACTAAATTCATTTTAAAAAATCGTCAAAATGACGTAAAATCGTCACACCTAACACCACTGACCAAAACAACAAAAAAAGATGTTCTCGTCTGGTTTTGTATTGTTTTTGCTCTTGAACATATGGAAAGGTTTTGTTTGTTTTCATACACTGAAAGCAACGAATACTGGACGAATGGTGTGAATGTTTTTAGTTTTTTCATGTGGCATTGAATTATTTCGTTGCTTGATGTTTAATGGCTTAACAAAAAGAAATTGTAAAAAAGCAAACAGTAATAAGGAATGAATAAACAAACTACAATGCACATTTTTATTATTGTCGAGTAAAAGCAATGCAAAAGCAATGAATTTGCGAATGGTCAGTAAACGTGAATGGTCTCTTTCTGTTCTCTGTTGTGGACCACCCTTCCGTTAGAAATTAGATAGTTGCTTCAGTCACTTTAAAAATCTTCGGTATTTTGGGACACCTTTTTTGTGCTCTTCAATTCACTTTTCACAAGAGCTCAATATCTCTCCACTGGTCTAAGCTATGGACAATTTGGAAAATTGACCTCTCTTGGTACAAAAACTATGTTATTGTTTTGGTACCACTCCAGAGCTTTTTTACCGTAGTAATATGATACCAAATGGATCTAAAAATATGTGGACACGTTGTGCTCTCTTATTAAAGGAAGAAGTCTTTTTGCAAATATTCCTTTATGCATTTTTTGGTATTTATAGAACCGAATGTATCAAATGACTTTCCTGTTTTGCCGCAACTGCAAAAAGCTTGTTATACCAGGAATTTTGAAAGAAATAGTTTCTGTTTTTAGGTTCTAAACATATCTTTAACATTGCCTCGAGCTATAACAATAAAAAGTTTTGACACATAAGCTGCGAAAATTCTGCCAGCACATTCTTTGTCAATTATGCAACTTGAGTATTTTTGTATGAAATTTGGTTTTAATTTCCGTGTCCTATTCTTGGCATCTAAATTTTTTTGCAGAATTCCTGTTTGGAACTTTTTGGACTTTATATGCTATCAACTCTGCATTACCTTTAAATTTTCGCACCAAATAGTCGAAGCACTGAGCTAACTGGGCTGCTTTTCTACCAGATGTATTTGGAGTTCCTTTCAATATGCTTAAAATTTTCTGACCTTCCCAATATCACATGGTCCTTTTTTTCTATCCAAACCAGGTTACATATCAATGGTCAAATTCTCCAGATACTGTTTCATAAGATTAGGAACAGTTTGACCGCAGAAATTTAATTCTGTGGCCAATTATTTGTAGGACCTATTTGGATTTTTTTGAAATTTTTTAATAATTTATAGCACGTAAATCTTTTCATCACTCATTTTGATCAAAATCACGACAAATCAAAATGGTTCTTATTAAAAATAATAACTGAAGTACTTTTCAATGATAACTAGATCAAAAGAAATTTTTAATATTGCTTCCAAAAAAGTTATGAGGCAAAACATGTGTTAAGATTTTTTTGATCGCACTCCTTAATAGTTATGGAGATATTAAGATATACAGATATGTGATGAAATTCGATCGATTTCAGAAGTAAATTGAATTTCGAAATCGATTAGGTTGTGATGAATTTCAATCGATTTCATTTTCCATTTTTGTTTTAATTCTTTACCATTTCATAGAATAAATTAAACTAAAATAAATAATTTAAAGAAAGCAATTCAAATTTTAAATATTTTTTGGAAATTTTCAAAATTACTTAAACAAGTTGCAAAAAATGGCTGCAATTGTAGCATCAATGTATTCTTTATTAGAAGAAGAAAATAAAAATAAAATATAAGATGAAAACATTTGAGAGACAAATCAAATCCATTGGACTGGCCAGAAGACATGTATGAATTATTTTTCACAGAATTTCATTTCTCTTTAATTCCTAATTTCAAGATTTATTTATTTCATTTATTACAGTTTGAAAGCCCATAGCAGAAGGTACTAACGATCTGTTTAGATTGATGTTAACATTTCAAGGCAGTGTACAACTTTTTCAAAATCTTTAACTAAAATATTAAACTGCTTAGAAAGAACAATTTACTACGACCTAATAAAATTAGAATTAAACGTAGAAGATTTGAGAAAATCTAAGCAATTTTTATTGAAAAATATGGTCTACCGGGAGTTGTGGGATGTATTGATGGTACGTACGTTGCAATAAAATGTGTGAAAGATGAGGAATACCTTTATTTTAATAAAAAATCATAGAAATTGTGAGATGATATAAAGTACCAATTAAAATATTTTTTTTTTTTTTTATCTAATATTTTCTTGTTAATTTAAGACCTGCGACTACAAAATTAACATAAAAGCTGTCGATGCAACTAGACCTGGTTCAAGCTACAATTCAGTGCTCGGAACATTTTTTTGGAATGTGATTCATGGCTCCTAGCCGACTCAGGATATGGCCTTGAATCTTTTTTTTTTTTTTTTTTTTCTTTCCAAGTAGTATTCCACAATAAAAGTTCTTTAAAAAATCATGCCGAAACATTGTAGAAAGAATCTTTGGGGTTCTTAAAAGTCGGATCAGGTGTTTGCCCAGAATATTGTGGTATAAACCGTTAAAAGCTGTTCAAATGTGTTGTGCTTTACATAACTTATGCAACTCCCTAAAAATTTAACAGTTATTGAAAGTTTTTCTAGATGAAGTTGATAGTCAAAATTAAATAAATGATGAAGTGGTTTCTTATGAAAATTTACTTCAAAATGAAAATTTTAAATTAAATTTTTTAAGAATTTAAAAATGCAATTATTTGCTTAGATTTTGTTTCAATACAACTTTATTAATAAAATGCCATGTTTTTACAGGTTCTTTAATTCCTCCAACTGAAGTTTCTTTTGTTTCATTTCGACTTGTTTTTTAACTTATTGCTTTCAACTGCATCCTTTTCTATTTCTTCGTGGTGCCTTTTGAGCTCATTTATAAGAGAGGTTGTTGAATTTTTTAAACTTTATAAACATGTCGTATGTTACTGCCTATTATTTCCAGTTTTCCAGAGTTTTTATGACATATATCAGTCAGCATGTTTAAGGAACTCGATATCTCTTTTCCATTTTGAATGTCATTACCAATATAATCCTTTAAATGGCTCTTAAGGTTGTCATCTTTATATTTTGGAGTGGTCCGCTTAGATGAACTTGGAGTCTCAATAATTTCATTTCTATTATTCTTCTTCATCTGAAGACAACGACACACTATGAGTTTTATTTGTTCCGAATGAATTGAGATTTTTTATTCCCTCTTCAATAGCATATAACCCGCACAACTCTTAAATTGCCTCTTTTTATACCCTACACCACCATAGGTGGGGAGGGTATTATGCGTTTGTGCTGATGTTTGTAACACGCAAAAATATTGGTCTAAGACCCACCTTAATTTATACCAATCGGCTTAGAATCACTTTCTGAGTCGATTTAACGATGTCCGTCTGTCCGTCTGTCCGTCTGTCCGTCTGACCGTATGTCCGTCCATGTAAACTTTGTAATCAAACTACAGGTCGCAATTTTTAACCAAAATTAATGAAATTTGGTACACAGGTTTCCTATAGCCCAGGGACGAAGCCTATTGAAATTGGTTATGATCGGTCCATTATTTCACCTAGCCCCCATACAAATGTCCTCCCGGAAAAGGGTTTAACGATCACAAATCCCTTAAATATAGCAATATTTTAATGAAATTTGACGCATATAAGTTTCACATAAGTCTAAATAAGTGCGCCGATTTTTAAAAAGATCGGTTCATAATAAACCACAGCTCCCATAAAATCCCCTTTCAGAAAATCACTTTAACGGGCATAAATCCCACTAAAATCTTAGTATCAAGTTATACTAACTTGATACTAATATCATATAAACACAAATAAGTTTTATATGAACATAAATGATAGTGCCAAATTTTACAAAGATCGGTCCATAATTAACCATAGCTCCCATATAAACACCTTTTCAGAAAATCACTTTAACGGGAATAAATCTAATCAAAATGCTAGCATAAAGATAATATTCAACACAAATAAGTTTTATATGAACATATATAATAGTGCCAAAGTTTACAAAGATCGGTCCATAATTTACCATAGCTCCCATATAAGGCCCTCTTTCGGGAATCACCCAAAAGAGAATAAATTCATATAAATGTCAGCATCAACGTAATATTCTGTATTCGTATATTTTATTTTACACTTATGAGTATCGGTCCACATTTGACTCCAAGTCTAATAAAAGACCCCTCTCCGAATTATAATGTACACAATGGTGTAGGGTATCATATGGTCGGGCTTGACCGACTATATCTTTTTCTCTCGTTTTTTTATATTTTTTTTTTTTTTTTTTGAGATATAAAGTTGGTTATATGCTCCACCGCCTGTTGCCATTCCAGTTTTTAGTAGCAATTTTCTTCTTAATACTTGCCCTCTAATAACACCATACCTATAAAAAGATACATTTTAGTATTAATTACAAAAGTACGCATTTTTTGTACATGCTTACTTTTTCCAACCACACGTATCATGCAAAGGAGGACCCAAGGAATTAGGTTCCTTTGTCAAATCTTTCGAAAGATTTTCAATATTTATCTTATCTCCTTTGGCGAAATGGCTTTCCATAAACTTAATAAAAGCATCCCCTTGCTGCAAATTCTTGTGCTTTCCCCTTTAAAATCAACAAACATTTTTTTTTCTTGGAAATAAAATTTACATTTTATTTTAAAATTTTTTGTGAATTGAAAATCATAAAGCAATGCCAATGTGATTTAAAAACGAGTTTAAATCGATAATAACGATTTGTATCACATAGCAATACATTTACTTTTTCCATAAAAAGAAATGGGATTGAAAACGATATTAAAAAAAAAAAAGTATTAAATAAGCACATCACACGTTTTGCTTGTATTTTCTCGATTTTATGTCGAATTCGATTTTCATCACATACTTGATAAATTTAAATTTCCTAAAAAATCTTAAACAAGTTTGCAATCGTAAATTGCCTTGTTGTCTCTGTTTGGCGGTACCAAAGCAGAGTTTGTGGACTATAATTAGATACCAGCAGAATGGAATACGTATTTTCTGTGCCGCTACACACTTCATCAGCAGTCGTGGTGTCTTATCATTTTGGTTTCGTTGAAACCTAAACAAATCTTAAAAAAAAAAAATTATAAAAATTCGTAAATATTAAAATTGCAAATTTTTATTCTTTAATCAGAGACAATTTTGTTTCAAATAAAACAATATATATTCAAATGAATGGATAAATTTAGATTTTATTCACAAAATGATGAAAATACTCATTTAGAAATTACATAGAAATATAAAAAAAAAAAATTCACTAGAAATATTAAAAGAAATCACTAAATATTTTTTATAATATTTCTATGTAATTTGTAAATTGCTTTATGAAAACTTTCTAAAATAACACTGGTCGACAAAAAAATCCTCCCCCAAAGACGAATAGTTGAACTTGATGCATTTTGATGTGCTAAGTACAAATCTGCTTTCATTTTTTTTTTTCCATCAGGTCTGGATTTTTTTTATGGGCGTGTCTAATATTTCGTCCATAGTAAGGACATTACTCAAATATATTTATTCATAACTCAAGAACGGTGTGTACGATTGACATAAGTGATACACCAAAAGATGCATACTAAAAATATCTTATTTTTATATATCCTAACTTTATTTTTTTATGTGCTCAATAGTTTCGAAGTTATTTTGAAATAAGTGTCCAAAACAAATCTTTTTCATGCAAAATTTTAGAATTTTTTGTTACTAAAATTTCTTTTAATAAATGAGAACATCATTTATTCATTTTTAAAGAATCTTTATTTTAAAGCTTGTAATGCTGTAAATAAAATAATTGATGATCGTGATTTTATTCACCCATGTTCACCCATGTTATATACCCATGTTACATACAATTGAGTAGAAAAAAAACAATGTTCGTTTTTATTTTTTCTTGAAACAAAAAAAGATGCACTAAGAATCTGCATTCATATTTTTTTTCAACAAGTACTGTTTTTTTTTTTTTTTTTTTATGGGCATGACTAATATTATCAAATTATTTAGTGGTTACACTATTAAATTCGAGAATGGTTTGTCAAATTTATACTATAACTCGGGAACCTTTTACTCGATTTTGATAACTGATACACCAAAAGATACATAACAAAATTTTCTTCAAGCTATGTTAACAACATTTTATATTCGCTCAAGAATTTCAGAGTTATGGACCAATATTTTCACCATTTTTTTCAAAAAAAAAAAGATAATAATAATAATAAAAATATTTATTAATTTATTATTTTCGCTATTAATAACCGAATAACTACGGAAAGATTAACTGAACAAAAAATTATGTATATTCAGCTCAAAGACAATTTAAGTCACTATATATTGGAGTTTAATTTATCTTAATAGGACAAACCGTTCTCGAATTATACAAGTGTGACTGCCTAAAGGCGGGGACATAGTAGTCATGTCCATAAAAAAAATCAATACGTGATAGAAAAAAAGTAAAAACTGAATATTATTTAGCACGTTAAATTCCATCTAATCCACCATTTTTCTATTTGAGACGAAAAAAGATTTTTTTTTTTTTTTGCCCACTAGAGTATCTCCACTTCATTGTAGGTATGCATGGGTATCCTAAATTAACTGCGAATGCAATCATGTTTTGTGCATCAATTTTTATGATACGTAGCTTTATTTACTCGTAGTTTTACCAGCTTTGAGATAAAGATGATAAACTGAAACATTTTTGATGTTTTCACTTTTAAAAAGAAGTTTTAGTAAAAAAAATAAATCTTGAATTTATCATGAAAAATTTTTTTTTCGGACACTTATTTCGAAATATATCCTAAGCTGTTGAGCGGATAAAAATTTGATAGTAGAACGACTTAAAGCCAATATTCCGCATAATTTGGTGTATCATTTATATAAATCGTGCATAGCGTTCTGGAGTTATAGTGAAATATACTCGAGTAAGCGGTTTATTTAGGGCGCAATATTAGACACGCCGATAAAAAAATCTCGACCAGATGGAAAAAAACCGAAAGCAGATTCGAGTTTAGCTATCTAGTCTACATATATTTTTTAAAGGAGCACAAAAAATATTTTTATTAGAACGTTGCTATAAAGTATACATTTTAAAAGTTTTAGTTCTAATAACATATTAAGTATTAAAATTATTTAGCTAGAAAATATTTTCTCCATGATTTATAATAAGTATTCGTCATACGTTTCCAAATCATATAAATAATATTGAGTTTTGTTATTAAAATACCACATTTTTACCAGGATATTTTCTTTTATAGTTTTTCTGAAATATTTTTTTTTTTTTTTTAATTTTTTATAAGGTCTATACCATTGAGAATTTTGCATTTATATGTGTATATGTGTTTATATACATATAATCCTTTAGATATACACACATATTTATTTAGAAACTACAGGAAAATTCTTAAACAAATATTAATTTTTCTCAACATACACCTAAAAAAAATAGGTGTTATAAAATCTTTAATAGAAATGGCTACTACAATGGAAAATGAATTATTTATACATAAACATATACATTCAAACATTTAGTAGTCCTTTCATTTCAGAATTTGGTAATTCAAATCTAACGTTCTTACTTGTACAAGAAATACCAGTACAAGTATTTACTTTTATATTTGCAAAATGAAAAGAAAATAAAACTACAAAAAATTTATATGTATGTTGAAGCTAAAATCCTAAAGCATTGTTTATTTTAGAATAATATAACATTATACCTGCATATACATACATATGTACATAAGTAGATGAGTTTCATTTTTACTATTACAATCACAAAAGAACATTTATTTGTATGTATGTGTGGGTGCAATAGAAATTTATACAGATATTGGTTAAGGACTTATTTATTTTCACTTACAAAAATATAAATTTTTCATACTTCGTTTCTTTTATACATTGAAATGTTAAAAAATCTCATTCCGAAAATATTGACTCTATATCAGGGAAAGGCGCCCATAACACTAAGTAACCGAGTGTTTTCGGCATTTTCACATACACTATACGAATATTACAGAAGATAAACAATGAAGTATAAATATAAAACAAAAAATCATTTCGTTGTGTTCTAGCTTTCAACAAAGCACGATCATGTTGTATGGTTAAGCAGAAACAAAAACAAATCACATAACAAAGAGCACAAGAAAAAATTATTATTTTTTTTATGTGTTAGATATAACAAACACATTCGCAACAAAGAGCGTAAACAAATAAAATACACAAACACATTAAAATTTTTATGTCTCTCTTTTTGCCTTTCGTTGCTCTATAGAGCTGTAAATTCATTTGTAACTGTTTGTATAAAAATTTTTGATATTATTGTATCCTAAAAATATGTATTTATATAATATTATTTTTATAATGAATATACAGATACACTCAATTACAATAAAAGTATTTTTTTTATACCCTTCACTATAGGTGTAAAGGGTATGTATAAGTTTGTCATTCCGATTATAATTTTTACAATATTCATCTAAGACTCCAAAAACATATATATAATATTCCTTAGAAGACAAATAGCCGAGATATCGCCAAAAAAAGGGAACTGGTTTTTTTCAAATAAAATAAATGATATCACTCTATCCATTAGTATCCCAAATATCAGCCAAATCGCCTTTCTGATATTTTGGAGCGCCTATATAAACTTTGTAACGAAGATTATTAGTTCGTGAATAATCAAGTACCAATAACAACGTACATATATTAGTTATTATTTGCTTCAGCCGCGAACATCCTTATTACTAACATCTTTCCAATTCATGAACACACTTATTGTTATTCCATTTCAAGTTAGTGTACGTGTTGTTTACACCACATTATAATTCTCATATAGTTTATACCATTTTTCATACTTATACTTTAAGGTTGGATGTTGCGGTGGCGGTTCAAACGAGACAAGAATTTGCCACGGTTTTGATAATTTATCGAAACCGACTGATACGAATCAGTAGTCTCGTTTCATTTTTTTTAAGTATGGGGCTCGGACCTAGTTCGAGAACCAAATAATACATTGTACCAGAGGCTTCGGCCTACTGTTCAATACAGAGACTTTGGTATACTGTTCAATACAGAGACTTCGGTCTACTGTTCATTACAGAGGCTTCGGCCTACTGTTCAATACAGAGACTTCGGTCTACTGTTCAATATAGAGACTTCGGTCTACTGTTCAATACAGAGGCTTCGGTCTACTGTTCAATACAGAGACTTCGGTCTACTGTTCAATACAGAGGCTTCGGCCTACTGTTCAATACAGAGGCTTCGGCTTACTGTTCAATACAGAGACTTCGGTCTACTGTTCAATACAGAGACTTCGGTCTACTGTTCAATACAGAGGCTTCGGCCTACTGTTCAATACAGAGACTTCGGCCTACTGTTCATTACAGAGACAGCCGACGACAAAACCACGTTACAATATATTTCACAAATATTTTTCTAAAGTTAAGCTTTTTTGAAATCGGTACATACACTGAGCTATTCGCCAACTTTAACCCAGATATTGGTCGAAACACATTTTTTTTCTTTGTCCTTGACAGTCACAAATATTTGTTTCACAATTTTTCATAAATTTTTAAAATACCTTTTTCATTCCCACCATAAGAAATATGGCGGGTTTATTCGATTTGTCACACCATGTATAACATGTTGAAAAATTTATTTAAGACCCCACAAAGTATATAATTTCTGAGCTGCTAAGATTTTGATCATCTAGGGGGACGAAATTTGGCACAAATATTTATCTTATATAAATTTTTTTGTTTGGTAATGAAAACGAGCAAAATAGGTAAATAAACAAAAAGTTAATGGTCTAAATACTAGAAACATAGGGTTCCGTTATAGCTTTATTGATATAAACACGGAAACCAAAAAGGAGCGTGATCAACCCATTTTAACGTCCACCTTCCATATAGAGTGAAACATTAACGAAATTTTGCACAAATGGTTCTAGAACCAATATAAACTTGAAAACAAAAATGGTCGTGGTCCGCTCATACAACATCCCAACTCGGGTGAAGGGTATATAAGATTTGGCACAGTCGAATATGTAACTCATACTTCTTTTATACAAAAAAGTATTAATGACAAAAATTCTTCAAATGTACCCCCCTAGAAATGAAGATTAGTATGTTCTCATATGTTTCCCAAAATATTACATCTTAATGTTAAAATTTACGTGAGCTGGACCATTTTCAGAACACCTCTAAAATTTCATATTTCTTTCAATATCATTATCAAAATTTTGGTTATAAGAAAATGAACTTTAAATTATAATAGTGGCATACCACGACCTTGAATTTTCATTTAAATAATTATTATGTCTCTTTTCTGATTTTACTAGCAATTTTTTATCATATTGTCTTTGTGCAAACGTGTAATTTTATATATTTCGGACATTTTTCAAAATATATAAGATTTTAATGTACCATAGGAATAGTCTATCCTATTTTTATTAAAGATAACATATAATTAACCCATTAAGAGACAGAGGGTAAATTTTATGCATTTTGTTCCCAAAAGGTTTAATTAGAAGTTTTTGCAAATAAGTAGCATGTAAGTACTTATTACAATTAAATATTGATAAATTTGTGAAAAAGATAATAAATTCATTGAAAACCGCCATAATAATAATGTAATAAAAAGGAGTTTTTTATACTTAGTCCCTATTTTGCACGAATTTACAGCTCATTTGATCAATTTATTAATTTATTTGCCGTTAAAATTAACTTAAACAATTATGGACCGGAAATCCCAAAATATTATTTGTGCAACTAAAGATTGAATGAGACCTTTCCACTGATGCACAGTGTGCGATTCAAAAAATGAAATGGAAATAACTATGGAACTTTGGAACGGCAATTTGCATCATTGTTTAGCAAATTTTGTTTTCTTTTCAAATATGTATAAAAAGTTTTACAATACGAAAATTTGTTAAAGACTTTTTGCAAAAAAAACACTGAGAAAGAATAAATTTTTTTTTGCATATTTTTAATTTTTAATTATGTAATAAAATTCTTGTTAGTAAATATTTTTGAATAAGATTTCACACATAAGTAGATTTCTTGATGCTTAATTCAGCGCTATTCACTTTTTAGACTCGTCTACAAAAATCCCGTAATTCCCAAAAAACTATATCTTTACAACCGATAATGGAAGGCAAAAATTTCTATTGCGAAAAAAATTACAACACTTTTTTTTGATTCCGGCTTTGCGATTTGAGAAATTAAGTAACTTTTGTCTCCGTAAATATTTTTTTCAAAATTCTTTCATTGCACAACTTTTCTATTTGTTTTTAATGAAATAATTTTAAAAAAATGGGGCTAAAATTGGAACCACTGTAGCGAAAAAACAGGCTAAAAAAAAGACAGGCTAAAAAGTAAACATTTTAATTTTTGAAGCTTAATATCTCTTAAACAAAAAGAGATAATATATGCATAACGACTAACAGAATCTTCTCATATAAAAATATTTGAAATCGGTTCAGATATAAGGAATCAGGATCGTTTTTAATAAATTTTATATCCGAGGTGTCCAACTTTGGGACCCTGTTTACTCGCTTTCTGTAGATTTATATGGTCCAAGCTCAAAACTTAAACTCCTCTACACCTCTATTATCACCATGTGAAATTTCATGGAAATCCGAACAGCCGTTCCAAAGTTCCATAATAATTTTCATTTCATTTTTTGAATCGCACACTGTGTGATGGAAAATGTCCAAAATATTCAAACTTTAATAAAATACTATTTAAAATAAAGTTATTGAAAATTTTACTAAAATTTGAATTTCGCGAGAATGAAAACAGATTTTAAAATATTTTTTGCTCAATATATATTAGGCGTCATTTTTCTATCATATGTTGTATTTTTTTTTTTTTTTTGTTTTGATAAAAAGTTAAAAATTATGTATATAGTCGATCGAAAACCATATTTTTGGAGATATTTTAAAAATGGTCCAGCTCAAGTAAATGAAATAATTGAACTGAAATATTTTGGAAATGAGTTCAAAACATATTAATCTTTAATTTTAGGGGGGTACCTTCCAGCTCTTTTTTTCTCCCCATACAAATCAAGGCACTTTAATGTACATATATTTTAAGACAAAGTATTTCATTTGATTTTTAATTCTTACTTACTTATATACTTTTTAAGGCCAGGTAAAATAATGGACCGATTATAACCAATTTCAATAAGCTTCGTTTGTTCTTGTACTAAAATAATATATTTAAAATTGTAACCAGTATTTTGTTCACAAGGTTTAAATCGATTCAATACTTGATTCTGAGTGGAACGGTGTATTTTTAGGTGAGAATAAAAAAATTCCTGTGCATTACAAACATCAGCAAATAATATCCCAAGTAATGGACAAATTTATGAAAAAAACTGATTTTGGTATAAATTGAGTTAAAACAAAAAGTAAAAATTTAATCTGCCTTATTCTTGTATTTGGTATATATTTACACATAGTTATCAATATACTTGATTAAATTTAAACATTTTAAAATTGATTTCATTTCCAAAACAGTAACAGTGTGTTATGCAGATATTTATCTGTCTAAAATAAAATGTATAATTAAAGAAACATTTATATATTTATGAAAAAATTACACTTCCATATGTATACATCTATATATAAAGTATTTGTATATATATTAGAGTGTCCCAAGGAAATGATACGTTCTAAAGCACTGAATACGAAAAAATATTTAAAAAATTCATCTTCACTTTGAAAATCTTAAGTTTGATAAAAAAAGAGGGATTTTTGCAAAATTATAATTTTCAGCTGGTTATTTTACTTAAAACTCAAAAATTTTGTTCTAGACTCGCGACTTTCAATCACTGATTAAAACTGAAGATCAATTTTAAAAATTGTTTACATATCCATCCATTAATACACATCGTTTGATGAGTCTTCCTACAAAATTTTTATCTACGAGACACTCTAAAGTACATATAACAATGAAAAATATACATACATGTATACAAATAAATAATTATTAATTCAAGTAATTTACAAAATATTTATCTACCTACTTTATGTAAATTGCTTTTTAAAATATGATAATTTCTTAAAAATTTAATTAAAAAATAGTTTATTCTACAATTTTTATTTATTTAACAAATAATATGTTTAATTAAATTGGTGTAAGCCCAGCAAACACAGAAGATTGAAAACTATTTAACAATATATTAGTGAGGAACTTAATTCTACATACAGCTTGTAATATTATGTTTAAGAAAAAATAGTCATCAAGAAAGGAAAGAGATTTTTCAAAAATAGTAATGCACAGTGGTTCCAAAATGATTTTTTTTTCTTTTTTTTTGGAAATAAATCTGTAACTTTAGAACTGCTGAATGAATTTGAATGAAGTTTCACATGGGCAATCCTGAGGTGCATTCCAACTGATTTGTAGGAGCACAGGTTCTTAGCAGGTATGAGGACGTTTGGTGAACCTCTAAAGTTAATCACCTCGGGTATGGAAATTTAAAAAAAAAATAATCGCCAAAATTTCATTTATGATTTGATTGAAAAATTGCACATAGATAGTCCTTATAATTCTGTACAAAAAATGTGTGAGATATCTCTTTTACTTTCAAAGATATTTGGACCGAAGTCAAACTTTGACCCATTTTTGGACATGTTTTTTTTTAGTTTTTTTCTAACTCAACTTGAGTTTTAAAATTTTTCTAAAATATTCTCTGGATTCTGTACAAAAATTCTAAATAATTTTCGTGCAAAAATCATATACCTATGTGGTTTAGGAAAAAAGTTATATTATTTTGAAATAGAAAATTAAAGAAAAAAAAAAAATTGTGATTTTTTTTCAAGAATTAGAATTAAATTCTATTATTTTCCTCTGGACCATACATTTTGTTTCATGTTCATAAATGAATGCTTAACCTAAATACATATAAAACAAATCTGAGGGCAGTTGGGGTAACAGTCTCCCCACTACTCCTAAACCAAAAAAGTCTCCAACTTGAATTTTGGCTCGATTATAAAACAGAGTTAAATTATCTATATATAATTTTTTTAAGAATTTTAAAATACCGTTTTTTGAGATATTCAGCTTTGATCATATGTAAAAATTAAATGTAATGTAAAAATTAAAATTTGTATTTTACAAAATTTTGTTTGTCTCCGAAACGCAAAAAAAGTGCAGAATAATTTTTACCTTTACACAATGAAGGCTGTAGTGGTTCTTAGCTAATAACTTGATAATTTAAATCTTGCTAAAATGTAAAACTTTTGGTCCACTGAAATTTAATAAGTATTTTTCCAATTGCGGCTTTAATTTATTCGCTTGCAAATGTATTGTTAAATTGACCTTGACCAATATTTTGGGATATTTCAAATTTAAACAACAAAAGCTTTAAGTTGTTGCGAATCCGTTCATAAACACACACGTTATATCCTAAAAAACCTCTGATCTCATGACATAAAAATTCAAATTAATTTCCAAAATTTGTACAGTGTGACCTAATGGCATATTTTTAAATAAATTCGACAACAATTTTCGTAAATATGGAATGTTGTAAATTACACAGCAAAAAATTAATTTATTCTGACGAGATTTAGCTCCTCATGTTTGTATTTCTAGATTATTTGATTCAATCCAGTGTGCATTTGCATAAAAATGGACAATAAAAAAGAAATTCCAGTTTCTGTCAAAAATATTGTAATAAGAAGAAATCTTATGGAAAATTTTCAGAAATAGCTAGATTAAGTCGTAATACCGTAAAAACTATCACAGAAAAAAGTCACCAATTTACAAATATGTTAGAAAATAGTTTATTCAATTAAAAACTCGTTTAAATTTGCATCTCTCACTAAATTAATAGAAAATGTAAAAAATACAAAACAGAAAAAAAATTCCCAATTAATAATTAATTAAATCAATCAAGTAGTTGATTGGATGAATTAAAAATGAATATAGGATATAAAAGTATAGTTAAATTTTATGTTAATTGAAAAAAGACCGTAATAATTTTTTCCGTGTATCTTAAGAAATCATAAAAATACAAATTTAACTGAAAGCATGCCAAGAAGTGGTAGATCAAAATTCTCTAGACGAGATTTAACACAAGCTCAGCAAAAAACCTAAGCCAAAAAAAAAATAAAACAAGCGCGAATGTTATATTCGGCACGGCCGAATCTATATACCCACCATCAACTTTTCAAAATTATACGTTATATGGGAGAGGGCGGTAAAGTGGGCGGACCACGCCCATTTTTGGTTTCCGAGTTTATATCAATTCACGAACTATACATGCAAAATTTCGTTGTCGTACATACTTTTGTTGAAGAAATATCAGCAGAAAAATATAAAACGGACACCCTGTGTTTCTAGTTTTTAGCCCATAACTTTTTTGTTTATTAACCGATTTTCAATCCCAAACAAACCATATATAATAGTTCGAGCCCTATCCTGCTTTCAACAGACGTACAGACGGACGGACATAGCTAGATCGACTCAGAATCTAACCAGGACCCAGAAAATATATACTTTGTGGGGTCTTAGATGATTCCTTCGACATGTTACACACGGAATGACAAAATCAATGTACCCCCCATCTTTTTGATGGTGGGTATAAAAATACAAAGAGCCTTACATGATAAGACAAGCTAAAAAAAACACATTCATTTAAAGTATTTAAATTTGCTGGGTATAGAGCTGTATATTTCAGGTATATTAGTATACTTGATATGAGTATCAGTAATTAAAAATTGAAATTTAAAAAATGTACAGATAAGAAATATGTGCACTCTACAGTATCACTTTATATGCATATACCTGCTAATCAATAAATAATTTGTAATAATATTAAAGATCTGTGTTGTCAGATGAGGGGATTGGACGTTTTTGCCACATACTAATAAATAATGTCAGTTAATTTTTTCCACTGAAATCATATTTTTTTGGAATTTATTCCTGGACCATTTATATTGATTTATAGAAGTGAATTAGTTTAATTCCACAAGTTGTTCACAATATTGCTTGTTTTTTTATAAAAATTAAAATTTCTAATTTGTTTACTTGCTTAACGATATGAGTTGCTAAGTATCAATTTAATTTTTATTTTAATATTTAAAACTTTACGCAAACATAGTCAATATGGGTATTACTCTTACAGAGAGCTGGAATGAATTCTGAAAAAAAAAAATTCAACATTTTATAAAAACTAATGTAGAGTTTTCTAAGCTAACTTCATGACTGACCAATATTTCCTTAAACAATTTTCCATATTTTTTTGAAATTGTTAAAAAAAAAAAAACTTTTTTAACAGCATTTAATATTCATAGTCTTTTTACTAAAATTATTAATGTTATTTAATGCATAAATTGGATAATTTTCTACTCATTTAACTGGAAAATTAAATTTGTTATAAAAAATGCTGGCCTATTATAATCTCGAAAAAAAAAAATAAATAAATATAAAAACACAAATAACAGACAAAAAAATCCATGGTTTATGCAAAATTTCAATATGAAAGAACGTAAGAGAATATTTGTAAATATATTGATAAAAATACATAAGAATTTTATAACAATTGTTTATCGTTTACACGGTGATTAAGTAAAAAAATAACTACTGCCAGCATTACACACGACCGTTAACAACAATAAAATAAGGTGAAAATAAATTTCAGGAGAAAAATTTTGAGGTCAGTATGACTTAAAAAATAACCTATATGAAAATTTTTCAGCAAATATAAATTATTTTTGTATTAAATGTATTAAAAAAAGTATAAATGAAGACTTTATTTAAAATTGTAAAGTATTTTAAGCAACATTGTTTTGAACAGAATTTAGTACCACTTTATCTAAAGATTATACCTGTGTGTATCATATTAATCTGCAAGCTATACGATACAGTATCAAAAAAATAACAAAAGCGAAAGTTATATTCGGCTCGGTCGATTCTATGTACCCACCATCAAGTTTTTGAAATTTTACGTTGTATGGGATGTGGGCGGTAAAGTGGGCGGACTACCTCCATTTTCTTCTTCCGAGTTTACATTGGTCCTTGAAATATTTGTACAAAATTTCGTTGACGTTTCACCTTATATGGGATGTGGACGGTAAAGTGGCGGACCACGCCCCTTTTTGGTTTCCAAGTTTATATCGACCCTCGAACTATGTGTACAAAATTTCGTTATAGGCTAAGAGATATCGGCAGAAAAGTATGAAATGAAGCTACAATAGAACCCTGTGTTTCTAATATTGTGCCCAATCCTTTTTTGTTTATTAACCGATTTTCAATACCAAATAAACCTTATATAAGATAAATATTTGAGCCAAATTTCGTCTTCTTAGGTTGTCCCATTCGATAGCAGGATAGCTTTCAACAGACAGACGTACATAGTTAGATCGACTCAGAATATAACCAAAACCCAGAAAAGATATACTTTATGTGGTCTTAAATGATCTTTTCGACATGTTACACATGGAATGACAAAATCAATACAACCCCCATCTTTATGATGATGGGTATAATAAAATATATAAATATGGAATTATTTTTAAATAAAAATAACAGCAATTATATTATCTGCATAAATGCAATTGTTTTTGAAAATATAATAACCAGGGCAAATTTTTCAAGCTTTTCGCTTGGAAAGTAAGCATTTGCATATTTCAAAATAATTTCTCAAAAAATGCTTATTTTTAAATCTTTACATAAATTTGCATATAATGGATACAAAAGTTAGTTTTCTTAACAAAAACACACTTTTTTTGTGATTTTTTGGAGTTCAATCAAATGATTTCTAAAAATTTTTTTGTGACTATTTTGAGTACATTGTAAATATTGTAAAGAAAAAAAATCAGAAGCGTCAAATATGATACTTAAAATGAAAATAGTTATATTTTTATAAACGTCGAAATCTATTAGAGATTGAAAGTTAAAAAATGCATATTTGTACATATTTTCTACACATTAATATATAAGAACGCATAAATTCGTTGGTTTTTATGTACATATTCATGCTATTTTTGCATATTTCTGTGCATATTATACCATTTTTTCGTGCTTTTTCAAGCGCATATTTCAATTTTTTTTGTGCATATAAAAACTTGCCCTGATAATAACTTTAGGTTGGCTAAAGAATATAAGTAAATATGTATGCATATGACGTAATTATCAGATTAATTTAGGCTTGAATAGAAAAGAGAAAATTTACCTTTTATGTATTATTTGGGGGGGAAATATCAAGTGCAGGAAATACTATACATTTTGCTTGAATTGTATTAATTAAAAAAATGTATGGGAAAAAACACAAAACATTTAAAATTCGACTAAAATATTATTCAGACTTTTACAAAGCTTTGAATGAATATAAAAAATACTTTAGCGTTTAAAATCCCTTTTACATCGAGATATAAATTTTAATAATAAAATAATCGAAAAAAGTTGTCCTGAATAGTATCGTGCTAAAAAAGATTCAAATACCACAAATACCACATTAAAAGTATCTTAATAACTCCTATTACTTTAAAAAAAGTTGTGTGAAATTAAGAAATAAAATGCAAAGATATTAATTGTAACAGCTTTTCGAAATGCTTTATTAATGTGTGCTATTTTTCTAAATACTATTTTGGAAATTATCAAGAAAAAAAACGTAAGTTAAAAAAATATATTGTTCGTGCGATGGCAAAGGTTGCATGTAAAATTTTCCATTACTTCCTTTATTAGACCGTCTGAAATGCTTATAAAACAACCGGAGAGCAAAAACTTAATATTTTTTTAATAAATGCATATAAAATAACGTCTGAAATAGATTAGAAAATAAATTAAGAAAATTTCAAATATGACTTTTTGTCAGCGCACGAACATTATATAATTATTTAAGCTTCAATTATTTTTGTAATCAATCTCTCAAATTTTTCTGTACCTTAGCTACATACATATGTATATTAGAGTGTCCAGTAGAAAAAATTTTGTAAGAAGAAACCTTAAACGATGGGATAAATGAATATAATATTTTAAAAATTAAATTTATATATTTTTTAGCAAAATAGATGTGAACATATTTTATATTTGTTCCTTTTATGGGTAAAATATTTAAAAGTTGCATTTTAGTAAGTATGATCCGTAATAAATTACTTTCAAAAAATTTGTTGGCCAAATACACACATCTTTTGGAAAAATATCCCGCGGGGAAAATTACATTTTATTTATTTATTTTATTTTATTTTTTTTTCATAAACAGAAAATTATACATTTTTTGAGACTTACATACATGTATTTCGTAAAAAAAACTTTAACATTTTTTTTTTCCAAAATGTAACAGACTGAAGATGAATTTAAAAAATTGGTCAAACATTTTTTTCCATATTCATCTTTAAAGTACGTATCGCTTTAGAGTTCTTCCTACATCAAAATCTAAAAAAAGCATTTCTTAGGGACACTCTAATGTACATACATTTAAAGTTTATTTAGATTTTAAATATTTTCTGCGTTTACTTGATGATGCTTTTCTCCAAGACTTCGATATTTTCTTAAATTTACTTTTAGTTCTATTAGAATCTTGAGCTGAATCTAATCTCATGCGACTGTCATAAGTAAATATTTGTGGTTTTTTATGATCAATTGGTTTATGATAATGATTTATATATTGTGATTCAACACTATTTATTGATTCGAAATTAAACAATAAGGAATTTTTAGGAGATGCAGCTTTCAATTTAGTTTCAACATTTTCTTGATCCATAAATATATCTTCAACAGCATTTGGTATTATTGATAGTCTTTGAAATTCTTCATGGGTGTTTCTTTTATTTACATCCTCATCACCATCATTAGTAAAATCACTTACAGCATCGTAATAAAATTTTGAAAAATTTCGAGAAAATTTTCTAAAAGCTTTGCAGTTTTTACGATGTGTAATATCTTTTAACTCGGAAGCAATTTGATTAGAATATGTATTTTTTAAAAATTCTTTAATTTTGTCATCTCTTAATTTATTCAGGTCCATCATTTTTCTTAAATAAAGTTTTTCTGTTAGAGCTTCGCTTAAACGTTCATCTTTGGCTTTATCATATAAATCCTCCATAGTGCAATTATATGGTAATTTAAATATATGAAAATTTTTCCCCTTACGTATCCTTGGGTTTTGTATTTGCCGAAGATACTCCAATAAATTTGTAATACAAACTATAGAATCTGTTGTATCGCCAGTTTTAGTAAATTGTTTGGGAAAACTTTTATTAAACGCATTAAATATATTTTTACAATTTGTTGAATGTTCTAGTACTGGGCAATTCCATAACGCTAATGGTATTCGGAGAAATTTGAAGATAGACATTTTTGTTAATTTTTTATATTGTTATACATGTATGCCAAAATTCATTGATTTTTTATTTTTTTATTTTTATTTTGAGTTTCAATTTAGAAGTGTTCTTGTCAAAATATTTATGTTTATACTTATGTTATGAAGAAAATAACCCTGAAATGTGTTTGGAAAGTTTTTTTTTTTTTTTTTTTAATTTACATAATCCACCTCACAGTGAACCCATCACAAATAAAATTGGTAAAATATCCCTCTGAGAATTTTTACTCGTTAGAAAGTTTTTATGATATTATTTGACAAACATTCAGAAACCCTTTTAAGTCCTATACTATGAGCGTGTGCCAAACGGTAGCAAAGTTCTATGGAAAATTCAAATTTTCATATGTTGAAAAAATTTCAGAATTTTCCTGTGCCAAATGAAAACTTTCTTCCATGATAATTTTTGACAAATTCGTTTATAAAACTTTACAACACTTTTAACAAATTAACTATATTTTTGAATAATTTTTTGTTTTAAAGGAAAAATATTTTAATTTATTATGGATTTTATGATTGTCAATATTTTCTATACATTTGTCAAAAATTTATGTAGCCCTATGAGCTAGTGAAATTTTATTCACCTCATATATTTCAAATAATAATAACCATTCAAATAAACTGCAACAAGTCTCCCAATGTGTTTTGTATAATTTCTTGCCAATAGCCCTTTGACCAAACGATACCCTAAAAATTTTAAAATTCATGCTTATTTTTTACAACCACCTCACACTGGATCCAAAACGATTTTTTTTTATTATTATTCTATTTTTTATACCCTACATCATCATAGGTGGTTGGGGTATTATGAGTTTGTGCTGATGTTTGTAACGCATAGAAAAAGATATCCAACACCCACCTTAAAGTATATCAATCGACTCAGAATCACTTTTTAAATCGATCTAACGATGTCCGTCCGTCTGACTGTCAATGTAAACATTGTGTATAAAGTACAGGTCACAATTTTGAAGATATTTCAATGAAATTTGTCACGTGGGACTTCTATGATACAAGGGCGAAGAATATTGAAATTGGTTGTGATCGGTCCATTATTTCACCTACCGATACAAATGTCCTCCCGAAATAGAGTTTCAACACTCAAAAATGCCTTAAGAATAAGAGTTTTTTATTGAATTAGGTGAAAAGCAATTTTGTATAAGTACCAATCTTTGTACTAAATTTCATGAATTGGTCCACAATCGACCATAGCTCTCATATAAACCCCTCTTCTGAAAATCACTTGAACATACATAAATCCCATACAAATGTTAGTATAAATTTAATATTCGACATAAATAATTTATATATAAGTGTAAATTATTGTATAAAATGTAATCACGATCGGCCAATAATTTATCATATCTCCCATATAAGGCCCACTTCGGAAATCGCTCAAAAGTGCATTAAATCGTATTAATGTTAGTATCAACGTAATATTACACAGAAAAAAATTACAAAAGTTATTTAGTAATTAAAAGGTTTTTGTTGGAACACTACTAAAAGTGTTAACAATTTATTTATTTAAAATGGTTGTAAATTATCATATTTACAATTTGTCATAGTTGATTTTTAACTTTATTAGTTGTTAAAATTTTAATTGATATTTCATATTAAAAAAATATGTCAAAAATAATAAAATTATAAAATTCTTATAAATTATTTTAAATTATTCATATGCAAAAAACAAAGACACAACAAGAGCTAATGATTTAAAGGAATATATTATTATTAATATCCGTGAAATTAAATCCAAATTTCAGAAATGGTAAGTATATTAAAATATTTTGTTTATCGCAAAAATTTAAACATAACATTTATTGTTGTATTTTTTTAACAGATTATCTATTTAAGCTTCCACCCATGGACCAATCTAATTTTCTTAGGATTTAAATCATCCTTGAATAAAATGGGGAAGGTAACTATACAATTTCTGTAAAAGCTTCATTTCCAATTAAAAACACTAATATATAGTTAATTATAGAATCGTTCCGCGGAGAAGTCATGGTTCAATAACCATTTGTAGCTACCGTTACTGGAGATTATTTAGAAACAAAATCATTGGTTGCAATAACACACCTGAAGTTCATCTCCATATAGAAGTTTGTTGAAGGTCGCTCTTACATAATTTAATTTATATAATTTTTAACATAATATAAAAAATGCAAATAAAATGTATATTCCATTAGTTAAATGGTCCAAAATTCTTCATTTCATAATTATTATATTTAAAATATAAGAAAAATATGAATAAATAATAACAACATAAATGTCTAGTAGGACAATCTCATTGTTAAACTATAATTTATATTTAAAAATATTTTTATTTAATATTACAATTCGGTTGTTGAAAAATATTGTTAGGTGTTAACAATTTTAACCAACAAAAATTTTATTTAAATTTACATAAATTGTTGTTGGTGCCTTTTTAATTAATAAAATTATTGTATTGACGAATTTGGTAATTAATAACACAATTGACTTGTAGTAATTTTTTTCTGTGTATATATTCCTACATTATATTTTACCTAAGTGTAAAATATAATTTAAAAACATTTGGCCACAGGTGTCACATATAAGTCTCCTCCCCAGTTTTGATGCACATATACAATAGTGTAGGATATCATATAATTGGGCTTGACCGACTATATCTGCCTTTCTCGTTTTTTTATTTTTTAATAGTTCTGTAACTTGTAAACCGTTTGAGATATCTCAATAAAATTTCACATTGTCAGAGGTATTTCTGAGTTGATCTGGAGTAGTACAGGTCCCTAGGAGTAGAGGCCACGGGGTAGGGGGTAGACTTCCAAAGTTGCTTACCTCGGTTAAGTGTTTTTTTTTTTTTTTTTTAATATTCACATATAGGTAGTCCTTTTAAATCTCCAGAATTTCAAAAATTTTTATATCTTTGTAAATCTATTCGATATCTATTTTTATATCCTTGACAGGTTAAGAAAAAAATAAGTTTACTAATCTAAGTTATCTCTTACAGTTAAAATGATACTTACGCTTGTGTTTATTTGTTTTTTGTCTCGACTTTTTTTCGATTTTCGGAAATAAGTCATACTTCAGGAAATGAAGTAAAAAAAAAAAGTTTTTTTTTTTAATTTTAATTATATCAATTGGTCCAGACGTGAGAAATGTTCAAAGTCAGCACTCTGAAATAAATATGAAAAATTGCATTTTTTTACAAAAACAAAGTTTTATTCCTTCACTTTTTTCTCAAACATTTTTTAGCGAAAAATACTTTTATTTACATAGCCTTAAGGTATCCCACTTACTTTTTAGTTGGTAATATCCTGTATCTTTATTTCAAGGAAATGGGATCACCCAAAAAAGTGAACACCAATTTGACATTTAGTTTTAAATAAAATACTTTATTTTTTTTTATAATTTTAAAGATATTTATTTCTTTATTCAAAACCTATAAATGCAGAATTAAAAACGGAAGATTTTGTTTAATAAAATTATTAAGTAAATATTTGTTAAATGCTTTTATCATTTCTTATCAATCGTATAGTTTTACATATGCATTTTAAATAAGAATATTTTTATACAATAAAATTTTTAAATAAAATACAAAACAGAATGTTGAAATGTCTTAATTATTTTAAAATATCAATAGTACACAAAGCTTTTGTTTAACATACTACTATTGTTTATGGGTGTTTTTGTTAATTTAATTAAATATTGTAACTATAATGAATTTTTCTTTAGGTGTATATTTGTTATCTTTTATAATATAAAATTTAAAATATAAAAATTATTTATAAGAAGAAAATTATTTATACATATAATTACTTAAGTACAAACTATAGTAAATAGAACTTATTTTAAATTTAAATATGAATTAAAAATTAATATTTATGTTGATGCTGGGGGGAAAAAAGAGGCTGGTTTAAAAGCTGTTTATATTTATGTATGTAATTTTTTTAGAATGTTCTTAAATGTTCAGATGTATTGTATAGTAAAGGAAAATTCCCAATTATTTTTGTATTGAGTAAAATTTATGATTTTTTTAATTAAATAATTTTACAGGAGCTTTTTTTTATAAATTTATGCCATGGCATAATATTTTTTGTTAATATTTTTGTATTATAAAATCACATTGCTTAACGTATTCGAATACAATCTGAATAGGTTTTTATATTTTGATTTTTATTTAATGTAATTATGAGTTTTTAATATGTATCTGTTTTCAGCATTTATTTTTCCTTTTTTTTTTATTAATTTACTAAAATTAATTAATGAAAAGTTTTAAACTTTATTTTATTTAAATATTACGATATGAAAATGTTGTATATGATTTGTTTGTTGTTTTTTGTTTTGTGTTAGAAGTACTGCATTTAGGTATGTATGTATATGATGAGTATTGAATAAAAAATACAAACAATTTTATATAATGAATTTTATGTAAATCAATATTTTTAAACACAATTCATTAAAAAAAATGTAATAACAAATCAGTTTATACCAACTTAAATTGCAATGATTTAAGTGTTTAAATTTATTAAAAAATATTTTTTTTTAATTGTAATTAAATTTATTTTTATTTATAATTACAAATACAAACTTTTGGGGATAAACTATTATTCAAAAATAATCTCATATGGTTACTGAACAGTTTAAAATATAAACTGGGTAAAAAATAAAAATTTTATTTAATGAATTTTATTTAAATCAAATTATGATAAAACTAAATCTCTTCACACAAACATAAAATGCAATAATTTGAGAATTAAAAAAAAATTAGTTTTTTATTTATTGTTATTAAATTTGTTTTTATTTATAATAAAAAATACAGTAGAGAAATATATTTTGGAGGAAAACAAATATTCAACAATAATCTCATATGGTTACTGAATAGTTAAAAATTTTAATTTAATTTTAATTCGGCGAGTTAAATCGATTTTTTTAGTATTCCATTAATCGAAATTTTCAAATATAACTTTTTTGTTTATTAACCGAATTTGTCCATTTTCAAATTCTTATATTCCTAATATGAAATTTGAGCCCAATTTGGATTTAAATATTAATTAAAAATCTCAAACAAAGATATCTGAATAAAATTTGACAAGGCCAGAGCTGAGGAGATTTCCAGTTGATTTGGTGGAACAAAGTTGGTCATCTCGGTAAGTATTATTATTACTTTTTTTTTGGCGAAATGTCATTTATGACTTTTTTTTTTTTTGTAAAGAATTTTTAAACATAGATAGTCCTTTTAAATCTCTACAAAAAATGTGTGATTTAACTCTTTTCGTTTAAGAGATATTTAGGTCGAAATAAATTTTTTCTTCATTTTTGGCTTTGTTTTTTATATTCTTTAAAATTTGGGTGATATTTTTAATAAATATTCACTTCTTTATAAAATTCTCAATAATATTGCTGCGAGAATCATACAGATCCGAAGAAATGTTATATTAATCTGAAGTTAAATCTTGAAAAAACTCTACATATTTTTTTTTTTTTTTTTTTCTTTCCAAAAAGGTGGTAATATTTTTTTCACTTCTTTTCTGTCCTATATATTTTGAATAATGCTTTTAATAGAAATTTTAACGAAAATCCGTGTAAAGCAAAGCCATACGCGGTCTCTTCACAGACCTTATCCAATGGTCTCTCTTGACATTTTTGAGCTCCACAAAAAACTAAAAAAATAAAAATTAAAATTAACGAAATTCTGATAGGGCTAGCGGGGAGACTGTTACCCCAAATGCCCGCCGACTTTCTTTAAATACATTTATGTTAAGCGTTCTTTTAGAAACATGAAAAAAAAAACAAGCGTGAATGTTATATTCGGCTTGGACAAATCTATCAACTTTTAAAAATTTTACGTTATATGGAAGGTGGGCGGTAAAGTGGGCGGACCAGGCCCATTTTTTGTTTCCGAGTTTACATTGGTCCTTGAACTATTTTAACACAATTTCGTTGAAGTTTCACTTTATATGGGAGGTGGGCGGACCACGCCCATTGTTGATTTCCAAGTTTATATCGACCCTCAAACTATTTATACAAAATTAGGTTGTTGTACATGCTTTTGTTTAAGTGATATCAGCAGAAAAGTATGAAACGGACACCCTGTGTTTCTAATTTTTAACCCAAAACTTTTTTATTTATTAACCGATTTTGCCCATTTTTAATACGAAACAAACCTTAAATAAGATAAATATTTGTGCCAAATTTCGATCCCCTACGTTGTGCCGGTCGAGCCCTATCCTGCTTTCAACGGACAGACAGACCGACAGACGGACGGACATAGCTAGATCGACTCAGAATCTAACCAGGACCCAGAAAATATATACTCTGTGGGGTCTTAAATGATTCCTTCGATATCTTATATACGGAATGACAAAATCAATAAATGAATTTTAAAGTGAAAAAATGTTACCACCTTGATCACAAAAAACCACAATTTTTTTCAAAATTTCTACTTCAAAATAATATAACTTTTTATCTAAACCACATATATGTATATGATCCTTGCACGAATATTATTTGAAATTTTGTACAGAATCCAGGGAATATTTTAGAAAAATTTTAAGACTCACGCCAAGTTAAAATAAAACATGTCCAAAAATGGGTCAAAATTTTACTTTGGTCAAAATATCTCTGAAAGTAAAAAAGATATCCCACATATTTTTTTTTAGAGAATTTAAGCACTATCTATGTGGAAAATTTTTTTAAATCAAATCATAAATGAAATTTTGCCGATTTTTAAAAAATTGTCATACTCGAGGTGACCAAATTTGGAGGTCCACCCCCTGTCCCCCATATCAGCTAAGAACCTGTCTGTTACTTCCCCTTATTTTTTAGTACAATTCAAATCAATTGGAATGCACCTCAGGATCGTCCATGCGAAATTTCATTAAAATACATCTAGTAGTTCTAATGTTACAGAATTATTTCAAAAAAAAAAAAAAAAAAAATCGTTTTGGGACCACTGTGCTCCGGATTTACTTAACAAGCATTTGCATTAAGCTTTCTTTTGAAAACATTAAAAAATAATGAAGACCAGGAAAAAAAACAAATGTTATAACTGAATAAATATTGCCACCTTTTTTAAAAAAAAAAAAAAAAAAAACAAAAAATTTGAAATTTTTTTAAAGTGCCAACTTTAGATTAATATAACTTTTTAACGGATCTAAATATTTATATGATTCTTGCCGCAATATTAGAATTTTGTAAGGAATCTGGCGAATATTTTAAAAAATTTTTTGGGTCAATATTAATACCGCCAAGTTAAAAAAACTAAAAAAACGAGGTTAAAAATGGGATAAAAATTTATGATATGACAGAAAAAATTTCTTTTCTGCCATATCATAAATGAAAACGATTTTTAAAAAAAATTACATATCCGAGATGGCCAACTTTGGAGAGCCAAATCAACTTGAAAATACCTCAGCTCTGACCATGTGAAATTTTATTGAGATATCTCCAAGAAATACTTAAGTCGCAAATTGTTTGGAAAAAATGTGAAATTAAAATTATTCAAATCATATTAGAAATTTGGAAGGCGCTTAAAAATGTAAATTTGAGTTACCTTACTGAAAGATTCCATAACGTAACACCTAAAACGTCTACCAAACCCTAACTTGAATAATCCTCAGCTACTAAGATTTATCTTATATATTTTGATTCGAACCTACTGTGCTGCAGAAATACATTTGTAAAAGTAATTCCACCAAAATTTCTCTCTATTTTTCAAATTTTCCAAATAAAAATGTTGCTGCAAAATTTCTAAGAAAAGGCAATAAACTGAAAGATTTTTTTTTTTTATTTTAAGCATTGAATTGGACAAATATGAATAAGAATCTCACTGTAAGTGTTTATCTAGCTTATTACTATCAAAGACATTCAAATATACTGAGAAAGCAATTTCATTGTGATAAACGATATCTTAAGTAAACGAATGTATTTTGTTGTTATTAATTAAGATTCGTTTGTCACCATAACTTTGCTTTTGTTTGTAATTTTTCGTTGTAGGCAGTTTTTTAATAAAATTAATTTTTTGTTTGAAAATTTAATTCACTTTATTTGTAATAAAATTTTAATTTTGTAAAGCAAAATTTTTAGGATATTTTGTTTTTCATAAACAGCACCTACAATAAAATTAAAATATTATTATAAATAAAGCTGTTAATGTTTTACTATGAATATCAGCTGCTATTAGTTTAAAAAGCCAATTTAAATAAATATTGTTTTGTTATTGAAATATTATTGCTGTTTTTGTTATTATAACGTTTATTAATTTTGTTACTACGAAAGATAGTTGTTTTTATAATATATATTTGTTTATTGATTTAATGTTTTTTTTACTTTAATTATTTTTTATTTCTTTATTATTTTTTAATAACTTACAATTTATTTTTTGTATAAATGCTTTTTAAAAATTGTTAATTATTTATGATCATACTCTGCTTAAAAAACATGTATTATGTGGGAACTTTAGTTGAATTGTTTATTTATTTATGTTCAATTATTAAAACTTGTATTATATTTTTTAATATTTATTTTAAATTATTTTTGTTTATTACTATTGCTTTGTATTGTTTAATTTTTATTTATTTTTTTTTTACTTTTTTTGTTATAACATTTGTTTTTAATAAAAAAGTTTAATGGACGTTAGTGCGTTTGTGTTGAATCCTTGTTGATATCAGACTGTATTTTTGCGAAAAACTTCATTGGGATGTTGCTGGCTGAAATTCTGACGTGAGGAGCATTGCTGTAAAGAGATAGAGTTTAAAATTGTTTAAGTAAACTTAATTAAAAATTTAAGTAAGAAAAGTATAAAAAAACCTAAGACAATAAACAATTTCGAAAATAATATACCGTATGACAGTCATTTTCACACATGATAAAATCGATATTCGCACGAAACTAGAGTAAAACTACGTACACAGTTTTTCTCTATAACATCAAATTTCCTCTAAAAAGGATTTCAAAGTTTCGAAGGATACACATTTTTAAACCCAACCAACCAAATGAGGATATGAAATAAAAGCTAAGAATTTCTGCAATATAATAATTTTTTAATATAAAAGATATAGTCGGTCAAGCCCGACCATATGATACCCTTCACCATTGTGTACATTATAATCCGGGTAGGGGTCTTTTATTAGACTTGGAGTCAAATGTGGACCAATACTCATAAGTGTAAAATAAAACATAGGAATACAGAATATTACGTTGATGCTGACATTTATATGAATTTATTCACTTTTGGGTGATTGCCGAAAGATGGCCTTATATGTTAGCTATGGTAAATTAAGAACCGATCTTTGTAAAAATTATTTATGTTCATATAAAACTTATTTGTGTCGAATATTAACTTGATACTAGCATTTTAATGGGATTTATGCCCGTTAAAGTGATTTTCGGAAAAGGGGTTTATATGGGAGCTATGGTTAATTATGGACCGATCTTATTTAGACTTATATGAAACTTATATGTGCCAAATTTCTTTAAAATATTGCTATATTTAAGAGATATATGATCGTTAAACCCTTTTCCGGAAGGACATTTGTATGGGGGCTAGGTGAAATAATGAATCGATCATAACCAATTTCAATAGGCTTCGTCCCTAGACTATAAGAAACCTGTGTACTAAATTTCATTAATTTTGGTTCAAAATTGCGACCTGTAGTTTGATTACAAAGCTTACATGGACGGACAGACGGACGGATATCGTTAAATCAACTAAGAAAGTGATTCTGAGCCGATTGGTATAAATTAAGGTGGGTCTTAGACCAATATTTTTGGGTGTTATAAACATCAGCACAAACGCATAATACCCTCCCCACCTATGGTGGTGTAGGGTATAAATATGAGAATATAATTTTGAAAATATTACCTTTTACTATATATTTTTATACCCTACACCACCATAGGTGGGGAGGGTATTATGCGTTTGTGCTGATGTTTGTAACACCCAAAAATATTGGTCTAAGACCCACCTTAATTTATACCAATCGACTTAGAATCACTTTCTGAGTCGATTTAACGATGTCCGTCCGTCCGTCCGTCTGTCCGTCCATGTAAACCTTGTAATCAAACTACAGGTCGCAATTTTGAACCAAAATTAATGAAATTTGGCACACAGGCTTCTTACAGTTCAAGGACGAAGCCTATTGAAATTGGTTATGATCGGTCTATTATTACACCTAGCCCCCATACAAATGTCCTCCCGGAAAAGGGTTTAACGATCATAAATCCCTTAAATATAAAAATATTTTAATGAAATTTGGCACATATTAGTTTCATATAAGTCTAAATAAGTGTGCTGATTTTTAAAAAGATCGGTCCATAATTAACCATAGCTTCCATATAAACCCCTTTTCAGAAAATCACTTTAACGGGCATAAATCCCATTAAAATGTTAGTATCATGTTAATATTCGACACAAATAAGTTTTATATGAACATAAATGATAGTGCTCAATTTTACAAAGATCGGTCTATAATTTACCATAGCTCCCAAATAAGGTCCTCTTTCGGGAATCACCCAAAAGTGAATAAATTCATATAAATGTCAGCATCGACGTAATATTCTGTATTCGTATGTTTTATTTTACACTTATGAGTATTGGTCCACATTTGACTCCAAGTCTAATAAAAGACCCCTCCCCGAATTATAATGTACACAATGGTGTAGGGTATGATATGGTCGGGCTTGACCGACTATATCTTTTTCTCTCGTCAAGTATACATCTAGCTTATAAAATCATTCTCACACGTGAAAAACTCTATATATGGATAAAACTTGAAATCATTCATGACAAAACTGCATTTGTTCCAGGATGTCAATTTTCCTCTCAAAAGGATTTAAAATTTTCAATAGATGTGCAATTTTTAAGAATATTGTAAAAAAAAAAATACAAAGATTATGTCGACTTAATATAGATGTTAAATAAGTGCTACAATTCCCTGCAATATAATAATATTTTTTATTTAAATATTCCGGTACAAAAATTTTAGAAGATATCTTAACTATAGTTTGATACATATGTATATCGATTTTTTTCATGTGTGAGAACTTTTTTGGGAAATCGTCACACAGTGTTATCTCTAATATTGTTCAATATGTCTGTCTCCCATACAAAAAGTTATTAATTACCCCATATAAAACAACTGTTGTAGCTCCATATTTGAGATGATAATAGGGTTTAAAAAACTTTTACAAAAAAATTTACATTTCGCAATTGAGAGGAGAATATGATACGTAGGACCAGGTGGAAGTAGTAGGACCCAAACAAATCAAATGCATATTAGAAACCACATCAATAGGGGTCGCAAAAAAAAAAAAATATCGGTTTAATGCAGCAAATTTAAAATTTAGTAAATTTTAAAAATGCTAACAGAACTTTCGTTGCGGTAAAAGTAAAATGTTGCAGATGGACATTCGGACGGATCATATAATTTTAATGTCAAATATCATATAAAATAATTTATATGATATTTGTTATTTTATCAGTTTCTGAGTAACAAATTTTAATGTAAATAAAATGTCTTCAGTATTATATTTCCTCTAAGGGTATTAGTCATAAAATAATCATAGTGCAGCAAACGTCTATTCTAGTCATAGTTCACTGAGATATAACTAGATATCTCAGTGGTAGTCTCGTTGACAAAATGACGCAAATAAAAATACAATATTTAATTCATAACTACATAATGACTCTTAAATATATTAAGTATTTAAAAGTTAAACTTTATATTTTCTAACAAAGGTGTTGTTTTATTGACACAATAAACATTTTCCACATTCATTTATACTTAAATATAATAATTGAGATAATAGTGATAATTACAGCAACAACGATAATAATTATGATTAATTTGCTGTGATTATATTCAATGGAAATAATGTCATGTAAGAAGAAGTACAAATCTTGTTACAAAATTTATTGATTTGAATTTGTGGTAACAAGAGAAAATTATAATAAATTTATGCCGATAACCACAACATTAAGGATATTCAAAGTCAAAACAATGATAAAAACTGATTCTACAATTTTACTATATTAAACAAAATCGTCAGCTCCCATAAATAAATTATCAATTTGATTCTGATTTTCTTAAGCATTTGAGCTTAAGGTGGTCTAGTTAATTTCTCTAGTATTAATGGATATAATTTTACTCAATGAATGTAAACTTTTTAGAGATGGGATTACCATCTATTGTTTTATTTATATAAGTAACAGTGTTGCCAAAAATTTGAAGTCATGACCCACCAGATTGTATTTGAAAAACCGCTAGAAACCGCCTACACTTAAAATAAAATCGCTGTTTTTTACCGCTAAAATATTTTTTCTCCTTAATCATGTTTAAAATTGATATATAATCCTTCACAATCTTAATTTTGAGTATATGAATGTATTTCAAATCAAATTTGAAAACTTGTAACAAATTTTTTGTTTAGAATTTATTAAATTCGGCTGACCGTCGTTTTGGCAACACTGATAAGTAATTGTGTCATTAAATAGTCCATTCTTCTAAATTACAGTTGTCTTTGCATAAGCGTATTTGTTCTAAAAATAATATTTGTACTTATTTTGTATCAATAGACAACCTACCGCAACTATTTAAATATTAATATAAATTTGCTGGTGAATGATAAAATTGTGGTATGTTAATGGAACAATATTTATATGACAATAACAATAAATAAACTAAGCAATTTCATGCAATTAGGTTAAAATAATAAACAATCATTCAAAAAAGAAATTAAAAAAACATACCGCTTGTTTCTTTTCCCAGGATTTCATAGCAGTTTTATATTTCTCAAATTCATGACACCAATCAGAGTATATTTTTTGATAATCATTGCTTTTGTTGGGAGGAGTACACCTATAAGACATAGAAATATAAATTTTTAAAAATTTTTCATAATAATTTAGTTATTTTGCCACTAATTTTAAATTAATTATTTAAAAAAAATAGTAATTACCTGTGAGCATCTACTGTTATATTATAACTGCATAATAGAGAACCACCTAAATGACAATCATAACGTCCACCATCTGCTTCATTTACCGAAACTACTACTAAACCTCTTTCGGTAGTTTCTATATATTTGGTGGGACTATATTTGATTTCATAGCTATAGCAAAAATAAAAAAAAAAGAAACGAAAACATAAAACATGTATTAAATTTCAAATGTTAGTTTTCAAAAATGTGTTTTTCTTTATGTTAACATTGTTTCATTTTGTTTATTTTTATTTCTTTAAACTTACCGTCCTTTATCTTTTGAATGATGATACCAAGTAACTTGTTCATTTTTCAAGACTTCGGGTATTTTAACAAAACAACCTAAATGTACACTTTGTCCATAAGTGACAACAATTTTCTTTTTCAAAACGCTTGAATCACAAATGTCACTTGTCTCGTTGCCAACATCCTATAAATAAAGGAAAAAATAAAGTAAAATGCAATAAATAAAATTTTATAAATGAAATACACAACACAAATTTTTTTAGTAACAAAAGGCAAAGTTATCAAATGAACTATTCCTTCTATATGAAGAAAGACTCTGAAAGATGAAACTGACATGTTAAAAATCTTGGTAGTTATAAACAATATAGTTGAAATAAATTTGTAGCTATGTTTCTAAATGAAACACTTAAACAATACTCCTAAGTAATCTTTAAACCTGTTTAATTACTAATTTCGTATTGAAATTTTCGATAGTGTTCCATTTAAAATACTATCTTACTGATTAAATGCATCTTTAGTTCCCTGCCGATAATGGAAATCAGGGGTCTTGAACAGTGTAAGCTAAACAGTGTTCCGAGTTTCTTTTTGAGGAAAAACAAATTATCATAGTCTAGTCATAGTCTAGTCATAGTCTAGTCATAGTCTAGTCATAGTCTAGTCATAGTCTAGTCATAGTCTAGTCATAGTCTAGTCATAGTCTAGTCATAGTCTAGTCATAGTCTAGTCATAGTCTAGTCATAGTCTAGTCATAGTCTAGTCATAGTCTAGTCATAGTCTAGTCATAGTCTAGTCATAGTGTAGTCATAGTCTAGTCATAGTCTAGTCATAGTCTAGTCATAGTCTAGTCATAGTCTAGTCATAGTCTAGTCATAGTCTAGTCATAGTCTAGTCATAGTCTAGTCATAGTCTAGTCATAGTCTAGTCATAGTCTAGTCATAGTCTAGTCATAGTGTAGTCATAGTCTAGTCATAGTCTAGTCATAGTCTAGTCATAGTCTAGTCATAGTCTAGTCATAGTCTAGTCATAGTCTAGTCATAGTCTAGTCATAGTCTAGTCATAGTCTAGTCATAGTCTAGTCATAGTCTAGTCATAGTCTAGTCATAGTCTAGTCATAGTCTAGTCATAGTCTAGTCATAGTCTAGTCATAGTCTAGTCATAGTCTAGTCATAGTCTAGTCATAGTCTAGTCATAGTCTAGTCATAGTCTAGTCATAGTCTAGTCATAGTCCAGTCATAGTCTAGTCATAGTCTAGTCATAGTCTAGTCATAGTCTAGTCATAGTCTAGTCATAGTCTAGTCATAGTCTAGTCATAGTCTAGTCATAGTCTAGTCATAGTCTAGTCATAGTCTAGTCATAGTCTAGTCATAGTCTAGTCATAGTCTAGTCATAGTCTAGTCATAGTCTAGTCATAGTCTAGTCATAGTCTAGTCATAGTCTAGTCATAGTCTAGTCATAGTCTAGTCATAGTCTAGTCATAGTCTAGTCATAGTCTAGTCATAGTCTAGTCTAGTCATAGTCTAGTCATAGTCTAGTCATAGTCTAGTCATAGTCTAGTCATAGTCTAGTCATGGTCTAGTCATAGTCTAGTCATAGTCTAGTCATAGTCTAGTCATAGTCTAGTCATAGTCTAGTCATAGTCTAGTCATAATCTAGTCATAATCTAGTCATAGTCTAATCATAGTTTAGTCATAATCTAGTTATAGCCTAGTCATATTCCAGTCATAGTTTTTAGTCTAATTGTAGTAATCATAATCAAGGCTTAGTCAGTCATCTTGCGGCAAATGATCTAATTATATTTATATATAAAAACATATTACTAGGGTGTTATATAAGATTCGTCATAACCGAAACATATTTATTTTTTGTTTTTTCTAATAATATTTGTTTTTACTTTACTTTTCTTTTTCGTTACATGATGTTTTTCTTTTTCACAATATTACCTGCAATAAATCCAATTCATAGGGACGACATGTATTTGCATCCTTATCCCAGCCACAATAGGGATCACGCACACAACGGAAACAATTGTCATAACGACGATTGCACATAGCCAAATCGATTTGTTTGACACGATGATCTGTTGCTACATATAAGGATTTACGTGCCTGACTGATTTGCATCACCTGGATGGGTTCATTTTGTGCAATTTCAAAAATATCCAAGAGTTTCGACAACGATTCACCATTACGATAATACTGTACAATTTTATAAATGCGTCCCAAATTGGTACCAACATAGTAAACCGTATATTCCTGATTTAAAATATCGATTTTAATTCTGCAAAAGAATGAAACCAAAGGAAATGATAGAAATAAATATTAAATAAAATATAAATTAAGTGTTTATTGAAAATATCTACAAAATGAAAATACTATCCCTTGATTGTATTTAAAATCAATTCTTAATTGTTCCTTTTATTGAACAAAAACAATGGCACATTTTATGGTCATTATTATGATACCTTATATATATTTTTTTTAATTTTAATTGTAATTAAAGTTTTACAAAAGGATTTTAATAAATTCATATGCATAAAAGAGCGGCGCAAGGATAAAATTATGAAATGAAAATCCCAATTACGATTTATAATACCTGAGATTTTATGCTTCTATAAACGTATTCATTTCTGGTTGTTCATATGTATTTTTCTGTGCTCATACCATTCCCATTTACTAGCCAGCCTATAACTGGCTGTTGATTACAATTGAACCTCTTACTATTTTTTTTTTTTTCGTTTGTTTTTATATTAAGCCATGCTTTTTTGCTTTTTTTTATATTATAAATTCAATATTCAGCTGCAGCATCATCAGCAACCAACGTTGTTGTAAAAATGCATTACAATACACTGCTGTTACAGATTATACTATAGGCGTCTGAATGTTTCAGAGAACGGAAGTTTATATTGCTCATGGCGGTTTGTATAAGTAAATGTGTTTGTATCTGTGTGTAATCATAATGTCATTAAAATATAAAAGTATCAAAAAGTAATTTAATATTAAGTGGTATTATTGCAATTGCCGTCAAAAATACATTTATTGATTTTTTATTACCCGACGTATAGTTTGTTGGGCTTTTAAAGCATTTATTATGTTTTTATTCTTAATAATTTTTATTTAATTCATAAGTGTTTAATTAATGTTGTACTTTTTTTCAATGGGACTATTTTACGTAATATGATTGATGAATTTTAAATCGATTTAAATATTTGTTTCGTTTATATTATAATTTATGTCCATGGTTTCATTAAATTGTTAAGTTTGGAATGAAATTTGCAATTATATTGCATTAAAAACTTGTAGAAAAAGTGTTTCGTAACCCCCTTGCGATCGAAAAAATCTTAGCACTTTTGCTTCATAACTTTTTTCGGATGTAATATTTAAAATTTTTTGATCTAGTTATCATTGAAAAATATGTCAGTTATTATTTTTAATGACAACAATGTTGATTTGTTGTAAGTTTGATCAAAATGAGTGACGAAAAAGATGAACGTGCTACAAATTATTAAAAAATTTCAAATAAATCCAAATTGGTCTTACAATAATTGGCCAAAGAATTAAATGTCTGCCGTCAAACTGTTTCTAATGTTATTAAACAGTATCAGGAGAATTTGACCATTAATAGGAAACCCGGTTCGGAAAGAAAAAGAGGTCGACATGATATTGGGAAGGCCAGAAAATTGAAAAGAACTCCAAACATATCTGGTAGAAAAGCAGCCCGGTTAGCTCAGTGCTCAGACTGTTTGGTGCGCAAAGATAAAGCTAATGCGGAATTGAGAACATATAAAGTCTAAAAAGTTCCAGACAGGAATGCAGCAAAAAATAAAGAAACCAAGAATAGGGCACGGAAATTCAAATCAAATTTCATACAAAAATACTCTTGTTGTATAATGGGCGACGAAACGTATGTGCTGGAAAAATTTTCGCAGCTTCTGTGTCAAAATTTGTATGTTGCTAATGCTCGAGACAGTGTCAAAGATATGTTTAGGACCCAAAAGCAGACCGAACTTCCTAAAAAGTTCCTGGTATGACAAGATTTATGCAATTGCGGCAAAACAAGAAATTCAATTGTTTCAGCCAGCTCTATAAATACCTAAATATACATCAAAGAATGTTTGTAAAAAATTTATATACCTTTTAAAAAGGATAAACAAGATACAATTATTAGAGATAGTTATCATTTTCAAGATTGTAAAGTCAAATAATTGAAAAATTTAAAACAAATATACTTATGAAAAAATTTAAATATGTTTCGTTTACATTTGAAATATGGAAATACTTCTTGAAAGGCTGCAATATTTGTTGAATATTTTTCGAAATTTAACACGTATATTTTTCAAATGATATTCTGTGCACAATTCGTTACACACATATTAGTTTTTTCACATAAAAAGTTCCTTTTTCACAATTTATAATATTAATATCAAGTATTTTTTATTTTTTATTTTTTAAGTGTTCTTTATTTTTTACATTTTCTTTTGACTGACTTTTCAAGGAAAATTAATTTGAGAACTTTCTCTCTAAAAATTGTACCTTGTTATTCATGGTATCATGGTTTAGAAGTACTTAGCAATTAAACAAGTACACCTTTCTAAAGTTTTCAACTTCTTTTCGTTTTTTAAACGCTTATATTTTTTATCAGAAAAGGACATTTGTCTAAACTTTTATGATTGGAGAAACACTTCCAATTGCCAATATCTGTAGTGAGTGTCATAGACGTCGGAAGTTTCAAGTCCGATTTTTGTCCGTTTTGACATGGATTCACTAAAATATTAAATAAATTACAGAAAATTACAAAAAAAAAAATTTATTTATAAATTTGGTTTCACTCTCTTTCAATCTTGAAATTCAGTACACACTTTTTCTGATTTTTACAATTAAAATAATATTTTTGTAAAAAATTGGTTTTTTGAGAAACTATAAATATTTTATCTGTAATAAAATCTTTGTTATTAAAGATATCTTTCAGTAGAGGTAGACTTTATCGTATAAAATTAGAAAGTGAACAAAATTTAAGATTTTTGTTAAAGGAATCCCAAAATTCCCAAAAACAAAAAAAAAAAAAAAACGCCGAAAATCACAAAAATGGGTTTTTTTCACATTTTTGGCTATAAAATCAACATTTTTCTGAAGTCCCGTAGATTTTTATTGTAAACTTTTAACAACATATAGATTCTTAAATTGTATTTCGTTTGCCGATTCGTGCTTTGGGATTTGAGAAAATATAGACTAAAATCAAAACTTTCATATAAAATGGATCGAATTCGGGAGGGTGTGTACTTTGACCATATGAGTTATTAAGCTTGTTTTTTATCTTAGAGTCTTCTCTGTGAAGATATCTTTTAGAAAAGTATAAAATTTTTATGTTTTTAAAGAAAATTTTATTTTAGAGAAAAAAGAGTACTTTTTCCGCAAAAAACACAAAAAGTCGTAATTTTTGCAATTTTCAAATTCAAAATCGTTTATTTTTGGACTCGGTAAAGATATCAAATTCAATTTTTTGTATTCAATAGATAATTTTGTTCTTTAGTTAGCTGAAGAAAAAACTAATAAAATTGGTCGGAAATACTACGATATATATGAATAAAAACTGGACCAAGAACATGCAAAATTGAGGTACTTAAAAATTTAAACGCAATTAAATCAAAAACTATAAGAGATAAATAGGACATTAAGCATGTTTTTTGTAAGAAACAAAAATTTGGCAAGCAATTAAAAAATGTTTATTCAGAGGTACCCAACTTTGAGCCTCCGTAGCTCCGATCTGTTCGGTCCCCCTTCTAAACTTAACATTATACACTCCTCTGCTACGCCTACACAAAATTTCATGCAAATCCAATCAGCCGATCAGAAGTTACAGATTTATTTCCAAAAAATGTTGATTCTGCCTCACTGTGGAATGTACTAAAAAAAAAAAACAAACAAATTTTTAATTTAAAACAAGAATATTGCAAAATTTCAAAAAGTTTAACCCATTATTTTAATTTTTATAAGCTAAATGATTCGCACTAACTTTTTCGTGCGCTGTCCTTGCTTTAAAAACGAGAAAGTATTATAAAAACAAAAATTGAGTACGCAGTAATAGTTCATTTAAGCCATAGTTTTTGATGCATATGGTTTCGTTTAAGTCGAAGAGAAAAAGTCCAAATATGTAACACGCTTTTTAATATATAATTTTAACAGGTTTATTTATGGAATAAATATTTATTGTTTTTGGATTAAAAAAATTAAAATCTAAAACTACATATTTATATGAAAAGGAATGAAATATAAGTCGCTGCGGCGACACCTCACACTAAAGGGAAAAATTCCACAACCTGTGCACTATTATGACCATTATTTTACACTCAAGTTATATTTACATAAATGTTCCCTTTAATGGTATTATTTTTATTCTAATTACTGTAATTAAAAAATATTTATTTCTTTGCTGTTCAATACCAGTATCAATAACATGCTAATTTATTTAAATTTACATTTTTTAATAAAATATTTTGAATTTAATTAAAAAGCAATTAAAAATTTTTTATGTTCTACAAAACCACAGACAGGCTAGTGTATTCTGAATTTGTGTTAGTTTTAGTAACACGTAATATTAATAATAATTAAAAATCCATCGAAGCCTATTAAATTGATAATAGTCGGTACATTATTTTACGTAGCCACCGCACATTGAGGTTAAAGGGGTCGAAAATGGCGCTTTATTCAGGGAAAATTGATATCGATGTTGTAATGATCACCACCAAAAGTGGTTGGGGTATTATGTGTTTGTGCAGAAGTTGTAACGCAGAGAAAAAATCTTCGGACCCCCAACTTAAAGTATACCGTTCGACTCAGAATCACTTTCTGAGTCGATTTAACGATGTCCGTCCGTCCGTCTGGTCGGCTAGCTGAAATTTGGTACATATGCTTTTTTCAACACAAGGACGAAGCCTATTGAATTTGGTTATGATCGGCCCATACAAATGTCCTCCTGGAATAGAGTTTTAACACTTATAGATGCATTAAAAATAGGAATATTTTAATGAAATTCAGTACAAATAAGTTTTATATCAGCAAAAATCTGTCTGCGAAATTTCATGAAGTTCGGTCCATAACTGACCATAGCTCCCATATAAACTCCTCTCCCGAAAATCACTAACGTGCATAAATCCCATACAAATGTTAGTATTATGTTAATATTTAACACAAGTAAGTTGTATACATATATTATGTGGATTGAAATTGTGTAGGGTATCATATAGTCGGGCTTGACCGACTATATCTTCTTCTCTCGTTTTTTATTTATTATTAGGAAAAAATTCATCTTTAGAATTTGTAAAATGTAAAAAATATTTAACTTTGACAGATCCGTACAACCTTGATTATTGTAGTTGCTATTAACATAAAATTTTATATATTTTTATTCGGTAACCAAATTTATTACGCAGAATTTAAATTTAAAAATTGAAGTAATCGCCACTTTTGACACATTTTACCCCAATATGCACAATTCAAATATTGTGTTATTGAAATCATAATTAAAAATGTTTTAGTAGCTGGTCTATGGTGTCGTATACGACAGGCTTGACCGGATATATTTTTTAATTGATTTGCTTTATTTCTATTTTCAGCCATACTGTTATTTTAATTAAAGCCATAATTTAAGCATTATATATTGCAATGACCACAAATTACCTTTACGTGTGTAAAGAATGAATTCTTCATTGTCAGTTATGTGAATCTCACTTTATTCGCTCAGAGTAATATGGATGTGATTGCTTGGATGTTGGTAAATATATCGAAATGTTAGGGTTCACTATCGTCTTAATAAGTATATAGCTAAGAAGTTGTTTAATGATTTTGTAGTATATTCTCAAGTCTATAACAAAATATTTTCATCATTGAAATATATAAAAATAAAGGAAGCCATGTTTATGTTCATATATTTTGTCTACAATGTCTTAAAGGGCACCCTTAATGACCTTAATTATTCACAGTTATTTCTGATAAATTTATTTTGTTTTTTGCTTACATATGTATGTATATGATTTAATTTTTATATACATACCTATGTATTAAAAATGCATACAAATTAATTAAGCATAATTACAATTTTAATTAACAACAAAAAAGTGAACAAAAACTTTTATTAAACTCTAGCTATTTTTCATATTTTATTAGTAATTTTTTTTTGGCATGAGTAATAATTTACAAATTCAACGGAAATTTAAAAAAATACATACACACATATACATATTTATATATTACCACACAGCTGTTACTTGGATTTTATTTCAATATTTATGCATAAATGTTTTCGTTGCTATTTTTGCATTCATTTGCAGCATTTGCATATTTATCGATTAAAACCGCAATTAAGTTATTTGTTGTTATTGTTCTTGTTGTTCTCAATTTATTGAGATTTTTAATTATTTTTTAATTAATTTTTAATTTCTTATGAAGATTAAAGGATACACAGATACACATTCATTGCGTATAAAAGCCTTAATAAATGGAAAAGTGCATTCAGTAATGACACATTGTGTAGGGGAGGTATAATTTTTTATAAAGCAGGGACAAAAAATATTACATTCATATAACTATAGAAGATCAATTAAAATGAAAAGTGGGCAGGTATTTTGGCTCCCTGAGTTAAAAAAAAAAAACATCACATAAGCCAAATTGCACAAAGTTTAAGTGGACAGTCAACAAAACGAACTGTCAGACGGACATCGTTAAATCGACTCAGAAAATTATTCTGGCCTAACGGTACATTAAATGTACAAATTTTGTTTATTTGTTAGAAGCATTAGGAAGAACGCATAATAACCTAATCACATAAAAAATTGATAAATAGTTGGGTACATAAACTGCTTTTCAACAGAATAGGTTAAAAATGTTCGTTACATTAAATCTCTTATTTTTAAAATAATTATGAAATTAATATTTTTTTCATAATAACTTTTAAAGTCCTCAATTCTAAGATATTTACAAGCAAAATAAATTTAAGTAATAACTAATTACGATTTTTAATGATTTTTTTTTCCAACAAGAGAATTTTTAGGTATTTTTATACCCACCATCAAAAAGGTGGGGGATATATTGATTTTGTTATTCCGCGTGCAACATATCGAAGGAATCATTTAAGACCCCACAAAGTGTATATTTTATGGGTCATGGTTAGATTCTGAGTCGATCTAGCTATGTCCGTCCGCCTGTCCGTCTGTTGAAAGTAGGATAGGGCGTTCCCATACGTAGTCCCGTTCGAGCCCTATCCTGCTTTCAACAGACAGACAGACGTACATAGCTAGATCGACTCAGAATAGAACCAGGACCCAGAAAATATATATCTTATGGGGTCTTAAATGATTCCTTCGACATGTTACACACGGAATGACAAAATCAATATACCCCCCATCTTTTTGATGGTGGGTATAAAGACTTAGCAATAAGGAAACATTTAATATTTTATGAACTATTTAAGAATGAAAATAAATTCATACGCAAATTTTGTCTCATCACATCTTTATTCCTTCTTTAAATATATTTATTGTAAACTGAATAAAAAATCAATAAAAAGTACTATTTCAAAAAACTTTTATCATAAATAAGTAATTATATTCTGGGTTAGAAATAAGTAGTCACTAAACTGTTGTCACTGTTGTAGTCATTGAAAAATAACTGCATATATAACTACATGACATTACCAAGTTTTTGCTGGGTACATATGAGTAAAATGTAATCTTTGTTAATAAAAAAACTTTACACTTACTTGTCAACAACCAATTTAGTAAATACTAAATCTCTTTTATAGTACACAGGATTATTGTGCTCATGATTAACCGCTTTATCCATCAAAGGATGAGATCGTATAAAATTCAATACTGTGTCTGGCAAATTAGAAGTATCATTAACACAAGTGCCAGGACGAGGATCAGGAACACGAGAATTTAATACTGGTAACCAAGCTGAATTGGAAGATGATTGCTCTTTAAATTTACCTAGAAAAAATATAAAAATTTATATTTCATTAAAAAAAAATATAATAAATTATTTTTTTATTTTATTTTATTTCATTTTATTTTATTTCATTTTTTTAACCTCAAACTTACCATTAAAAGCAGCCAAAGCTTCATTTATATGGAAACTGCAAACGGCTGAACCAATTAAACCATTTGTACTTGTGGTAAATGTTGCATAGAAACGTGTCTTGTCTGTGGGTAATTGATATACCGATTGGATTTCATTGAAATAAAATGGAAATTCACCCGAAATACTACAATTTAAACGAGCCTTCAAGTAGGTGGCCCAATTGTGAGCTAAAAGATTTTTACCACCCACATCTTTTTTGCAGACACGAGCTATACGTGAATATACAGCTTTACCACAATTTATATATTCAACGGCTGTTTCACGGAAAAAGAAATAAACATATTCGCCAATATCAAAGGAGCCCACAAAGTTTGGTTCTAAAAGAAAAGGAAAGAAACATTTATTAGATTTATTATATAAATAAAATTATATACAATTTTTTAATTAAATTTGTAACCTTTTTAGTTTGTTTTATGTATCATTTCCTTTCACTATTTTCAATTAAGTTTACATGAAATCTTTTACAAGGATTTATTGTAGCTTCCTTTTTAAGCTAGTTTGTATGTAGTTGTAAATAGATAAGTAAGTACAAGTATGTATTTTTAAAAGAGTTCTTTATCTTTTAAAAATTAATATGATTTTCTATAAACTTATAAAAACTTATCATCTTTGTTAGTGTGGTTTTATGGCATCTAATTGCTCTTTAGTTTTATAATGTCTTTGTATTGGTTTATAGCGATTTGTGGCAGAGGACTTATTGAAAATTTTCCACGAATATTAAAATTAATTAAATACCACAAGTTTGTTTGCTTTAAAAATGGTTGTGATAAGAAATAAAAGAGAAAACAGTGGGACTTACGAAAATTATAAGTAGACAGAAAAAATAAAAATTTTAATAAATATTGTCGCCTTTTGACAAATTATCTTGTAGTCACCCTGTGATACCACGAGATAAGCTACAGGGTGTCAAAGTATATAAAACTATATAAAATTACAAAAAATCTTAACTTCTACAAATTAAGTGCGATTTGAAAGATTTTTATGTTTCTGTAAAGTACTTAACAAGCTAAAAAATCAGCTAACTTTCCTAAGTTATCTCTTATAGTTAAAAAGATATTTATACTTGAATTTTGAATTTTTTCCTCGACTTTCTCTCTTACCATTTATGAAGCCTTTTCTTTTTGAAATATGTAAAGAAAAAAACTTTTATTTAAACAACTTTTAGAACAAAGTGAAAAAATAGTACTTATTTTTGTAAACAAAAAGCCATTTTTCATACTAATTTCAGAGTGCCGACTTTGAAAATTTTTCACGTCTAGACGAATGGAAATAATCGAAAATTTTTTTCAGCGTATTATTTTGGAATATATTCGAAATTATACAATATTAAAAAAAAATCCCTTATATACCTCAATATTTATTCCCGAAAAGCGAAATGAAGTCGAGGCAAAAAATCAAAAATTAAAATTCAAGTGTAAACATCTTTTTAACTGTAAGAGATAACTTAGGTTAACTAATTTTTTCTTTAGCTTGTCAAGCACTTTACAGAAACATAAAAATCGTTTAAATCGGACATAATTTGTAGAAGTTACGATTTTCTGAAACTTTTTCATACTCGAGATAGCCAACTTTGATCACGGGGTGACTACAAGATGATTTTTCTGAAAGCTGGGGTCCTCCTCTATATCTCCTCCATACATTTCAATTCGATCTGAGAAGTAGATTTATTTCCAAAAAAATTGCGTTTTGCCCCACTGTGCAGCATGTTTTTATAATCAATTATTTTGCATTCAATATCCCCTCTTAGGATTACAACTAATTTGTTTTATTTAGAGGCTCTTTATTGAGTGAGGTACTATTTTGGCCTCCTTTATTTTTTTAATATTGTGCCACTGTAACTCTAGCAAATACAGTTTCTATCTTCTGCTTATGATGACGATGTTTACAACACATTTAAGGGTGATAATAAATTTTATTATAATAATTTTTGATTTTTATTTTTTTGTGCAAGAAAACTTAATTATATTTTCAAGTTAACAAGATAATGAAAACCAACTATGACAGCGTAAAATAATTGTAGAAAATTGTAAACAAAATAATACTAAATAAAAAATAATGCTTAACAATTTACAATAACTTAAAATAAATAAATTCAAAAATTAAATTTTAAATAAATTAATTTCTATTAGAGTTTTAAATTATGGGAATATATTTACTAAAAAATAGGTTTAAGTAAATTTTTTCTAGGGTTTAAGACTTCATTACTATACGGTAAATGTAAGGAATCAGCAGACACGTTCTGCATATAAGAGTTATGTGTATTGTGTATGTGTATGTATTGTAAATGTAACGTAGCACAGTGGGTCCAAAGATATCACAATAAAATTATATGATCAGGGGACAGGTGTTTCTGAACTCATTTGGATGAGTGGTGGGCAGCTCTCCAAAGTTGGCCACCTCGGGTAAGTTATTTTTTTAAATTGGCAAAAACTCATTTATGATATGATAGAAAAGAAATTTTATATACATATAGATGTCCTTTTAAACCTCTACAAAAACTATGCATGTGTTTTTCTGGTTTTTCTTTTTTTAACTTGGCAGGCTTAATATTGTCCCAAATATCCAACACACATCTTTAAGTATACCAATCGGCTCAGAATCGCTTTTTAAATCGATCTAACGATGTCCGTCCGCCCGTCTGGCATGGCTGAACAGATAGCTGACTGTCCATCTAAACCTTTTGCACAAAGTACAGGTCGCAATTTGGAAGATAATTCAATGAATTTGGCACGACTTTTATGATACAGAGACGAAGCCTATTGAAATTGGTTTTGATCGGTTCATTATTTCACCTAGCCCCCATACAAATGTCCCCCGAAATTGAGTTTCAACACTAAAAATGCCTTAAAAATAAGAATATTTTAATGAAATTCGATGAAGAAGTTTTATACATCAATCTTTATACCAAATTTTATGAAGATTGTTCCATAATTGACCATAGCTGCCATATAAACCCCTGTTCCGAAAATCACTTTAACGTGCATAAATCCCATACTAATGTTAGTATAAAGTTAATATTCGACACAAATAAGTTTTATATAAGTAGAGACAACATTTCGGTCCATAATTTACCATAGCTCCCATATAAAACCACTTTCTCATTATTATGTCTTTGTATATTTTATTTTACATTTAGTAAAAGTGTTGGTCTAATATAAGTCCTCTTCCCGAAATTTTATGGTCTTACATAATGATATAATATGGTCGGTCTTGACCTATACCTTCTTTCTCGCTTTTTTTTTTAATATTCACTAGATTTCTTACACAATGCTAAATAATATTGCTGCAAGTATTGTAGAAATATATGAATCCGATAAATCCGATAATCTTGGGGAAAGGTCTCCTTACAAGCACTATTCAAACTTTGTTAATTTTGAACAACTTTTTAAAATTTCTTTGTTAAATTCTCAAGTTGCAAAGCTGGGATCATCATAAAATTATTTTAATTAAATGAATCTATATGTAGGATAAACACCTAAAATGTATTTTTTGACGGACTAAAATGGCGATCAATTCAAGGAAATGTGATATCAATATTTTAATGATAACGTTTTATTTTTTTATTCATTATAATTAATTTTTAGAATTTAAAAATTTTAATAGAGGAAAAGGTGTTATCCGAATTTTGATGATCACGTTCAATATTTCTATTTATTAAGAAGTGCGATGGAAGAAATCTTAACACACGTTTTGCCTCATAACTTTTTTCCGAAGCAATATTAAATTTTTTTTTGATCTAGTTATCATGGAAAAATACTTCAGATATTATTTTTTATAACAACTATGTTTATTTGTCGTGATTTTTATCAAAATGAGTGACGAAAAAGATGTACGTGTTACAAATTATTAAAAAGTTTCAGAAAAATCCAAATAGGTCCAAAAATAATTGGCTACAGAATTAAAATTCTGCCGTCAAAATATTTCTAATATTATTAAACATTATCAGGAGAATTTGACCATTGGTAGAAAACCAGGTTCGAAAAGGAAAAAAGGTTCACATGATATTGGGAAGGCCAGAAAATTGAAGGTATATTGAAAAGAACTCAAAACACATCTGATAGAAAAGTAGCCCAGTTATCTCAGTGCTTTGACTATTTGGTGCGAAAAGTTAAAACTAATACAGAGTTGATAACATATAAAGTCTAAAAGGTTCCAAACAGGAATGCTGCAAAAAATTTAGAAGCCAAGAAAAGGACACGGAAATTAAAACTAAATTTCATACAAAAATTCTCATGTTGTATAATTGACGAAGAAACTTATGTGCTGGTAGAATTTTCGCAGCTTCTGTGTCAAAACTTTTTATTCCCAGCAAAAAAAGAACTGAAAAAGCCATGATTTTAACATTGTGTTGTCATTGGAAGGAAGTACTTAGTGGTGGAAAAGAACTGTAGAAGTTCTTTTTTTAACCCATGGTTGTCATTGGTGGGATGTTATTCTTTTATACTTATTTTTCATTCCTTTTGAAGTACTTACCTTAAAACTATGTTTATACAATTTTTTTAAAAAAATTCTGTTTCTGCCCTATTAAATAATAAAAAAATGCTTTAAAATTTATAAAATTTAAATTTTTTTTTTTAAATTATTACCATTTCTTGGAAGTAATTATTAAGAACTTCCAAAAATGTTTAAAATATGCACTTTGTTCCACTTTTGAAGTTGTGAAAATGTTCGTTTTTTGGAAGAACTTCATCGTTTTTTGCTGGGTTGTTAATGCTCGAGGCAATGTTAAAGATAAGTTTAGGACCCAAGAGCAGAAAAAAATTTCTTACGAAATTTCTGGTATAACAAGAATTGTGGTTGCGGCAAAACATGAAAGTCATTTGATACATTCGGATCTATTAATACCAAAATAAGCATAAAGAAATATTTGCAAACAAGACTTCCTCCTTTCATAAGAGAGCACAACATGTCACACATTTTTGGCCTGATTTGGTATCATACCACTACGATAAGAAAGCTCTGGAGTGGTACCAAAACAATAACATAATTTTTGTACCAAGAGAGGTCAATTTTCCAAATTGTCCATAGCTTAGACTAGTGAAGAGATATTGAGCTCTTGTGAAAAGTAAATTGAAGAGCACAAAAAAGGTGTTCCGAAATACCGAAGATTTTAAAAGAATATGTGCACACTGTTCCAAAAAAGTGACTGAAGCAACTATAAAATCTCTAACGGAAGGGTTATCAAAAATGGTCCACAAGTTCATAATTAGTGGTTAAAACTACAAAAGTTATATTTTTCAATTAAATAAAATATAATGAAAAAAAATTAAGTTTTAGAATTCTAAAAAATTTTTTGCAGAATGGCAATGTCCGTCCGTCTATACATTTGGGTTAAATGGTGAAATCATACTATAGTATATAGAATTATTTTTTTTTTTTTATTGGTCAAGAGGCAAAAAATATTGTATTTTTGGAATTTGAAGACTTTTTTTGAGAATTTTATTTTTTTGCAAACTTGCAAATTCAAAATCGTTTATTTATTGACTCAATAAAGATATCGGCTTAAGGATAGACGAGACGACCAGCTGTCTTGGAAATTCTTCTTGTGGTATAGTTGTGTTTGAATTGTCAGTTATTTTTTCTATTTTTGTCCAATTTCTAAGTATGTGGGTACGAGGCTGGTGAGGAAGGGTTGGGATTTTCCCAGAGAAATACATGCCCAGAGCTAGTTGAAAATCTCGCCAGTCAAACGGTCTATAACATAATGGCAATAGACCACTAACAAAACAAAATTATTCAATAAACTGCAAACAAATACGATAAAATTGATTGAAAATGTTGATTTCAACACACACATGAACATCGGTGATGTCAATTACACATATTTCCAGTGGATAAAATTCAAATTGAAAATCGCTAAATTTATTGGTTTGTATTTCAGCGATTTGTATACAAAACGAAATTTGTGCTTTTATGACAAACATTTTGAACTTTAAATTAAATATTCGATTCTACGTCTTATTTAAATTATTTCAACATTTTTTTAGTGAAGAAAACAGCAAAACTAATTGTTCAATTGATAAACCTTTTACAGCGATTTTTTACGCAGATTTAGTATAATGAAATAAAAAGCTGTCAACACTGTTGTTACAGCTGTCACGTAAGAACGTAGAGCGACCTAATTTGATTAGGTTGCTACGTAACATTTACGTTTTTTAGTACACATACACACATAACTCTCATAAGCAAAACTTGTCAGCTGATTCGCTACATTTACATTTACGGTCGAGTAATGGAGCCTTAAGGTAATATAAAAATCTTTGAAATCGAGTAAGGAACAAAAATTCGCTAGTGGTTAAATATTTTCTATGACATTAGTACCCTATTTGAAACCCCCACAGCTCCGCTCCTGAAGCGTATGTGGGATCCTACTTCTAAACTGAAAAATTTAATATCCTCTGCTACGCCTATGAGAAACATCATGTAAATCCAACCAGCAGATTAGAAGTTACAGATTTATTTCGAATCTGCCCTACTGTTTAATGATTGATATAGCAAAGAAAATGTCGGTCGAAAAAAAATTAACTTCTCAAATTGGACTACATATGCACACATTTTATTATTTTTTTTATAATATTAAAGTGGACAATATGTACTATTTTTCAAAAATTTTCAGAACAAACAAATTTTTTACTCTTTTTCAAAAGTGTAAAAAAATTTTTAACTTTGACAGCTCCTAATGAGAAAACTGCGCAACCTTACTTTAAGATTTTAATTGATACATAATATTGTTTTTTGTTTTTTTAATTCGGTATCCAACTTTATTACAAAAATTTAAATTTCAAAATTCTATTAATCGCCAATTTTGACAATTTATCCCAATTTATTTACGCCTCTTATAACGAATTAGTGAAGATTTCAATGAAAATAGCCAAAACAAAAAAATTGGAGTTCTAATAATTCCTTAATTTAAGAACAAATTTATCTATATTAGGTAAAAATTTGAATAGAATATCTTTGTTCGTTTAAATTTTATTTCAATTTAAATATTAACATTATTTTCCAAAAAGCTCTTCAAATTAATTAATCAATTTTCCGTTTTTGGATCATTAATGTTGATGTATACAAAAGATATTAAAGTACTTGCTACATTTACGTTTTTTAAGTTACCACCCATTTACCTTCCGTTTATGTTTTTGGTAGAACAATGGAGCATATAATTAAAAAAAAAAATTAAATTTGGGAAATGTTTTCTGATGAGGTGGCTTCAGTCAACAGCGAAATACCATCGGAATTAGCTTATCCCCACAACAAAATAATTTCAATTTTATTATATTTTAATTAAGTCCTGGAAATAATAGAGCATGGAAAAAAATACTAAAGACTAATTTCTGTTTATGTTGATAAACTTATTTTAAAAACGATTTAAAGAAAGAGGCTTCTTATAATAATGTTAGTTAATAACTTAATAGAAAACCTACTTAATATTTTATTATACATTTTTTATTTATTTTTTATTATTATTATTTTTTTTTAATTTTTTCATTGTATTAAACTGAACCTTAAGAAGTTTATTTTACATATACAAGTATATAAATAAAAATACTTACTGTCCAACCATTTAGAATCATATTTAAGTGTACGCTTAAATTTATATTCTAAACGTTTAGCTGTAACATTATATAAATCCGTACGAAAGATGACTGTATCCGCTTTAGTGAATTCAGCATTTGTACCAGAATACTAAAAAGAAAATAAAATAAAAATATATTTATTAGATACTTAATATATGAAAACATATTTATGTATTTATGTTAGTACATTTGTAAAAGTTTCTATTTATTTTTAAAGAAGAGTTAATAGAAAACGAGAGAAGAAGATATAGTCGGTCAAGCCCGACTATATGATACCCTACACCATTTCGATCCACATAATTTTGTTTTTACGTATATACAACTTACTTGTGTTAAATATTAACATAATAAGTACTAACATTTGTATGGGATTTATGCACGTTAGTGATTTTCGGGAGAGGAGTTTATATGGGAGCTATGGTCAGTTATGGACCGATCTTCATGAAATTTGGCAGACAGATTTTTGCTGATATAAAACTTATTTGTACTAAATTTCATTAAAATATTCCTATTTTTAAGGCATCTATAAGTGTTAAAACTCTATTTCGGGAGGACATTTGTATGGGGGCTAGGTGAAATAATGGGCCGAACATAACCAAATTCAATAGACTTCGTCCTTGTGTTGAAAAAAGCATATGTACCAAATTTCATCAAATTATCTTCAAAGTTGCGACCTGTACTTTGCGCACAAGCTTTACATGGACAAGCCAGCCAGCCAGCCAGCCTGCCAGCCAGTCAGCCAGCCAGCCAGCCAGCCGACCAGACGGACGGACGGACGGACAGACGGACATCGTTAAATCGACTCAGAAAGTGATTCTGAGTCAAACGGTATACTTTAAGGTGGGGGTCGGAAGATTTTTTCTCTGCGTTACAACTTCTGCCACCTTTGGTGGTGTAGGGTATAAAAAGATATGATATTTACGGCTCTATGAAATAGCTCCCAATGAAATAACTTCAAAAAATGAAAATGAAATAAGTCCCAAAAAATCCCATACATTTTAGAAGTTTTTTCATATGAAATAACTCCTAAATTTTTTGGAAATTATTGCATTTTTTTGGGAAGTAACTTCATTTTCTTATGAAATTATTTAATTTTTTTAAAATACTAATAATGAAATAATTCCCTTCAAAAATTTATTTTGGGATTTGTTTCATTTTTCAAAGAAGTAAGGAATTATTTCATTTTTTAAGGATTTATTTCATTTTCTTAAATTTGGGTTAATTTTAAAATGTTTGAATGAAAGTCTAATTTTCTTTATTTGTGAACTATATTTCTTTTTCAGAAGTAGTAATATCGCTCATTTGTTACCAAAAACTCCAAGAATCTAATTTTTCAGGAGACGCATTTTTAGTTCTTAAAGTTATTTAATTTATTTATTTTTTTTAACATGAAAATAATATTATTGTCAATTAGGTAGTTTTTCTAGATATCTTAGTGATGATGACTATACAAAAGCCGAAGCATAACTTAAATAATATATTGTTTCATGTAATACGCAATAGGTAATGTAATTAGAACATGATTTTTTCCCGGCCCTGCTTAGAATCTGAAATGTTAATACACCAAACTTTTTCAGTTAATAAACAACTTTATTTGCTATTCATTAGTGATTTTAAACCGATATCGGTAAGTTTACGAGCAATGAGTGATATACTAATATTAAATTTACCAATTAATAAAGATGAATAACTAGAAGCGATAAAGCGCCGCAGTCCAAAAATTTTAATAAAAAATCGCGCGATTTTTTATTAAAATTTTTCAAAAAATAACTAATTTGAAACTTGTAATTTTAATAAAAATCGCGCGATTTTTTATTAAAAATTTTTAGTAGAAAACGTTTATTTCATTTTATCATATTTTATTAATATCTTGAACAAATAATAACATTTAGTTGAAAGTCAACAGCACTGCAGAGACATTTTCAATAAAACGGCACCCGATTTTTATAATTCTTTCTATTTAACAATTTATTTTTCAAATTTCTAATACAAATCAAGAAATTTTTGTAAGGAAAGCATTAACGCTGTACTATTAAATATTAATATTAAAGCATCAAACATTTTTAAAATATACATGTGTATATAATTTGGGACTTATTTCATTACTTTTTGAAATTATTTCATTTGCATTTATTTCATTTTCCTATATGGGAGTTATTTCATTATGTAATAAAATCTAAAATTTGGGTTTTATTTCATTATTGTTTTTGAAGTAATTTCATTTCTTTTAGGATTTTTTTCATTTAAAATATTTGGAATTAAATTCATTTTTTTTAGGTGCTTTTTCATTAGGACTTATTTCATGGGACTTATTTCATTAGGAGTTTTGTCATTTTGCCGATATTTACATAAATAAAATAAAATTATCTTTAAATGTATAAAAAAATGACATAAAATAATATATACAAGGACCGCGCATAAAATCCGTACACACTTTAAGGCTTTTAACTTTTAATATACTTGAAAAAATACTAGCGTTAACTTGTGATACATTTTTTTATAATAACTAACTGATAACCGAAACAGACTGTACGATCGAAGAAAAAAAAAGCTCCACATCTCTAAATGGAATGTGATTTACTTTGTTTTACCAAAAAGGTCAAGGAAAGCTGGACTGAAGACCAACGAATTAAAAAAATATGAAAGCAAAAAAGAGTACAAAAATTATTGAAAAACTAATAAAGAGTGATAAAAAGTACGTGCTTACGGACTTTTTCCAAAATTCTGTTCATGAATTCCACGTCACAGATATTATGGAAAATGTATGAGAATAAGCTTTTGTACATGTGGGGAAAAATGCAAATCATTCTTAACAAATAACAATTTTAACCGAGATGTTTGGAAGGAGGTCCCCACATACGCTGTAGAAGTGGAGTTATTAGGGCTCAAAATAGGGAACCTCTTACATAGAAAACTTTTCACGTGACATCTTCTTAAAGCTCTCGACAAGACCTAAGAAAACATGCATACATGTGTTATTTATCTCCTATAGTTTTCAAGTCATTTGCATTTAAAATTTCAATCTTAATTTTGCCAAATTTTGATACTTTTTTTTAATTTTAAGACCAATATTTATATCCGATTCTTTTAGTTTTAGCTAAAGAGCAAAATTCTCTATCGAAAAAAAACTAGAAGTCGATATATCTCCTGAGTCCTAAAATAAACGATTTTGAAATTGAAAGTTGCAAAAATTATTATTTTTTTTTTTTTTTTTTTTTTTTTTTTTGACGAAAAAGTGTCTATACTCTTTTTTCTCTACAATTTTCTTTGAGAATATATAATAAATTTATACTTTTCTAAAATTTATCCTTACGTAGTTAATTTGAGGATTAAAAACAAGCCCAACAGAACTATGAATTCCTTCCCGAATTTTATATATTTTAAATAAAAATTGTTCCTTGTGCCAATATTTTCTAAAATCCCAAAGGCTAGTTCCATAAACAGAGTTCACTATTAAAACTTATAATGTGTTCCAAAGAGTGGACTTTAAAAACAAAATTCAAAAAATACCATCTTTTGGATTTTTATGGCTTTTTTGGAAATTGTGAGATTTCTTTTACAAAAATCTTAAATTTTTCTTCAGTATACCATTTCAAACGATAATGTCAACAATTGCGCAAGATTTTATTAGATATCAAATATTTTTAGTTTCTCCAATAACAAATTTTTTAGAAAACTTAATCTTTAACTACAAAAATCAGAAAAACTATTAACTTAATTTTTTACATAAATTCCTCTATCTAGGTGATATAATTTTTAATTATTTACAAAAAGATGAAGTCAATATCTTTTATAGCACCAAAACTACGATGATTATAAAGGCTGCGCATGAAAAAATCTATGCACAAAAAACTGATTATTGAAAATAAGCCAATGAGCGAGTTTTATTTAAATTATATATTAATGACTGTTATGTTCAAGTACTAAACATAAAATAATGAATTAGTTCCTGTTGGTTTTTAAGGAAATATCTGATCTTTTCCATAATTCTTCTAATTAAAGATTTTATTGTGTTTCGTCACTTTTTTTGCTCAAATAAGTTTACTTATTTTTAACCTCCGTTTCATTTTATGCTGAGCTTTTAATGTCCTTTAAATTATTATTACTAAAGTCCAATATCTTTCAATTGCACGAAGTTTCAGCAATTTGATGGATTAGTCCATTTCGGTACAAACACTAACAATTTCTTTGTTACCAAATCCATGGTTTTGTTGCTGTAATAAGAAGAAGCGAGAACAGGCCTGGAAAAGGAGAAGTCTTTTCTAAAGGCACTCATTCATGTATATTTCTGATTTAATAGGACCATTTTTTATGAATGAAGTGATTCTTACCCACATATGCATATGGCTTCTCAATTAAAAGCTTTCTTGGGAATTTTGATTTCTTTGGTACACGATATTTTTCTGCCTGCCACATTCCCTCTAACATCTGCAACATAGAATTCCTTACCAGAAAATTGAAAAAGTCAGCCTGTACGAACATTTCAGCATCTATTATATACTAATCATGTATGCACGGATTTTTTCGTGTGCAGTCCTTACTTTTTTAGGTCCATAAAATTAAAAGTCCTTAAAATATTTTAACTCCACCTAAATTTTAGGATTAAGCAAATAAAGTGCAATTAAGCTAAATTCGCGATAACTGTCAGCAAGCGAAATGTGTTCGAAGAGGAATGCTGCTGTGGCCGATTTAAATGAAAATAAATTATTTAAACATTTTTTAACGCCAATTTAACTCGGAAGTGTCATATTTTGGAAAATGTCTATAAAAACGGAATTTATCAGTAACAAATACATACTTTTACAAATATTTACGATATGAAATGAAATGATATGAAATCTTGTGAAGATGCTATCCCATGTCTAGTTTCCTGACATCAACGAAATATACATCAAACTGGATATAATCACTTTTCTATACCCACCATCAAAAAGATGGGGGTATATTGATTTTGTCATTCCGTGTCTAACATGTCGAAAAAATCATTTAAGACCCATACAGTATATATTTTCTGGGTCCTGGATAGATTCTAAGTCGATCTAGCCAGTCCGTCCGTCGGTCCGTCTGTCTGTCTGTTGAAAGCAGGATAGAGCTCGAACGGGACAACCTAGGGGGACGAAATTTGGCTCAAATGTTTATTCTATATAATGTTTGTTTGGTATTGAAAATTTCCGCCCACTTTACTGCCCACCACCCATGTTAGGTGAACCGTCATCGAAATTTTGTACAAATAGTTAAAGGATCAATGTAAACTCGGAAACAAAAAATACTCGTGGTATAACGTAAAATTTTAAAAAGTTGATGGTGGGTATATAGATTCGGCCAAGCCGAATATAACATTCTCACTTGTTAAAATTTAAATTTACTGAATGGCGCCAATTTTCTATGAAAAACTGCAAAATTTTATTTTATTTTTTTTTTTTTTCTCCGCATAACTTTTCAACGTATTGTAAGCCGGATACTTGTTAAACAGCAACTGAATTTCGTAAGTCTTGTCTTTCGATTGGTTAAATGGTTTAAATCTGACCCGCTAGGAACCTGTATTCCTCCATCAACTCAAAAGCAGCTCAACTGTAATCATGGGAAATTTTATAGAGCTATCTCCAACGGTACACAAGTTACAGGATTCTTTCCAAAAAAAAGCGATTTGGAACCACTGTGCTTCAGTAATAGTATTGTAAGTTTGACAGTAACTGCATTTCAGTTGTTTAATATAGTGTATGTATTTTAAGGTGTACATAAAGTGCTGTATTTAAATTTAAAAGATAATTGTACTGATGCCCTATTATTTGCAAGTAAAATAAAAGGAAATAAACCAGTTTAAAAAAAAAAAAAAAAAACGTCAAATTTAATACGCTTTCTTTCTTCCTTTGCTAATCAGTCTACTCTCTACATCAAATTAATACCTACGTAATGAAAGCTTTAAGGAGTGAGATCGAAAAAATCTTAACATATATAATGCTCAATAACTTGGAAACGGTTGATCTTAGATCATTATTTTTTTAACTTGATAATTTAGCACAGATCACAGAAATATATAATTTTTATGGTTCTAACAACTAATTATAAAATTGTGGACCATTTTTCAAAACCCTTTCTTTGGAGATTTGATAGTTGCTTCAGTCACTTTTTTGGAACAGTGTGTACATCTTCAGTATTTCGGGACACCTTTTTTGTGCTCTTGAATTCACTTTTCACAAGAGCTCAATATCTCTCCACTGGTCTAAGCTATGGACAATTTTGAAAATTGACCTCTCTTGGTACTAAAACTATGTTATTGATTTGGTACCACTCCAGAGCTTTCTTACCGTAGTGACATGATACCAAATGGGTCCAAAAATATGTGGACACATTGTGCTTTCTTAAGAAAAGAAGAAGTCTTTTTTGCAAATATTCCTTTATGCATATTTTGGTATTTATAGATCCGAATGAATCAAATGACTTTCCTGTTTTGCCGCATCTGCAAAAAGCTTGTCATACCATGAATTTTGTAAGAAATTTTTGCTGCTTTTGGGTCTTAAACTTATCTCCAACATTGCTTCGAGCATTAGCAATACAAATTTTTGAGACACAAGCTGCGAAGATTCTGCCAGCACCTACGTTTCTTCGTCAATTATACAGCTTGAGTATTTTTGTATGAAATTTTGTTTTAAATTCCGAGTCCTATTTTTGGCTTGTAATTTTTTTTGCAGAATTCCAGTTTGGAATTTTTTGAACTTTATATGTTATCAACTTTCCCATTAGCTTTAAATTTTCGCACCAAATAGTCGAAGCACTGAGAAAACTGAGTTGATTTTCTACCAGATGTGTTTGAAGTTCCTTTCAATATGCCTTCCATTTTCTGGCCTTCCCAATATCATGTGGTCCCTTTTTCTTACCGAACTAGGTTTCACATCAATAGTCTAATTCTCCTGATACTGTTTAATAACATTAGAAACGGTTTTACGGACAACATTTAATTCTGTGGCCAATTATTTGTAAAACCTATTTGGATTTTTTTAAATTTTTTAATAACTTGTAGGACGTAAATCATTTTCGTCAATTATTTTGATGAAAATAAAGACAAATTAACATGGTTGTTATTAAAAATAATAACTGAAGTATTTTTCCATGATAACTAGATAAAAAAAAAAAATTTGAATATTGATTCCGAAAAGAGTTATGGGGCAAAATGTGTGTTAAAATTTTTCCGATCTCACTCCTTATAAGCTTTTAGCTCTTATTACATGGATCTCTGATCAGGGGAGCAATAACTCTTGAATAGAATCTAACACTACACTATTTTATTGTATAGAGTGCATCCTAAGCAAAATCAAATAATTATTTTTAGATATATTGTTGTTTATAGTAATACTACAAACAGATTAAATATTTCACTTTCTACTAATAGATATTTGCAAAAAATATATGTGTATTTAAAAATAGGTCTAATACTTGTTACAAGATGATTAAATACAAGACAAAAAAAAAGTATCAAATAAAGTATTATATTTTTTATATCTTACAGCAAGAAAAAAGTTAATAGCTTCAAATAAATAAATAAATAAAACCACAAATATTACTTAGAAAAATAACAAGTGTACTTAAGGAAATGGAAAATAAATAAAGCAACTTCAAAACGCAAAATACAAGTGTATACGAATAAATATAAGCAAACAACCCTAAGTACAAGCAAACCTCTAAGATATAACTGGTAATAATATCAAATAGCAATCTATATTTTTTATATTTATCTTTTTATGAGACACACAGAGATTTGCAAACATTTAAATAAGAAATGTAAATCTGTATTTCTTTTATTTACATCCTTAAGATCAAGAGTATTAAATGTGGCGAAAGAAAATAAAATTTGTTGCTGCAATCTTAATATTAAATATTTACTTACCAAGCCTGGCAAACCACCGGGGTTACCTTCTTCAACATAAATGGCAGTTGAATTGTCCAAAGGATCATAAGGACACTTGGCAATGCCCAAACCAATACCCATGACATATTCAGACCTGGGCAAGTGGGTTAAATTTGACTAAAAAGAGATAAAGAAAAAATAAAAAAAAGTAGAAGTAAACATAATTTCGAGAATTTATAAATTTTACAAGGGATTGATAAATAATGCACATATTTATAGTTAAAAAAATCAAATGAGCATTAATTATAATTTTTCTTATTAATTAAAGTTTAATTTATTTCTTAGTTGTTTTATTTCACCTTTTTGCATTTTCTCTAGTTTAGCATTTTCTACTTTATATTCTTCATTAAAACACTCTGCATTTTATAGAACAAAACTTTTACAAATACTTATGTACCATTGCTATTCATTCAGTCAGTTATCTAAACAGTACGTTAACTAAAGCACACATAGCAAAGTTGTATGCTGCATTTGTACTTGTATTTAGCACTTTGCAAACCGATTAGTAAATGGTGTGCAAAAATTGCTGTTGTTGCATCCATGATTCTGTTTTTTTTTTTTTTTTTTTTCATTCTCTATTTTTTCATTTTTAGTACAGTGTTTAGTTTCTATTGTTTCTCCAATTTTTCTGTTGTTTTTTGCTATTTTGTTTTTTTTTTCAAACTATGATTTTTTGTATTGTTTTGTTTATACTTTTAACGAATGTTAGCACGTTTTTCAAATAATCCTTGAGTTTACAGTTTGAAAACTCTTTTAGCTTCCGATTGCTTCAGGAAGTGCGTGCCTTGTAAAAAGATTGTTAATGTATTTGTTTGTTAGAAAAAAATGTTTTATTTGCAGATTTTGTTGAACAGAAAATTTTATTTTTAAATAAATATTTTTTAATATTTATTTCTAAGAGTGAAAGGATTTAAAAAAAATACATACTTACATACAGTATGTAGCACAAATGAGTACATGCTTGTAATTTGTGCACTTGTCGTTGCATAAAAATAAAAGTAGTAGAGCAAATCCAAAATTTTTTTCTTTAATTTATTTTATTTTTAGTATTTAATAAAATAATCTATAATTTAAAAATATAAGCATCAAGCTCTACGAAAAAATCCGACAAAACGAAAACAACTCGCATGTACTCAATTTTGCACCTGAGGGATTTTTAAAATATTTTTTTACAGCAATAAAAATATTTGAATATAATATAGTGTAGTTTATAGATAATGGTCAGTAGATTATTATACCATTTTTAGAACTTTAAATATCCCTTTAAAATTGGGAGCTATATCCAAAGGACCGCTTTTTCTGACTTCGCGGTTTAAAATTTTATATCTAAAATACCAGTTGACCAAATTAAATTTTTTAAACTGTATTAGAAAGGCAAGAAATTATCCTATTTAAAAAGTATATATTCATTTAAATGAACAGCAAAACTATCTTGAATATTTAAGACACAAATTCAGTTTTTGAATTTTTTCTTCTATTATTTTGAATTTATATCTATTTTTGACCCACACTTTATTAAAGGACATACTTTTTTAATACATAATATAATTCTATACTTTATTTGTAACACAAAAAGGTATCGTTTGATAAAATCGGATGAAAATTGTGGAACCTATGAATTTTTGAAAAACTTGAAAAACCCGTAAAATTTGCATACATCATAAGTAATGGAAAAAGCCATATAAAAGTAAAATAAGATTTTATGAGTTGTCCACATTTTAAACACTTCACAGAATCTATAATTTTCATCCGATTTTATCAAACGATAACTTTTTGTTTTACAAATGAATTATAAAATTAGATAATGTATTAAAAAAGTAAGTCTTTTAATAAAGTGTGGGTCAAAAATAGATATAAATTCAAAATAATAGAAGAAAAAATTCAAAAACTGAATTTGTGTCTAAAATATTCAAGATAGTTTTGCTGTTCATTTAAATGAATATATACTTTTTAAATAGGATAATTTCTTGTCTTTCTAATACAGTTTAGAAAAAATTTATTTGGTCAACTGGTATTCTAGATATAAAATTTTAAACCGCGAAGTCAGAAAAAGCGGTCCTTTGGATATAGCTCCCAATTTTAAAGGGATATTTAAAATTCTAAAAATAGTATAATAATCCACTGACCATTATCTATAAACTACACTATATTATATTCAAATATTTTTATTGTTGTACAAAAATATTTTTAAAATCCCTCAGGTGCTAAATTGAGTACATGCGAGTTGTTTTCGTTTTGTCGGATTTTTTCGTAGAGCTTGATGCTTTTATTTTTAAATTATAGATTATTTTATTAAATACTAATCATAAAATAAATTAAAGAAAATAAAATGTTTGGATTTGCTCTACTACTTTTATTTTTATGCAACGACAATTGCACAAATTACAAGCATGTACTCATTTGTGCTACCTACTGTATGTATTTATTTAATGGTGAGAGCCAGTGTTGCCAGTTTTTTTTAAAGCTAAATCTAGTTAAATCTAGAAGGGAATAGTTTTTATTTCCTACTTATAATTTTATTTTTACAGAATCATCCATCTATTTTGTATATTTTTTTTGTACGATTTTTATACTTTATCAAAATATCTTCGCTTCCGATGCTTACTCCTCAAAATGAAACACAACTAAGTTAATATCAATTACACTGGTCGACAAAAAAAAACTTTTGAGCTCCTTCAAAAAAAAATAAAAAATATGTAGACTAGATGGAATTCTGCATACTAAACTCGAATCTGCTTTTAGTTTTTTTCCATCAGGTCGAGATTTTGTTTATGGGTGTATCTAATATTGCCCCCAAAATAAGCCAATTGCTCGAGTACAGTATGCACGATTTATATAAATAATACACCAAAATATGTGGAATAAAATTGGCTTTAAGTTCTACTAACAAATTTTTATCCGCTCAATAGTTTTGGTGATATTTCGAAAAAGATTTCTTTTTTCTTACTAAAACTTCTTTTTAAAAGTGAAAACATCAAAAATGTTTCTGTGTATCATCTTTATCTCAAAGATGGTAAAACTACGAGTAAATAAAGCCACGTACCATAAAAATTTATGCACAAATCATGATTGCATTCACAGTTAAGTTACCTACAGTTAAGTGGATAGGGTTGCCAGAATTGTTTAGTAGTTTAACTTGACATTGCGAAAAATTCAACTTGATTTTAAATAAATCAACTTGACTAACCACAATTGTTAAAAAAAATTAAAACCTGAAGAAAATTGTAGACGCATCAATTATATCCAAAAAAATTTTAATTTTTTCAGCAAAATTTTATTAGGAACTAAAACATTAATTTAAACAAAAAATATATAAAACTCAGAGTAATATAAATGTTTTTATTACGATATTTTCCACGTCGACTGATAAAGCATTTTTTTTTATTATTATTTTATTGTTTTAATTTTTTTTTTTTTATTATTATTTTATTGTTTTAATTTTTTTATTTTTGAAACACGGAATGATGGACACCATAATTTACAGCTGCATTATTGGCGCTGTATCAAGTAATTTTTTGAAGATCTAGTTTATTTTCTGTAGTTATTCTTTTAATATTTTTGAAAATATTTGTTGAGGTTTAATTCGGATCTTCATAGAAATCCAGAATTTGTCTACGAATACCATTTTTAATACTAAAATATTGTACTGCATATGGATACGTTTTTATGTTTCCAATATTTGCTGCGTCACTGCAGATTCCAAAAAATAAACTTCCTTTTAAGGCACTAGAAACTTTTTCTTATTAATATGGAGCCAATACGTTTCTTGCAATTGCTGCTACTTTAGCACGACCACAAGTAATTTTGTTAGCAATTTTACTATGGCAGTATAAATATGAACATAATTTGACATGACAATCTAAACTGTTATAACTAATTCCATGTATCATATTATGAAAAACAAGTTATAATATAATATAAGCCTTTGAATCAAGTGATTCATCCATAATACTGCCGGTACTACAAAGTTTAAAACAGATTTTGAAATTTTTTGGGACAATGCCGATTTTTAATTTTAATTTTTTCTCACAAATATTTTTAATATTAGATACTCACAAATTTCACAATAAAATAAAATTTTAAAATCATTTCTTGCATTTATTGTCATTGATGGGCAAAAATGCATACAATCTGTAACGTAGAAAATCATACTTTTTATATTTTACTAAATTTATTATATTTTTTAAAAAATTTAAATTGTAGAATATTTTAAATTAGTATAGAATATTTTTAGCTTGACAAATTGTATTTTAACTTGAAACTTGACAAGACCTAAAATATCTTGACAACCAAGCAGATTCAAGCCCGTCTGGCAACCCTATAAGTGGAGATACACTAGAGGGCAAACAATTTTTTTTTTTTTTTTTTTTTTGTCTTAAATAAAAAAGATAGGTGGATTAGATGGAATTTAATGTGCTAAATAAGAATCAACTTGTACTTTTTTTCTATCACGTATCGATTTTTTTTATGGGCATCACTATAGTAGTAGATCCCGCCTTTAGGCAGTCACACTTATATAACTCAAGACCGTCCTATTAAGATAAATTAAGGTCCAGTATATAGCAACTTAAACTGTCTTTGAGCTGAATTTACATAATTTTTTGTTCAGTTAATATTTCGATAGTTGTTCGGTAGTTAGTACCGAAAAAAATATTTTTTGAAAAAATGGTGAAAATTTTGATCCATAACTCTGAAATTCTTGAGTATGTGTAAACAGTTCTTGAGTTATAGTCTAAATTTGACAAACCGTTCTCGAGTTCTATATTGTGACCGATGAATAAGGTGAAGATATTAGTCATGTTCATAAAAAAAATCAAACGTGATAGAAAAAAGTGAAAGCTGATTCTTGTTTAACTCGTCAAAATCCACCTAGTCCACCCTTTTGCTACAAGAAAAAATAAAAAAAAAAAATGTTTGGCCACCACTGTAATTCTACTCATTTGTATGTAACATGGGTATTTTTACTTAACTGTGAATAAAATCAAGATTTGTGCATCAATTTTGAAGATACATACCTTATTTTATTCGCAGCATTACTAGCTTTAAGATAAAAATCATAAATTGAAACATTTTTGAGGTTTTCATTTATTAAAAGAAATTTTAGTAACAAAAAAATTTAAAATTTTACATGAAAAGTTTTAAGTGTCAAAAATTGTTTCAAAATAACTTCGAAACTATTGAGCACATAATAAAAATGAAGTTTGGGAGATTTGAAGATATTTTTAGTCCGCATCTTTTGATGTATCACTTGTGTCAATCGTACACACCGTTCTTAAGTTATAATGAAATATACTAGAGTAATGGCCTTACTATGGCCGAAATATTAGACATGGCCATAAAAAAAAATCCAGACCTGATGGAAAAAAGCTGAAAGCAGATTTCTGCTTAGCATATCAACTATCCGTCTGGAGGATTTTTTTTTGTCGACCAGTGTTATTTAAGACTATATTTAGAAGCATATATGGTTACTAGTTGCCTCTAATGACATCAAAGTGTTAAAATAATGAGTTAAGTTGCTAAAGTGTAAGTAGTGTTATTATTTAGTAATGGAAGTTTTGCCGTCCAAACGGACGCATCACCAAAAATGAAATCTTATTCAGGGAAGCTGTATAGGGGTTGGTTTATAATTTATATAATCGAAAAAATACATTTTTAAATACATTTATATTTTTTTGCGTAAACTCACCATAATGTATGCTAAACTCAATAACGCATTTTTTTAAAGGTAACTTTGTAAAAATTTTTTCTTGAGCCTGTTTTGGACTATTATTGAAACAACATTAAATTGGTTAAAATAAAATCATTATTTCATAAACATATCAAATATATATTCATATTTAAATAAAATTAATCGCAGATACGTTTTGTAAAAGCAAAAATCACACTACCAAACTTAAGGCTAAAGTTCATTCATTTCGGAAAAAATATACAACTAAAGTGAATGTTATATAAGATTCAAAACAGTTTATTATATTACTCTAAATTGTTTATGTACAAAATCATATTATCAAATACTGCTATCGTAAAACTACTAAATAATAAAGTTCACTCAAATAGTTTTTATCTAAAAAATTCATATACATATCCTTTTTTTATTACCTAATATTAATACAAAAAAAAAAAAAATTTAACCAAACAAGTGCAAATATGCTAAGACGATCTCTTAAGTAAAATATTTATAACAGTCTTACAGCTATTTGATAAACGATTAAGATACAAGTGTATACTAAAAAAATACAAGCTATTCTAAAGCAATTTAACACTTTTAAACATAATAATTTGCAAAACATCTTCTTATGTCTGTATTTATCCTCCCCTTAACAAAAATATGTATAAAATTTGGTGAATATTTCCCTCTTAATATGGAAATTTCATTTATTAGTTTTATCTGTATAATAGAAATGTTGACACTTGATAATATTATAATATATATTTTTTGTACTTTTCTTTTTTCGTTTCTTTCAATACAAACATGTATGTAAATATTTTTTTTTTTTATACAGATAAGTATAAAGAATTGTAGAACTTAGAATATGTGTCAATTGAAAGAAAATATGTTACCAGTTTGTTTTCTTCTTTTTAACATTCCATTCACTCTGATTGCAATCTTAACTTGGCTTTTTTTACTTAAGACTTTTAAAAAGTGTTAAATAAAGAAAAAAAAAGCTCCCCTTTTTTTCTAGATCACAAAATATAAATGAATATGTTTTGCTGGTCGTTTTTGCCACTTTTGACAAAACAATATGTGTTTTTAAATCTTACTACTTGTATGGAAAATCATACCAAACTTAAATACGTATGTACGTACAAAATTTGAAGGACATAGGTTATGCAACATTTAAAGCTGACTTAAGCTGCAGAAATAGCAATGAAATCTTTAGATTTTTTTTTTATTCTTTAGTTTGTTGAAATAATATTGTTTCAAAGCAAAAAAATGTAGCTTAAGGATTTATTATAAGTAATGTGACCAGTGGAGTTTGGTACATAACCTGTATCCGAACAATTAACAAACATGGTTCTGAAGAAAATTGTATAGAAAAAGCGGGTTTTTGAAAAGTTTGTAAAACTAAATATGTTTTATTTTTATCCTTCAATTGTAAGTTTACATCAACAGATTTTATAAGCTTTTGCTTCAGGACTCACTTGAAACAAATTCACCAAATATTAAAATATGATAGTTCTTACATGTTTTTGATATTTTTTTAATTCAAAGAAAAATTTCAACAAATTTTTACATTTTTTAATGGCACATCAACACTATTTTGTACCAATATTAACTGGCTTTAATAAAACACAAATCTGTTTGCGTGAATCACTTTTAGCGAACGGCTCCAGTGTTATACAGGTTTAAATAAAAAGTTTATGAAAAAATTTCCAAAATTCTATTTTCAGCAATATTTAAAAAAAAAAACCACGCATATGTAACCCACTCAACATGTCAAAAATACAAAATTAATACGATAATACAATGTAGTTGATAACGACGAAAAAAATGATTTTTTAATATTTCATTAAAAAAATGAAAAAAGTATTTTTCGTCCTTTGATTTTATAAAACTATTATATATATTTTTATAACTACCTTCAAAAAGATGGGGGGTATATTGATTTTGTCATTCCGTATATAACATGTCGAAGGAATCATTTAAAACCCAAAAAATATATATTTTCTGGGTCCTGATTCGATTCTGAGTCGATCTTGCTATGTCCGTCCGTCTGTCCGTCTGTATGTCTGTCTGTCTGTCTTTCTGTCTGTTGAAAGCAAGATAGGGCTCGAACGGGGGACAACGTAGGGGGACAAAATTTGGCTAAAATATTTATCTCATATAAGGTTTGTTTGTTATTGAAAACGGGCAAAATTGGTTAATAAACAAAAAAGTTATGGGCTAAAAACTAGGAACACATGGCGTCCGTTGTTGCTTCATTTCATACTTTTCTGCTGATATCTCTTCAACAAAAGCATGTACGACAACGAAATTTTGTACAGATTGTTTGGGGGTCGAAATAAAATTGAAAACTAAAAATCGGCGTGGTCCGCCAACTTTAACGCCCACCTCCTAAGGAGTGAGATCAAAAAAATCTTAACACACATTTTGCCTCATAACTTTTTTGGGAATCAATATTCAAAATTTTTTTTGATCTAGGTATCATGGAAAAATATTTCAGTTATTATTTTTAATAACAACCATGTTAATTTGTCCTTATTTTCATCAAACTAAGTGACGAAAATGATTTACGTCCTACAAGTTATTAAAAAATTTCAAAAAATCCAAATAGGTTTTACAAATAATTGGCCACAGAATTAAACGTTGTCCGTAAAACCCTTTCTAATGTTATTAAACAGTATCAGGAGAATTTGACTATTGATGTGAAATCTAGATCGGTAAGAAAAAAGGACCACATGATATTGGGAAGGCCAGAAAATTGAAGGCATATAAAGGAACTCCAAACACATCTGGTAGAAAATCAGCTCAGTTTTCTCAATGCTTCGACTATTTGGTGAGAAAATTTAAAGCTAATGGGAAAGTTGATAACATATAAAGTTCAAAAAATTCCAAACTGGAATTCTGCAAAAAAAAATTACAAGCCAAAAATAGGACTCGGAATTTAAAACCAAATTTCATAAAAAAATACTCAAGCTGTATAATTGACGAAGAAACGTAGGTGCTGGCAGAGTCTTCGCAGCTTGTGTCTCAAAAATTTTTATTGCTAATGCTCGAAGCAATGTTGGAGATAAGTTTAAGACCCAAAAGCGGCAAAAATTTCTTACAAAATTCATGGTATGACAAGCTTTTTGCAGTTGCGGCAAAACAAGAAATTCATTTGATACATTCGGATCTATAAATACCAAAATATGCATAAAGGAATATTTCCAAAAAAGACTTCTTCTTTTCTTAAGAAAGCACAACGTGTCCACATACTTTTGAACCCATTTGGTATCATGTCACTACGGTAAGAAAGCTCTGGAGTGGTACCAAATCAATAACATAGTTTTAGTACCAAGAGAGGTCAATTTTCAAAATTGTCAATAGCTTAGACCAGTGGAAAGATAATGAGCTCTTGTGAAAAGTGAATTCAAGAGCACAAAAAGGTGTCCCAAAATACCGAAGATTTTAACAGAAGATGTGCACACTGTTCCAAAAAAGTGACTGAAGCAACTATCAAATCTCCAAAGAAAGGGTTTTCAAAAATGGTCCACAATTTTATAATTAGTGGTTAGAACCATAAAAATAATGATCTTAGATCAACCGTTTCCAAGTTATTGAATATTATGTATGTTAAGAATTTTTCGATCTCACTCCTTATATAAGGTGAAACTTCAACGAAATTTTGCACAAATAGTTCAAGGACTTGATGGTGGGTATATAGTTTCGGTCGAGCCGAATATAACATTCGCGCTTGTTAATATTTGACAATCAAAAAAAAAAAATTTTTTTTTTTCATTTTATATTAATGGTCAAAAAAGACCATTTATGTTTTGGTATTTTAAAGTCTGAAATTTAGATAAATTATAAATACTAGATTATACTTCCGATCTCAAAAATAAATGCACAGATTTAACCTACGCAAAGGCATACAAAATACAAATAAAAGAAAGTTCGATAAGTTTTATATTAGTGAACATAATCGCGATCATATATTTGTTAAAACATTATTTTAGAATATCTAGTAAAAAACAAAGTATCCATAGATTTAAAAAAATTTTTTTAACTACATTTAAGTCACTAAGGTATTTTTAACACAAAACATGATGTTAATAAATAAAAAGTTGCAAATATTTCAAAAAATTGCAAACAGATTAACAATTTTAAAATTTTGGTTTCACAACTTGTCCACAATGTATTTCGGCACTGGTCAACGACAGACTGATTGAACATACATTGGTCTATTTCTACAAGTGTATGTGGTTTATATTAGAAGAATTGGACACATATGCTAAAAGACGCGATTACAGCAATCAAAAGAAAGAAAAAAACTTATTAGTTTCAAACACATTTTTTGAATTTTTTTGAATTTGTGCTCGCTGATACTACATGGAACCGTTTCAGTTCTTGAATTTTTGTTGTGTTACTGCACAAGTGTTACAAGTGTTGTTTACATTATTGCATCAAAAGTTATTTTAAAAAAATATTTGATTTGAACTTAAAATATTTAAAGTTGGACTTAATAAAATTTGAAGCTATTTTTGGATACAAAAAATAAACTGTTATTTTTACTTTAAACAGTCTAAGGGATATATATTTTCAGATGTTTATACATTCCAAAGACTCGAAATTCCAAAAAACAAAAAAATAAAATTGGTGGAGAGATACCTACAATTTCTTTATGACATTGTGTCGACATTATGAAAAATAAAGTACCAAAAAGTAAAACAAATAATAAGATTTTTAAAAAGTACCAACAACATATTTCATATTTTTGTGATAAAAAAGAATACTATTTAAAATTTATTTTTATGTTTTTCAGTTTCGAAGCTTCGTAGGGTACAAAGTACCAGGATTTTATACCATAAGCAGAATTTTACATCGCAAACTTGTTTTAATACTTTTATTTTTCAGTAGAGAGGAATTAATCTTTAATTTCATGTTTTTAGATTATTTATTACAAAAAATCAAAAAGTACCATCAGAAGAACGTAAAAGTATCCATCACTTAGGTCCACCTTTATATTTTTAATTTCATGTGTTTATGATGGTTTTTTTTATAACCTGTGGATATAACAAACATTTTATTCCAATGAATTTCTAAATTATGGTAGAATCCTTTATTCATATATATATATATCAATAAATAGAAAAAAAATGTTTTATGAAAAAAACATAAAAAAGGTATGAATTTTACCCCCCTATCGTTAGAATTTCCCAAAAATGCCAAATTAGTATTTATTATTTTTCAATAAAAAACGAATATTATGTAAATTTTATTTGTATGTTTACATACAATTTTTTAAAAAAGTACCGGACTTAATTTTAAAATGCATAACATAGTTTGATTACCCAGATCAACAAAATCGCAAAAAAAAATTATATCTCGAATAATTCTGCAAAATTATTATTCCTTAGAATTGATATAGTATAGAAAATCAAATTAAATTTTCCACCACGCCACACTTTTAAACCATTTAGGACCAAAGAAAATTTGCTTCCTTGAGGAGTTTTTAGGTTATAAAATTTTCCAGGAAATAGGTAAAGGAAACTATCACCCATGTTTTATAGCCAAGGCATGGGGCTATAAAAATGTAGTACTACTCAAGTCTCTAACTTTTCACACATAGCCCCTACAAGTTTTTGAATTTGTAAAAATCGAGAATTTCTCAATTAAGTCTCATAAAACCATGGAAAAATTAAGGGTAAGTAGAGGGTGTAGAGGGGAAATTTGTATTTAATAAAACTAATACAAGACCACAAATTTAAACGAGAGAAAAGGATATAGTCGGTCAAGCCCGACCATATGATACCCTACACCATTGTGTACACTATAATTCGGGGAGTGGTCTTTTATTAGACATGGAGTCAAATGTGGACCGATACTCATAAGTGTAAAATAAGACATACAAATACAGAATATTACGTTGATGCTGTCATCTATATGAATTTATTCACTTTTGGGCGATTCCCGAAAGGAGGCCTTATATGGGAGCTATGGTAAATTATGGACCGATCTTTGTAAAATTTGGCACTATCATTTATGTTTATATAAAACTTATGTGTGTCGATTATTAACTTGATATTAACATTTTAATAGGATTTATGGCCGTTAAAGTGGTTTTCTGAAAAGGGGTTTATATGGGAGCTATGGGTAATTATGGACCGATCATTTTAAAAATGGGCACACTTATTTAGACTTATATGAAACTTATATGTTCATTAAAATATTGCTATATTTAAGGGATTTATTGTCGTTAAACCGTTTTCCGGGAGGACATTCGTATGGGGGCTTGGTGAAGTAATGGACCGATCATAACCAATTTCAATAGGCTTCGTCCCTGAACTAAAAGAAACCTGTGTGCCAAATTTCATAAATTTTGGTTTAAAACTGCGACCTGTTGTTTGATTACAAGGTTTACATGGACGGACAGACGGACAGACGGACGGACGGACATCGTTAAATCGATTCAGAAAGTGATTCTAAGCCGATTGGTATAAATCAAGGTGGGTATTAGACCAATATTTTTGGGTGTTACAAACATCAACACAAACGCATAATACCCTCCCCACCTATGGTGTTGTAGGGTATAAAAATTTTCAATATCGTATTGACAGAAAATGCGTAGACACCAAAAGTTTGAAAATAAGAAAAATCCAAGTTTATATAATAAAGCTAACAAAAATTTAGAAAAAAATTATATCTTGAATAATTTAGTTAAATTCTTAATCCTTAAACTAAATATGGTGAAAAATTGTTAAATAAAACATTTCCATCACATCACACTTTTAACTCATTGAAATATGTGCCTCTAAGACATTTTTAGGTTATAAAGTTTTCTGAGTAATTGATAGCGAAAATTATGGATCCGTATTTTATGAAGAAGGAATAATGCAACAAAAATGTTGAATATGCCATGACTCTAACGTGAACTCTATAGCAGCTAAAAGTCTTTAAAATTGCTAAAACCACTGAAAAAATAAGAGAAATAAGCGAAGAAAAATGGGAGCTTTTAGAGCTTTTACACAAAAACGCTGTAACTGAGAGATTACAGACTAGTGCTGCATTTTAATATGAGAAAAAATAAAAAATAAAACTTTCTTAAATCCTAATTTAAGAAAAAAATAAATATACACATATTTTTCAATGACATTCAAATAAAAACATCATATATTTTAAAATTGTGACGTCATGGAAATGTTTTATTTAACTTTCTTCACTATTTTTAGTCCAGGGAGTTAAAATTAGGCCGGATTATACGCAATATTTTTTCTTCATTCTATTCTGATGGCTACGCATTTTCTGTCAACTTTTTTAAGATCTACGATCTTTTGTCTGTTATATGAAATACAAATTTCCCCTTATCCCTCATTTTTCTATGGTTTTATGAAGATTAATTGAGAAATTCTTGATTTTTACAACTTTAAAGACTTCTAGGGGCTATGTGTGACAAGTTAGAGACTTGACTAGTACTATATTTTTGTAGTCCCATATCTTTGCTATAAAAAATGAGTAACTAAAAACTCCCCAAGGAAGCATATTTTCTATGGCCCTCAATGGGTAAAAAATGTGACGTGATGGAGAAAAATCGAAATGTTCCTTGTGATTGAGATGACTGTATTTACAATATCTACAACATGATTTTCCAGATACTTTTTTAGTGTTGATCTGTGTTATTATTATTTTTGTACCTTTATTGGAAAAGAGAAATTAGGTTACCGATTTTATCTTTCTTTACTTCCTAACTACTCGAATTCCCAAAAATCCTGTCTTAGTAGCCTAATTTACAGTATAAATTATGTCTTTAGCTTTAGGCGTTTGTACTATATAATGATGAATCAGTCAGTCAGTCAATCTCTCACTAACATTACTCCTTTATATACGTATAAGGTGCGCGGCAAAATTATAAGGTCACAAGGGGTATGGATGGTGCTACTAGTTAAAAATCTTTATTACTAAAAAGTTTTTCTATATACATCTTTTGGTATCATTTATTTGACATTTTTATAGACAAAGATGCTGAAAATATGAACTTTCCAATGAGTTAAAATTATAAAGTCGTTTCTTTTCCACTAAAATCATATTTTTTGCAATCATACGGTTGTTTTGCAGGATAAAAGTGTAAAATTGATCCTAAAAGGATCTAAATAAAATTAATTTTTAAAATTTGAAGATGTTCAGATTACTGTATAATCAGTGTTACCGTTTGGCGACTTTAGTCGCCAAATGCCCCTTTTTCAATCACCTGGACACTTTTTTGGCCCCTTTTTTAAATGGCGACTTTTTTAGACTATGAGCTAAATGACGAAAATTAATGAATTTAAACAAAAAAAAAATGAATTATTATGATATTGTTTCACAGTATAGTAATATAATGAGTCGCGTAATATTCATAAATGGACTGAAACTGCTAGTAACTAAAAATAATAATAAAGTTTATGAATAGCTATTTAAATCATCATATGCCGAATCTTTTTGGACTGGTTTGAGAAAATAAAAAACAGATACGATGAATAGTTTTATCCTCATTTATATTTTTACATTCTTCGTAGCAATTTCTCGGGGGAACGTGTTTCAATAATAAAAAATAATTTGCCCAAAAGACTTAAGTCAATCCAAACGTTCATTGCTAATTTTTTTCGACGAGGATTTGAAAGATTTCAGTACGAGTAAAGACGTTGTACAAAAGTACAGAAGTGCAATTAATAAAAAAAAAGGATTGTATGTCAACTATTTTTGTGAATTAATCTTTATTTTTTTTAATAATAAAAATTGCTGTAAAATATTTATAAATAAATTATTTTGTTGGTAACAGAATTTGATTTAGTAGTTTTTCTTAAAACACAACTTTTTTTGTTTTTGTTGTTATCAAAGGAACAAATTTTAAAGTTTTTTAGGTTTTTAAGCAGTTGGCCCCTTTTTTTCAAAAAATTCCCTTTTTTGGCGACTTTTTATTTTCAAATCCCCTTTTTTGGACACTTTTTAAAAATTCTCAGCGGTAACGCTGTGTATAATAGTCCTCAAAAAAGGTCTAAGTATATCTACTATCAGTGGTTTTCATCTTTTTTTTTTTTTTTTTTATGAAACATTTAAAAAATATTTTTCATCAAGCTCAGGTTTAAAGTATATATCGTCCATTCCATGAAGGAACGCCCAAAAATATACCACGTATCTTTAGATTTTTATAAAATTTTACAAGTATAAGGTCTATGGGTGTCTATATAGATTTCCGTTTACAGATTCGCTAAATTCAGAAAATTCGCGATTTTATTTCGCTTTTTCACATTAAAAAAAAACCAAAAAAATCTCGAAAGTATACAAATTTAAATACAAATATTTCTGGGAAGGCTTTGCGGAAATTTATGATTTAAACGGCGTTTGAATTGTAATTATATCAACTTAAACATGAGTATTTTACAAATAAAAAATATTATTTTAAAATGCATTTTAGTGCAATTGCATTTTTTAAATGTATTTTTCATTAAATATGCTACTCAATTTTTTTAATTTTTTTACGTATTTGGAAAGCATGGAATCTTTACATTAAAATAAAAATCTCAAATTTTTGGGACGCACACATATACTATGCACAATTTCGCATTTTCTTCAAATAATTTAAATTTGTTCATATAAAAATTATATTTTTCTGGTATTATGAGTAGCTTTACATATTTTGTTAAAAAAAATGTGTGACTTTTTAAAAATTCGTTAAAAATAGTAAATCTTTATATACCAGACTAATTATTGTTTTAAGTTATAATAAACAAAGCATTTTTAAATACACTTTTGAAAAATAAAATTTTAATAAATTTGCAACTAACAAAAATGCATCTAAAAACTGCATTTATATTTTTGAAATATTATGGGTCGAAGACGTGATTTTTGAAATGCTGACTAAATTACACAAAAAAAATACAATGGCCTTTTAAATACTTTTAAATTACAGAAATCCATCAATAACTTCAAGAGATATGAATATTTAATACTTTTTATATTTTGTTAACTTTTATACAAATTTTAAAGAAAATTCCAAAAACAAGAAAAAAATTTATTTGTATATGAAAAATTTCGAACATGTTTTTATAAAAATTGGATTACGCATAAAAGATTTTCGCGTCCCAAAAATTTTACACTTTTATTTTAATGTAAAGATTCCAAACTTTTCAATTATGTTAAAAAATTAAAAATTTTTAATAGCATATTTAAGGAAAAATGCATTTGAAAAATACAATTGCATTAAAATGCATTTTTAAAAAATCTTTCATATTTTTAAAATATTCATCGTAAAGCCGCCATTTGACAAATTCAAAGGCAGTTTAAATCATTAAAATTCACAAAGCCTTCTCAGAGATATTGCTATTCAAAGTTACATACATTTGAAAATTTTTTGGTTTTTAAGAAAATTAAAAAGCGATATAAAATCGCGAGCTTTTGCAATTTCACAAAACTGAAATTGATAAAAGGCTTAATGGAGTTTGTGTATACAAATTATTATCGAAATTGAAAGCCATCAAGTAAAAAAATACCCTTTTTCGGGCGTTCTTTCATGGAATGGACGTTATATATACCTAGCCAGTATCAATGATTTCTATTTGATACTACTTTTTAATTTTAATTCTTTTTAAATAGTTCCACGAATTAATTTGGACCTGCATGCATTTTTGGGAAAGTGTGTATAGGAACTAAATCGACTGCTACGTAGAACGAGCAAAGTTTTCCAAATGAGTGCCTGCTGCTGAAAGTAGATGATGTAATTACTATATATTACTATAATTGTTATTGAAATCGTCCCCCCAAATTTTATTGTACATATACAATGGTGTAGGGTATTAATATTTTGGCCTGAATGACAATACTTTTCTTGTTTGCCTTAGTATGTACATCTCACTTATAGAACTTTTATTTTTTTAATCTTCACATTTTTGGTGAGAAAAAAAAAACACATTTTTTAAATACTTAATATTGTCTCTTTGCACACAAATGCTCACTTATATTATATGTATATTTTATCTCAATTTATACTTACATAAATGACATAATCCTTGGGATTGTGAGCATTTGTACCACAAACATAAAGTCTGTTGCCTTGCATTCTCTGTATGACACGTATGTGATTTTTACAATCAAAAACCTGAAATGAAAAGAAAAGAAAGCGAAATACAAATATTAGATTTTTAAATAAAAATATAAAATTCTGAAAGTATGATTAATAGATTAAAGTAAATTTTAAAATGTTTTTAAAATAATGTAATATCTTTGTTAGATAATAAAATAAACAAAAAAAAAAAAAAAAAAAAAATTAATAAAATTACAAAAATTATGATCAATTAAATTTCAATTGTTTCCATTACACTAGTATAAACCAAATCTCACTATTTAATAAGAAACGTGTTATAGAGAATGTCATAAGTATTACAAGTACCCCAACAAATCAATTTTATTTCATTTATTTCTTTATATTTGTAACATGATGCAATTTAACTCTTACATGTAAAAGTTATTTGCAATTTTTTTTTTTTTTCTGTTACTAAGCAATTCCGCAAATTTAATATATATACACGTACGTTTAAAGAAACATTTATATGTTTTCTTAAGAAAAAAAAATGAGAGATAAGCAGAAATTGCTTTCTCTAATATGTCTCAAAGGTTTATCAGTACAATTCATTTCAATTTTTATTTCATTTTTTTTTTTTTTTTCTTTTGCATTTTTTTCAAATTACTAAAAAAAAATAAACAATAATGGAAAATAAAGAAGATTTTACAGAGGTTACTATATGTATAAATTGTAGGGTATAAAACACGCACGCTTACATACATACATTTAGAAAAAAAATAAAAATATTGCGGAAAATCAATCGCGCAACAATGAAGCAAAGAAAGAAAAAATAAATATATAAAAAGAAAGTATTTCTTATGAAGTAGGTACTTGCAGCATGTGTATAGAAGCAACTAAACAGCTATATACATACATACATACATACATACATACAGAAGTACGTATGAGTAATAATGTGGCAGGGAAACTGGATTTCGTCATTACTCATACGCACTGATAAATCCAATGCAGCTACATACATAGTAAGTAAATGCTTACTAAGCTAAAAAGTGCATTTTGTATGTGCAAGTGTATGCGTTTTCTATTTTTTTTTTGTATATATCTTATTGTGAGTTGTTTGTATAGGTATACAATTGTAGGAAAAATTTAAGAAAAATGTAAACCTCAGCTGTTTGAGTCCATTAATGTAACTAGAAAAAAATTCATACGGAATATTAAAGTTTATATGTATTGTAATCAATTTTCTATAAAATATGTTGTCATTTATTTGTATTATGATGACTTTGCCAATGTGCTTATTGCTAACAATAAAAAGTTGTAACAACTTTTTCGTTCAAGGAAAAAATAAAAAATATACTCAGGTATAACCAATACACTTTTAACTTTTTCTAGAATGAAAAATATATATTTTAAATGATATAAGTACTTCAATCAAATTGAAATAGAAGGGGGAGCATTTGCCATAGGGGCACAAATGAGTTTGCCAATTATTTGTCATATTTTGTAATTTGTGTGTCACTAAATGATTTTATTTTCCTTTATCGCTGATCTTTCGTCTATTAAATTTTGATACTATCATTTTATATTTATTCGGAGGTAGACGTGATTTCGTGTTTTGAAGTTAATAGTAATGAACAAGAATTGAAAACGAATGTTTCAATAAATTCATTTTAAGTGCGCAAGATACTCCCTGGGAAGCATTCGTCAAACTGCTGGTTGGTCGATCTTTTGTGATTTTCGGATGTACTGACTTTGGGTCGGAATTTTTAATTAAATTTTTCTAATTAAACATATTAATTTTGATTTCTTTTTTCAATTGTTGTATTAAAATAAAGTAAAAAAAACATCACATATATGTGGGATTTTTATATATCCCTGAGATTAAAGCTTGGTGACTTTAATTAGAAAATCAAATGAAACACAATTTCATTTTGAATAATAAATAATTATGTATCTTGTTTATTTAAAATTTAAATCGCAGGTCAGCGATTCAACTTTTAAATTCGACTGCAACTTTTAACTTCACAGCTTTTCTGCAACTCTTAAACTTCACAACTTGACTTCAACTTCAACTAACTAAAAATTCTCCTTGCTCCCTATTTTATATTCTCACCTACTACTATTCGCTATTTCCCAAAGCACCAGAACATTCCTAGCGAGTAAAACCTATGATTGTAATTTTCCTGTACCTTATAAGTCCCTTTATCAAATTCAAAACGTCATCTGGAATATTCGTTTTCCATCATGATATGTCTCGCTAATATTTCATCCGTTGCGTACGTTACTCGTCACTAGCTCCGTCCAGAATATTCTGTTCGTTAACAAATTTAACCCTTTTGTTACCACCGTATGCCAGATCGGGTGACGCGACCAGGCTCCAATCCCACATTCGGCCCTCCTGACGGGGTATTCGACTCGAATACTGGTGCTCATCGCCCTGTACTCTCTGCCACGGTGTCCCGTCTTCCTGGTCCTTCGCCCTCTATATTTCTCCTGACCTTATATCAACCATATTCCATCCTCCTTGTCACCCCGTATGGACCAAAACATTTTCCCTTCCCTCCCACACAGTCTCTATCTTGTGTGCGTTGGTTCTTCGTCGAATTGCCCAACCGACAGTTTTTCGTCCTACGGTTTTCCTTAAAACCCCTCTGATTCTCCTGCTCTAGAGCACATAGCTTTACCTTAGCTCTTGGTGTCAACATACCCGATTTCTTTCCGGTTTTACGCATACTCTCAGAATCATAATTTTCCTGCGCTAACACAGCCGACGACGAATCCTCGGAAATAGCCGCTACTACGATGCTTTTCTCCAACCTGTCAACCATCTGTTCATCCACCATTTCCTGACTTTCAGTTGAAATATTTTCTGTTTCCTGAGCTACTGACACATCATTTCCTATACCTGATCTTCTAACACTACCTCGTACAACGCAATCGACGGATTCTCTCATCAGTCCTGAAGTATTAATGTACTTCTGATGTCAATATTGCTCCTCCCAACATTCATAGCTGTTTTAGGAACAAGTTCTACACCGTCTTCCCTTATAATTAAGTCTACAAACTGTAATAGGTTAGTGCCTAAAATAGCTGGATAATCTAACAGCCGTATTCAAAAAAATTACTGTAGGTTACTAACTTTTTCTTATGGAAATTTGCATACAAAAAGTTTGTAACTCGTTATCAAACATACATTATTTTTTTGTGAATACGGCTGTAAATCTTCAGCGCGTACAACAAAGTTGTATCTTTAGCGGGTATAAAATACTCCTTAACCTGCACCTGCACCTTTCAAGCGTCGTTGCTCTACTGTCAACTGGAACTCGTTACGTAACCTGTCGTAAACATTGCATCTTATACTTCAAATATTGCTCCCGGTATCGATGAGACCATAAAATTTGGTGATAATAAAAAAAAACATACCAATTCTTGGCTCACAATAAAAAAATTTAAAATTAGTGTTCCAAAAGGAAATATGTGTCGGCATAGAAAACAACTAGAACTCCAATTTGCTCACAAAAAAACCTAACTCAATTGTCAAAAAAACCTAACTATTTGCATGTGTTAGTAAAATTTTCTATAGAACAAATTTATACGTGTGAAGAGAGTAATTTTTTGTTTCTGAGTGAATTTAAGGATTGTCACTTACGAAGAGCTAACCATTGGCCATCAAAAAATCCTGCAGTGCTTAATATAATATACAAAATCTAACAAAAATATGTTTCATATTGTTTGTACAGTGGCTCTCAGCTTAAATTATGCAGTATACAATTTTATTTTCAAAACTCCATAACAAAGTAACAGACTAGAATTAAAAATAAAATTTTATGTCATTAGAAAGAGGAAGATTTCTAGTTTAACATAGAACCATTATTTATTGTTAAAGTTTACTTTTAAGTACTAAGCCACCTAAGACCTCAAGATGTTCAAAATAGCGACCGATAATTACAGTATTTATTATCTGGAATGGTAATCTTAATTGTATGCAAAAGTTTTGAGGCATTTTGTTGTCGGTGCGTGCAGTTTTTGTGTAACATTAAGCGAAATGTATTCCACTGCATCTTTAGGGCCTAGTTCCTATTTTATTATGAAAATTTCCAATATGGACCACAAATTTTTAATAATATAGAAGTCTGGCGACTGTTTAGCGAGCGTCGTTAAATTTTGGCCCTATATATTAGCAAATTTTGCACAATACTAAATTTTTTCTTCGGATCGTTATCTTGGCAGTATCAAAAATATGATAATATACCCTGATTCCCGGCACTCTGCAACAAATTATTCTTTAGGATCTAAAGGTATCTTATATTGTCCATTAATGCTCCAACAAATTCCAAGATCACACCACCATTAACCGACATACAGGCCCAGACCATGAAACTGCCAACAACATACTTCGCTGTTACTTTTAAGTTTTTCTCGTTCAGCTCGGTATTCGATTCTCGCCACAAATTGGACATACTATCTGAGCCAAATATATAGAATTTTAACCCATAGAATTCCAAAACATTTGATCCTTGGAAACAAGTTCCTTGGCAATGTTGAGCATGCAGCCCTTTTGTTTAAATTCTTAGAAGTCTTCTAAGAATTCTGCTGCATAGCTTTGGAACATTAAACGTGAAAATATGTTCTACATAAAATAAGCTGTGAGCCAACATATATGTTTTCTATTTGCGTTTGAAATAAAAAATATAAATAATAATTGACAATAACGACATTAATAATTTCTATTCTTTCTACAGTTTTTATTTTGAATACTGCCATGCATACCGTATTTATTCATTAGTTACAATTGAATTATGAGATAGTTGCTGTAACCGACAGAATTCGATTGGCAAAAAATTCGTTTGCAACAAAGAATCTGTTTTCTCTCTGTAGGATAATGATTCTTCCCCATAACTTGGCGATTTACCCCATGATATGGAGTACCTTCGACGTTTTTGGTCACTTCAGAAATTTATTCAAAAAAATTAACGTAACTGGGAGATAGTCAAGATCAGAAGGAATTAAATATCTATGTTTTTATTAATAAAAAAAGATTTACTGATATCGTTGACGGTTTTTAAAATACTTCACTTTAAAAAAAGGCGAATGATCCCCTTTTACCCTACTTAAAACTTTTGATTCAGAATTAATTTCTTCTTTATTTAACTATGTCCCTCCGCCCCTTTGGGCTAGACGGCTTTCTGTCCAAGATAGGTGTCACAATCACTGAAATTTGGCACAAATTATTATTTAAGTAAAACTACTATTTCTTTTCTCCATACAAATGTCCATCCAAAATAGCGCTTTAACATTCATAAATACCTCAAGTATTGAAAATAAATTCGGCATAAATAAGTTTTTGTATAAAAATAAAACTGAAGCATGATGTTTGTACAGTGTCCCATTCAAAAATTGAAGTAGAAATAAATCTGGAGTTTCCGAACGGCTGGTCCGTTTTCAATGAAATTTTACATTGTAGAGTTTAATTCTTACCTTTTTATAAGGATTCCCAAAAAATACTGCTTATATTTTTACTCCCTCTCATTATTTTTGGTATTTACAGTGGTGGCCACGAATTTAAGACACGACATGTAACGAACTAAGTTGTGATAATTATTACAACCCTGCAATATAAAATTAGATTTTGTTAATTTGTCAGTGTACCCTGTAATGTTAAGATCAATTACCGTTATTTGGTTTTGTTTGTGTATACATTTTGTTGCTGTTTTTATTATATTTTCGTAAAAACGTGCTTTTGAAGCTGGTCACGAATTTAAAACATATAAGAAATATTTGGTTTTTAAGTGATTTTTTGGTGTTTTTTGAAGCTAAAAGGTAAGTAATGAATGTTTTATTCCATTTAATGTTAGAATACATCAAAATATTTAGTTAGAAATGGCCAGAGGTACTTGGAGTTCGGATGCCGAGCGAAAATTGATCCAACAAATGAATACTGATGGAAAAACAGTAATGGAAATTTCCAAGCTACTAAAATGTTCCAGATCCAAGATTTACAATGCACTGGAACACATCAAGCAACATGGCACTACCAAAAATGTCAAACAGCACCCTAGAGCCCGAAAAACTACACCCAGGGAGGATAGCTTAATTTATAAATCAGCTGCTAAAGATCCTTTCAAGAGCTCAAGTAAAATTAAAAATGAGATTTCATCGGATTTTGGTATTAATATATCGTCCAGGACAATAAGAAGACGTCTGAATGAGAAGAACTTACGTGGGTGTATTGCACAACGTAAACCACTTGTGTCAAAAAAAAATATTAAATCCCGACTAGCGTTTTCAAGAGAAAATCTCAATAAGCCGATGACATTTTGGAAAAATATACTTTGGAGCGACGAGTCGAAGTTTTGTCGCTTTGGTTCTGATGGAAAACAGTACGTATGGCGTCCTCCAAACCTGGAGCATCACCCAAAGTACACCCTTAAAACGGTTAAGCATGGTGGTGGAAATGTCATGGTGTGGGCAGCATTTTCCTGGCATGGTGTAGGTCCCATTCAGAAGATTATCAATAAAATGGACCAGCATATTTACAAAAACATACTGACAAGCATCATGATACCATTCGCTGAAGACAACATGCCTCTAATGTGGAAATTTATGCATGATAATGACCCTAAGCACACTTCACGCCTAGTGAAGAGTTGCTTAGAGGAAAATAATATCACAGTTCTGAAATGGCCAGCTCAATCCCCGGATCTCAATCCAATTGAGAACTTGTGGAATGATGTTGAGGAGCATGTACGAGCAGTAAAGCCAAAAAATTTGACTGATTTATGGGAAGAAATTCAAAAGGCTTGGTATGCCATTCCAAAGGAGCGCTGTATGGCCTTAGTTGAAAGTTTACCCAGGAGATGCGCTGCTGTGATTCAAAATAAAGGATTTCCCACCAAATACAAATATTGTTTTATGAAGCTGAGCTTTACTTTTGTGAATTAACTTTTATTTTGCCTATGTCCTAAATTCATGACCAGGCTTAAACTTGTATTAATCTGTATAATATGTAAATAAAAATTGGAAACTAAATATAGGTAACAAACTATTGTTGATTTTTTTTCATAACATTACTAGGATCTTTAAAAAATAACATGGATCTAAAATTTGTTCGATAAGATGTAAAAATTATCAGAAATATATAAGTGAAATGTCGTGTCTTAAATTCGTGGCCACCACTGTATATTAACATTTTTGCAATTTTCGTAAATTTTTTAATTCAAACGAACAGATTTTATTAAGAGAAGAATTTTGATACCCTATGCTTATGAAACATTTTATATCAGATTGACTATCTGATAAATCGCGAAATTGCAAGAATATTAAAATTGAAGTTAATATAAAGCCAATAACTTATAAACTGAAGTAATTAGAAATTTAAAAAAAATAATTTTCATTAAAAAATCGTGAAAAAAACATTAAATTATTAATTTGTTAATTTGTGTAACAAATTAAAGCCGCTGTCACCCTTGGATATGTTTTATACATTAATGGACGAGGCTTTCGAATACATTTTAAATAATATCACTTTATCTATATGATGCTTTAGGAGAAAATAAAAAAATTTCAAAAAACTAAAAAAAAAAAAACTTTCTTTAAAAACAGTCCAGCTAGTAAACGGTCAGGAATAGCACAGAAATATTTCGGGAAACAAAAGGGGTAACAAAACCACTTTTTTAAATGAGTCGCCTTAATGTATATATGGACCTAAATTTTATGACGATAGGTCAATAATTGATAATTCTGAAAACCAGTTTAATGTACATTAATCTAAAATAAATATTTATATCACGGTATTTAAAACAGTGTATAAACCCAGTGTATAACTCACTCTCCAATATTTCTATAGAATTGGTCTACTATTGATCATAGGTCTCACATATGACCATCCCCTCCCCGCCCAAAAAAAAAAATGCTATTTTATACACTACATTAGGTATGTTTTGTTTGAATCCAAAATATCAATTGATTTTAGATAAATATTAGCATGTCTAGCTAAAGATGGAGCATATCTGATTATTATACGAATAAACTTTTATAATGGCAACGTTTAAGCGCTTCCATATACATATGTATTTATATACACATGTATGTGTGTATTCTTACATTCATACAAATAACCCACATATAATCACAAAAAAAAAAAGAATTCAAAATTAAAGCCACAAATAAATTGAAAAGAAAGTAAAGATTTAAAATTGAATGCACTAGCTTTTCTTTAGTTCTTATGTTTATGTGTACGCATGTAAGTGAATGGCAGTGACAGTTTTTTTTTTCTCTTCTTTGCTTTTACAATATTTTATTAGTGTCTTTGTTGGTATACATATGTATGTGTATAATTGTATGTAAGTGGAATTATTTTAAAAAGGTTTATTTCTTTATTGAACAATAATCATACACAGAGGAAACAGATTGATTATGGCAACCGAATTTTTAAACAAACGAATTTGGTCGGTTCCACGTACTATTTACAAATTCGATTGCACAGACTGAATAATTCGTTTATTACCAATAAATAATATGGTAGAGACCATCGAATTTCAATTGGAAAAAGTGAAATTATTAGTGCTGGCAACTGAAATATACAATATAAAATTCGGTTCCCAGAACCAATTATTCCATTGAAAGAATATAACAGTTTATTTTGGTTTTTTATACATACGTATATTTATTATTATTATTTTTTTAACATTAATATATATCTACATCATTTACAATACATATGTATACAAAATTTCTTCTGACGGAAAGTTAATATATACATGCTTTTATCTTAGTTTACTCGTATAAAATATGTTTTCTCTAAAATTTGATACCATATTGATACATTAATGGTAGTATTTTTAGTGTGAATTCTAGATAATGTTCTTCCAAACTTGCAGATACATTAATATAGCAAATAAAGCAAATATTATTAATTAATCCGTATCTTTCTTAATAATATACTCACCAAGTATAAGAATTTGCTTTTATTTTAATATTTTATGATTTGTTATTCTATTTTTTTCTCTTTATTTTTGTAATTTTAAAAATTGTCAAAAAATAAAATTATTTTTTATTTTTTGAAAATCACAATTATTTTTCGTTTGCAAGCATTAAAATACTTTATATATTTAGTTATTACAATAGAATAATGTTAATTGCAATAACTGAAAATATAATAATAATTTTAATTTTCATAATATAACTAATTTATTGATTGGAAATACTAATATTGAGTGGTAATATATGAAATCAATTCGGTTTTTTCAGCCGAATTTGATAAATTTATTTTTACCAATCGCAATTAGTTGTAATAACTAACTTTAAAGTTGTGATAACTTTTATTCGAATATAATTACTTTTTTATGATTAATAATGCAGACAATCCGATGTCCTCATTAATTAGTAATTATTATTATAATATTTTGTTATATTTTATCAAATATTAATAATAGCAACCATTATCCAACTAATCTTTTTTCTGTGTGTACGTTTAATAAATATATAAAACACAACAAAATACTAAATGCAACGTGTCCATATTCAATACGAAATACCAGAAAACTGAGTTAAGTCAAAACAGGGTACAAAACAAGGTCCTTGAAAAATAATTTTGTAGATAGTAAAAAAAAAATTTAAAACTCCTCAGTTCCGCGATAAAAAGTCTCATCACCGGCACATTTTGGCTACAAAAAAATAATAATAATAATAATGATGTTGGTAAATCCAAGAAAATTAAAAGCGTATTGAAAAGCTACAAAGTAGAAAAGCAGCCCTGACTATTTGGTGCGAACATTTAAAGCCAATGGAGGCTTGAAAACACAAAGTCAAAAAAGTTTCAGACGGGAATGCTGCAAAGAATTTAGAATCCAAGAATAGTTAATGGAAATAAAAATCATGTTTCATATAAAAATGCTCATGTTGTATAATGGACGACGAAAGGTATATTCTAGCAGATTTTTCGCAGCCTCCGGGTAAAAATTTGTATGTTGCTTATTAGGGTGGGTCAATTCTTTTTGTAGATAGGCGTATAGAAAAAATGTAATCTACAATATATTCTAAGAAAGCTTGTCTAAGAAACTAAAATCAAAACTTAGCTCCCGCCGAGAGACATGAAAATTAGGAAAAATCGTTCAATTTCTTGATATAATTGCTGATATCTCGAAAACTACTCAAGATACAGATCTGAATTAGGTTTTAAATAATAGGTAATGAGAGCACCTTCAAAATGGCATTCCACATTTTTTTATAAATAAAGGTAAAGGTCAGTCTTGGAAAGCTATATCACGAACGTTATTTTCAAAATTTTGGCAAAATCCGTATGTTAATACAGATTTCCTATACCACTTAAGATTTTAGAATAGAGAGTTGCTTGGTTGCTGAGATATTTGAAAACATAGTTGCAAGTAAATAAAGCATTGTATTTATTTAATTTTTTCTTTAATAATATTTATTTTTTCTTTAAGACTTTTTTACCAAAATACGCTTTTCTAAATGTTTTTTGCTGAATTGAATTGACCCACCATAATATTATGTTTGGATTTAGTGATAACATGTTGTTTTCCATTAAATCTATGAAATTTTTTGGAAAAATCATAAAATAAAATCTTCATGTCTCTCGGCGGGAGCTAGGTTTTCATTTTAGACCCATACTTTCTTTGGGTAATTTCCTTAGAATTTTATGTAGATTTCGATTTTCCTATACGCCTGTTACGTTTTTTCTCACTCGAACAAATTGACCCACCGCTTATGGTCGAGGAAATGTGTAAGATATGTTTAGGACCCAAAAGCAGACAAGTTTTATGCAGTTGCGGCAAAAAAAGCAAGTCATTTGTTTCAGTAGGCTCTATATACCGAAATATACATCAAAGAATGTTTGCAAAAAAGGTTTCTTCCTTTCATACCAAGAGAGGTCAATCCTCCGGAGCTAAGACCAGTGGAGAGATATTGGGCTGTAAAAATATACGAAAAAATTTATTAAGTTTACGGCAACAATACTTAGAGTGAACGCCGCACCCAAGAGTGTCTTGCTAGATTCCTCCCAAGACCGAATTATCAACAGTTAAATTTGCTGAAACGCAACGAAATCAAGCCATTTTCATACATAGAGAAAGGCCATCTACAAACGACCTCAAATGCTGATTTGACGGCAAAATAAAATTTTAGTAAAAAAATTTATAAAAAAAAAAAAACGATATTTTTATATGACTAATAAATCCCCTAATTTTGTAATTTTGAACTAGTTGTGAAAAAAAAATTTTTTTTCGCACAAATTTGGTTCATTATAAATAACATAGAATAACAAAAGAGTGATTCCATCTCAAAATGGACAGCAAGCGGACTTGACATTTGCTAATAGAAGTATGTTTTAAATCATAAAATTTTAAACTCATGTACTTTCCGATCAAAAAATATGGCGGTTTAAAAAACAAAAAAAAAAAAAATGCTTAAAACTTTACAAAAGGTGTACTTGTTTAATCGCTAATAACTTCTAAACAAAACATGGTAGATATCTAGTTTTATCTTCATATTAAATACAAAGATATTACCATTATAACGATATTTATAATGGTAATATCAAAACTTCAAAGCTAAACATATACAAATCAAATCATTATATCTCAAAAAATGTTTTTTATAATTCTGAAAAAAAATATATAATATTAACGTAAATATTTTCCTAACGTAAATATTTTTCCTTTAGAAGTTATGGACCAAAATAAAATCTAATTATAACTTTTGAACTATACACAATAAAAATTTTGTTTTAGTATCATCTAAAATATTAAGATATTGCATTCAAAATTATATGTGGTCAGTTGATTTAATTCGAAAGTTCAAAGGTCAAAATTAAACTTATAAAAATTAAACCTTTATATCTGCAAAAACGATATTTTTAAATTTAAAAAATTATATAATGTTAACACAATTCTTATTCATATCCGTGCAAAATTTCATTTTGGACACTCTTTAGTTTAGAAGTTATGTAACAAAATATAAATTAAAGTCATATTTTGTATATAAAATGTTTTTTTTTTTTTTTTTTGTAATATGAGCTCATAAAAAATTAATACCATATTTTGCTTCATAACTCCTAAACCAAAAGAGTCTCCAACTTGTATATCTGGCTATAGAATAGAGTTTAATAGTCAATATATCATTTTGTAAAGAATTTAAAAATACCGTTTTTTTAGATAATAAGCTTTGATCTATTCATTATAGAATTTGACCTTTGAACTTTCGAAGTAATTACATTTTATACATGTAATTTTAAAGTCAATATGTGTTTCCGTTAAATGAAATAAAAATTAGAATTTTACAATGTATAGTTTAGAAGTTATGAGTAATAAGATATGTACACTTTTGGAAAATAATCGACAGTTTTCTAGTTTTTCAAACGTCATATTTTTGAACCGGAAGAGTCTTCTCTTTTTTGTCCGTTTTGATATGGAATTACTCAAAATGAAGATAATAATAATAATGCGGCCAATTTTAACACTCGGTATTAATTTATATTATAATTGGCTTCATGACTTAGCTACTCACATCATTTTTTAACAACATATATGAAGATACTAAGACTTGTGAAATTTTGTGAAAATTCAATTTCATAAAAAATGTGAAATTTGTAAACGAACGCTAAAAAAAATCTGATATCGAAAATTGTCACTAAGACCATAACCGTCAGTGTATCTAGTAAAATAGAATCAGGTTTAAGAAAAAATATTTAAAATCGATTTTAAGAAATATCATTGTTAATTCTATATCAAATAACTAATAAAGCTTTTGAATTTATGCCAGAAGAAATTCATTTTTGACTAGAGTACACTGTACTATTTTAGTAAAATAAAATCTTTCTTTAAATCAAATCAAATATAACTAGATCAAAGTTTATTTGCAATTCCTTAAAAATATTAATGCAAGCCGCCTAAGTTGCATTTTATATGAACTTCTATATAAAATCTAAGATGCTTTATATTATTTATTTTCATATAAACACATCAAAGTTAGAACATTATCATTCCTTTTTTTATTGTTTCATCTACAAACCTATTTTATTACATAAAATTTATAAAAATTGTATAGTAATCCTCTGTATGTATATACATTTTTTATTATAACTTGCTTAAAAGTATCTTCAATAACCTATTGATCTACTCTAATATTTTTTTATTTTTATTTTTTTCTTTTTTATTTTTACTAACTATTAAATACATGTATTTTATATGATTACCTTGCACTATATTTATATTCTTATAAGATTTAACTAAATCGGCTTAGTTATTGTTCTTTGATTTATAGTTATACTTGTAAACGAGTATTAAGTGTAGGTTTAGCTTCTTCTTCTTCTTTTTTAGAGATTTTTAGCCTTTTTTCGTTTTTATATTAGTAAGTATATAGAGGTTTTCTATATGGCTTCTTCGCTATTAGAAATTTGTGTTCTATTAAACTTACCTGACTTTTGCCTTTTGACACGCAGCTTACAACATCATCTCTAGTTGGTTCTAAGTTAATAACATCGCGCTAAAAAGATTAAATAAAGAAATAAAAGTTTAATATTGAGAATATTAGTAGAGAGCGGTTGCTTATTAAAAAGATTTATAATCAAGAAAATTGTTATCCGTTGAAATAATATTTGCTTAAAATATAAAAATAAAATCAACATCACCATGGATGGGTGGGTTAATATTAGGGTTTGGGGTTTTCCGTGATATTTAGTTTTTAATTCTTAAACTTTAATTATAATAAAATAAGAACAATAATTCTTGATGAAGAATATAACTTCTTTCTATTTAATACTTTAAGATAACATTATAAATCATAATAAATTATTATTATCATTTAAATTATTAAATTCAAATATTATTATATGTTGTTGTTATTTTATAGACTACTAGCATTATTATAATCGATTTTTCCTGGATGCCACTCTCTTTTTACGCCCATTTTTGTTACAACGTTGTTAACTTTATTTTAATTGACCTTATGTCTAAACTACTGAACCGATTAAAATAAAACATGACACATAAGTAAGGACTGCGCACGAAAAAATCCGTGCATACAAATCTGCTTATAGAAACTAAACCAATGGGCGAATTTATTTAAAATTATATTTTTATTAATGACTGTTATGTTCAAGTTCTAAACATAAAACAATAAATTATTTTCTGTTGGTTTTTAAGGAAATATCTGATATTTTCCAGAATTCTTCCAATTAAAGGTTTTTTTTGTGTTTCGGTTACTTTTTTGCTCGAATAAGTCCACTTATTTTTAAACTCCGTTTCATTTTAAGCTGAGCTTTTAATGTTCTTTAAACTACTTTTTACTAGAGCCCAATATCTTTCAATTGCTCGGAGTTCTGGACAATTTTGTGGATTAACGACTTTCGGTACAAACACTTACAATTTCTTTGTAACCACTCCAGTTTTTTGTAGCTGTAACTAGAAAAAGAGAGAATAGGCCAGAAAAAAACGGATACACTGTATTTTATTAGGAAAGAGAGAAGTCTTTTCCAAAGGCACTCACTCACGCATATTTCTGTGTTAATGGAACCATTTTTTATTAATGAAGTGCTTCTTTTCCTCATATGCATATGGCTTCCCAAAACAAAAGCTTTCTTGGGAGTTTTGATTTCTTTGATACACGATATTTGTCTGTCCTCTAGCATCTGCAACATAGAATTCCTGGCCAGGAAGTTGAGAAAATTTAGCCTGTAGGAACGTTTTATCGTCTATTATACACTAATCATAATTACGGAAAAAATTCGTCTGAAAACTTTCACGTAATTTTTTACCTTCAAATTCTTGTTTTGCGTTTCTATTAGAATTTTTTTGTAATTTATACATCTTCAGGTTAGATTTCCTTCCAACTTTTCTAATAAAAATTCAAAGCAATTAACTTTTTGTGATATTTTTCTTCCAGAGATGAGCATTTAATAAAATCCTTATAATATCTAAAACAAGCCTTGTACTCTATCAAACAATAAGAACCCATAAATATAAAGAAATTTACTGATTTAAATATCTTTTATTTACACACATAATGAAAAATGTGGTCCAAAATGTCCAAAGTTTAGGAGCCCACAAAATCGAAATTCGAATTAACTTTGCAAAACCCTTTGGAGATTTAACTAATCTGATGGAATACTTTCATTTCGCATTGCAATCATTGAGGCAATATTTGATGACCAAAAATTTATCTCATAGTGTTATTTACGTTTAATATTGCCAAAGATGGTTTAAAATCTTGTCTTTAAGATAGCATAAAATCATGTGATACAAAATCAATTTTAATATTCTACAAAAATCTAAAATATTGCCAAAATATGTGAAAAAACCTTTCGAATCCAAGATGGAATTTAAATGAATATTTAAAATGGTACATCATCATTAAAATTTGTAAAAGCCCAGCAAAAACTTTTTGGTTTTCGATAATGACGACTACTTATTAAAGTACTTTCCTGGAAAGTAGGCGTCATTATTATTTGCCTTCTCTACATTACATAAATAAGTACTCAATAGTATAATTGCAGAGTAAGTTACAATCACATGGATCAGTTGTCTAGAGCGCAGGATTAGCAATCAGAAGGTTGCCGGTTCAACCCCATTCTGATGCTATCCGTTTTTTTAACAAAATGTTTCGAAAATATATTTTATGCTAAAACAAGTTTTTTAGCTTTGAATATTAAGTGCGAGATGGTGTACTGAGTAAGACGTTAGTCATTTAAAATGACTAGTAATTGGGGTCCCAAGTTCAAACCTCACTGACGGCAAAATTTGTTCGTTTTTTTTTTTTTATTTTTATTTTTGTTTAGGTACATATTTTTTAGTATCACTAGAGTCTAAAAATAATTACTAGAATTCATGGACAACTCGAACAAAAATAACTAGTTATTGAGACAAAAAATAAGTAGTTTATTTTTATTTCCAATTATACCTGCTAGCTTACAAGGAAAGCAAAGTTTTTGCTGGGAGAGTGTAGAAATATGTAGTTAAAAAATAATAATTAAAATGTTGCGATTTGACTCAACAAAACTTTTTTTTTTTCTTCCTCTCTCGAGAAAAGTAGTCGAATAGGATTTCATCAGCGCACTGACAAAATGTTTGTGAATATTTAAAAATACTTTTTTCATAATTTTGTATATTCAGTATTAACATCTAACAAGCGCGAATGTTATATTCGGCTCGGCCGAATCTATATACCCACCATCAACTTTTGTCAAATTTTACGTTATACGGAAGGTGGGCGATAAAGTAGACGGACCACGCCCATTTTTCGTTTCTGAGTTTACATTGGTCCTTGAACTATTTGAACACAATTTCGATGAAGTTTCACCTTATATGGGAGGTGGACGGTAAAGTGGACCCTCAAACTATTTATAAAAAAAATCGTTGTCATACATGCTTTTGTTTAAGAGATATCAGCAGAAAAGTATGAAACGGACACCCTGTACTTCTAGTTTTTAGCCCATAATTTTTTTGTTTATTTTGCCCATTTTCAATCCCAAACAAACCTTATGTAGGATAAATATTTGTGCCAAATTTCGTCCCCCTACGTCGCAGGTTGGGGTAAAATGTGTCAAAAGTGGCGCTTAATTGAATTTTAAATTTGAATAGACAAAATTGTGTATCAATATCAATTAAAATCTTTAAGGCAGGTTGTTTTGTTTTCTTATAAGGAGCTATCAAAGTCAAGAATTTTTTTACCTTTTTGAAAAATAGTAAAAAATTCAATTTTCATCAGATTTCAGTATATTTATTTTAAATAAAGTCTTTTAAGGTAAAAATTTAAAATAAAACCATTAACTTCGGATGTTTAAGTGTACTTTTCTTCAAATATTTGTAAATTATATTTTGTTCTAATATTTTCCACTTTAATACTATGAAAAAAAAAATTGTGCGCATATATAGCCCGATTTGAGAAAATAATTTATTTTTTTCAAAAAAACTCCAATAGATTTCATATAAAAAACAGCTTAAGTGCCAGACAATTTCTTTGCTTTATCAAACATTAAACAGTGGGGAAGAATCGAAATAAATCTGTAACTTCTAATCGGCTGGTTGGATTTACATGAAATTTCACATAGGCGTAGCAGAGGAGGCGGAACTATAGGAATTCAAAACAGAGTAGTGTCATGGAAAATTTTTAACCACTAGCAAATTTTTGTTCCTTAACCGATTTCCAAGATTTTTATATCACCTTAAAGTACTTGATAAGTCCTTCAGAAAACATGCTTGCATGTACTACTTATCTTATATATTTTTCGAGTTATATAAATTTGAAATTTCAAAAATCTTAATTTTACAAGATCTTGGTTAAGATTTTTCCATATATAGCGAAATATATTCATCCGATTTTATATTTTATTTTCAAAAGCAAAATTATCTATTGAACAAAGAAAATTTTTAGTCATTATCTTTATTGAGTCAATAGTTAAACGATTTTGAATTGGAAGGTTTGCAAAAATTAACAAACAGACGGACAGATGGACGGACATGAGAATTCTTTAAAAAAAATCTTAAAATTCGAAAAATATTTTTTTCTACTTCTTAATTAATATGAAAATCAAATGAAAGTATTAAAATTTTGATATCACCTTTTCCTAAATTAAGTGGAATTTTCGACACATTTAATCCAAATGTATAGACAGACGGACGGACATTACCATGCTGCCAAAAAATATTTTAGAATTCTAAAAATGCATTCGTTTATTAACTAATAAATAGCAAAAATAGTAAGTGATCACCAAAATTTGGATAACACCTTTTCTTGAATTAAGCATCATTTTCGTCCCATTTAAACCAAATGTACAGACAGACGGATGGACATTACCATTCAGCGAAAAAATATCTTATAATTTTAAAAATACATTTTTTTACTTACTAATAAATAGAAAAGTTAAACGTGATCATTAAAGTGTTGATAGCACCCTTCTTTGAATAATGCATAATTTTCGACCCATTTAACTCTAATGTATAGACGGACGGACGGACAGACATTGCCGTTCTGCTAAAAAAAAAATCTTTAAATTCTAAACTGAATTTTTTTACCTAATAATAAAAAAAAAAAATAAAACGTGATCATTAAAATATTGATATCACCTTTCCCTGAATTAAGCGCCATTTCGACCCCAGACGGACGGACATAGCTAGATCAACTCAGAATCTAACCAGGACCCAGAGAGTATATAATTTATGGGGTCTTAAATGATTCCTTCGACATGTTACACACGGAATGACAAAATCAATATACCCCCCATCTTTTTGATGGTGGGTATAAAAATGACTTTAGTAAGTAGTGTGTACATTAATGTTAATTGTTCATTTATTCTTCAAAAACAGTAATATTTTTGCTAAAGGATTTTAAAACCACGGGAATATTAATTTTGTTGTAACTATTTACCACAATTAAAATTATTTGAATATACATATATCGAAGAAATTATTTTGTTAGGGCTATAAAAAAAATCAGTATTAAATTTTGATTCTTACACAAATCTTTATGCTAAATTTGCATAAAATATATTTAATACAAATAGTTACAACTTCAAAGTAATAAACGAAACAAAGGATTTGATGAAGATGACAACTTTACATGCAAATAGCAACAAAAAGGTTTAAAATAATGCTAAAGGGAATGAAATATATGTAAGTATGTAGAAATTTACATAAATGTGTTTGACATCTATTTACTCCTTTTCATTTTAAAGACATAATAAACAGAGAACACTTTTCTTTATAAATAATGTTAATAAAACATTTTAATTTTACTAGATGATAACACTGATCGGCAAAGAAATTCTGCTTTTAACAAAAATGGTTCGAAGAGATAGAATTTTACGTGTTAAACAAGAATATGATTTAAAAATTTCACTAATTTGTATTGATTTATTTACTTTTTAATTTTTTGTCGACCAGTGTACTCAAAATACACAAATACCTGCATTATTGTATGTAAATTGTATTTAGATGGTGACGTTGACAAAGTTTATTTTATAACTTAATGTTGTTGACGACAATGATGTTGTTGCTGTCGATGTTGATGATAATGATGGTTAAGGAAATAAGGTGTTATATATTGTTTTGTTTGATGTTGTTTTACAATTTATTTCACTTTCACAATAAATTAAAATTTTCTTTAAAGCTTTCCTTGTGAAGAGTTTATGTTTAGGGAAAATTAAACACACACACACACTTACAGCTACTTTAACATAAGTGTAATCAAACTTTTCTATTGATTTTCTAGGAAAATCCTCTTAATTGAAAAATATAAAAGCTTTTTCTGCACTTGTTTTTGTGAAAAGGAAACTAGTTTTTTTTTACAATTTTATTCATATTGTTTTGTTATTACAAAATACTACTTAAGTTATTCAGTTAGAAAAAGGGTCCTTTCTTCTAGTGTCAAAGGATTCTAGAGAAAAATAGTTGTAAATGTTTTATTTACATTTAAAATAGTATGTATTTTGTTTTGAAAAGGTGCTAATAATATAAAATTATTTAAGCTTAACAGATAGATAGGTACAAAGGCATTTTATGGTTTTATTCAAAAAGGGAAGGATTTTTTTCTACTGACAATTTTAATTAAGTGTTAAAGTATGTTGAGTGTACAGTAGGGAATGAAAGTCTTAAAAAGGTTTGACCAGTTAGAAAGAAAAGTTACTGCAGAAAAATGTTACTAAGGGAATATTCTAGAGAAAAGATTTTATCTGAAAAATTTCATACACATTCTAAAAAACTTCATTAGTCGGGGCTCATATACCTCAATTTTTCTTGCTGCAGTTCTGACTACGTAGACGAGAGATGTAAAAGTAAAGTACTCCTTTCTCTTCTCTCTTCTATAAACTTAGAATTGAAGCAATTAAAATTGTGTGTGCACCCAGGTTTTACATTTGTAATTAAAATTTTCCATAGTGTTGTGTGGAAAATACAAAATATAAACTGCTCTCTTGAAAACTTTAAAAAACGGCTTATGTAGTTTTTCCTGTTGCTACAGACTGTTAAATTAAAAAATAATTTCTAATCAAAAATTGTTTATAAAAACAAAAAATATTAAAATTTCCACTAAAAAAAAATGTTTAAAGAAATTTTCGGTACAAAATTTATATTTGATAAAAAAAAAACTTAAAAAATGAAGATCATAAGAAAATTTCTAAACAGATATTTCGATAAGAAAATTTTACTTTCTTAAATTTCTAGAAGATACCTTTCAAAAAATAATTTCTAGAAGAAATTTTCCAGGAAACAATTTATAAAAAAAAAATCGAAATAGAAGAAATATACAAAATTTTGTACAAAAAAAAAAAAAAAAAAAAAAAAAACATATTAGAAAAAAGAAATTTTTTTTAAGGAACATTTCTGTGAGAAATTTCATATTTATTTTTGTATTATCTTGGAGAAAAAAAATAGTTCAATAAAAAAATGTCCTAAAAAAAATTATTAATTAAAACTTAACATGGTGCCCGCCTCCAACTGTATGCAATTTAGATGGACTCAGCAGCGCCAGGCATTTGGGGCAAGTAAAAGAGAGGTTGAATGGAAATAATTATGGAACTTTGAAACGGCTGCTCCGATTTCCATGAAATTTCACATGATGATAGTTGAGGTGCAGTCGAGATTAAGTTTTGAGCTTAGACCATATAGACCTACAGGGGACGAGTCCACAGGGTCCCAAAGTTGAACACCTCGGGTATAAAATTTATTAAAAACTATCCTGATCCCTTATATCTGAACCGATTTCAAAGATTTTTATATAGGAGGATTCTGCTAGTCGATGTCTATAAAAAACATGCATATATTATCTCTTTTTGTTTAAGAGATATTAAGCTTCAAAAACAAAGTATGACAAATTATTTACGAGCTTATATATTTATACACTTTATGAGCTATACGAGGCATTTATTTCATTGCATGAAAACCCCTAATATGTATTTGTTATCTGCCTTACGGATATAACAGAAGGATATGAATTTAGCACTATGCTGAAAAAATGAAAACGTTGTGGTTTATTAAAATATTTCTTGTCACGGCATTACCATTCATATAAAGATAAGTCAAAATTGACCAACTTACTTGAAATCATAAATTTATAATCCTTCAATTGCAAACGCAAAAATACCAATATATACTTGTTGTACATTAATGATTAGGAAATTTTGTCTTCTTTTCAAATATGTATAAAACATTTTACAATACGAAAATTTGTTAAAGACTTTTTCAAAAAACACTGAGAAAGGATGGATTTGTGATTTTTTGCATATTTTTCATTTTTAATTATGCAATAAAATTCTTGTTAGTGAATACTTTTGAATGAGATTTCACGCATAAGTAGATTTTTTGATGCTTAATTTAAAGCGCTATTCACTTTTTTAGATTTGTCTACAAAAATCCCGTATGGGATTTTTTACTTTTTTTGCAATATCTTTCCAACCGATAACGGGGAGCAAAAATTTCTATTGCGAAAAAAATTAAAATACCTTAGACTAAATAAAAAGTATAAATTTTTTTGGATTCCAGCTTTGGGATTTGAGAAATTAAGGCGAAAATTCGAAATTAGTTGGAAAAATAGGTCAAATTTGGGAAACCCTGGTTCTCGCAAAAATCGAGTTTTATAAGCTTTTTTTTCTTTAAAGAATTTTGTGTTTAGCTGTCTTTCAGAAAAATATAAATACTATATATGTTACTTGATAAAATTTGTATATAACAGAAAAAGAATGTTACCACTTTTTTTTGGCAAAGAAACGGGAAAAAATCAACTTTTTTTGAAAGTTTAAATTTAAATGCTTGTAGCTTTTGACTCCGTAAATATTTTTTTAAAATTCTTTCCTTGCACAACTTTCCTACTTGTTTTTAATGAAATAAAAAAAAATTAAAAAAATGGGGCTAAAATTGGACCCGCTGTAGTGAAAAAACTTCACCAAGAAGGGCTAAAAAGTAAAAATTTTAATTTTTGAAGCTTAATATCTCTTAAACAAAAAGAGACAATATATGCATATGACGATGTTTTTTGTAGACATCGACTAGAATCCTCCTGTATAAAAATCTTTGAAATCGGTTCAGATATAAGGAATCAGGAGAGTTTTTAATAAATTTTATACCCGAGGTGTCCAACTTTGGGACCCTGTGGACTCGCCCCCTATAGGTCTATATAGTCTAAGCTCAAAACTTAATCTTGCCTGCACCTCAACTATCATCATGTGAAATTTCATGGAAATCGGAGCAGCCGTTCCAAAGTTCCATAATTATTTCCATTTCATTTTTTAAATCGCACACTGTGCGTCGTAAAAGCTATTAAAGATGTGTTTACATAGTGTCGTAAGCCGATATCCGGCTCGAAGGACCATAAACAAGTTCACATTCGTAAATTGCCTTGTTTTATCTGTTTAATAGTACCAAAGCAGAGTTTGTGGACCACAATTATAAATCAGCACAATGATATACACACTTCATCAGCATTCGCGGTGTCTTACCCATTTTGTCTTAGTTGAAACATAAACCATTCACAAAATCCATATTTCATTATTATATAAATATAAAAATGTGAATTTACAAATATCGTAAAAAAAAAACTTAATAATACTTTTTTCTTTAAAAATATATGCATTTAAGGAAATTTTAAGGAATGGTTACATATTCGCATTATATCTAAAAATTTTTGCTTTAATCTGGAATATGTAATATAAAGAGTTCCCGAAAACTGTTTTCTTGGGTATAAAACGTAAGAAGATCTATCAGATCTTTTTGAGTTGAAGAATCGAATAAAAAAGTGATTTTTCAATTCAAAATTTTTCCAAAAAAAAAAAAAAAATCTCTGAAAAAATTTCTTCGGTAAAAATTTTGTATAAACAAAAAAATCTAAAAAATATTTTCTAAAGGAAAAAATAATAGATAAAAATATATTTGGAATATCTACCTAAAAATGCTTATAAATTATAATACAGTGGATAAAACACACAAATATGTTGGACTTAATTCTTACTACTTTCCATTTGCTTCCACTGTTTCTTTTTTACTCACTTAACTTTAAACTAGATTTCTATAAATTTTATTCGATTATCACATGTAAATACTGTAAGAAGAAAAAAACTCCCAACTAGATTTAAATAAAGAAAGTACAAACCTTTTAACTATTCCCCATGATTGAGAAATTACTAAAACAACATCACATTTACTACAATCAAAGAGAAAATTATCACCCAACAAGTAGTACCACATTTAAATTAAAGTAAAACGAGAAAAAAATATATAATCGGTCAAGCCCGACCATATGATAACCTACACCATTGTTTACATCAAAATTCGGGGAGGGGTCTTTAATTGGGGCCAATTGTGGACCGATACTCATATTAAGTGTAAAATAAAGCATACGAATTCAGAATATTACCTCGATACTTACATTTATATGAATTTATTCATTTTTGGGTGCTTCCCGAGGGCCATATATGGAAGCTATGGTAAATTATTGATTGATAGTCGTAAAATTTGACACTATCATTTACATTTATATAAAACTTATTTGTGTCGAATATTAACTTGATACTAACATTTTAATGGGATTTATGCACTTTAAAGTGATTTTCGGAAGAGGGGTTTATATGAGAGCTATGGTCAATTATGGACCGATCTTCCTGAAATTCGGAAGAACTTATGTGCCAAATTTAATTAAGATATTGCTATATTTAATGGATTTATGATCGTTAAACCATTTTCCGGGACGACATTTGTATGGGTACTAGGTGAAATAATGGACCGATCATAAGCAGTTTCAATAGGGTTCATCTTTATCCTAATAGAAGATCGTGTGCTAAATTTCATTGACTTATCTTTAAAATTGCGACCTGTGGTTTGATTACAAGGTTTACATGGACAGACAGACGGACATCGTTAAATCGACTCAGAAAGTGATTCTGAGTCGAATGGTATATTTTAAGATGGTGGTCTGATGGTTTTTCTATGCGTTACAAACATCAGCACAAACGCATAATACCCCAACCATCTATGGTGGTGTAGGGTATAAATATATGACCTTATTTACAATATAAGTGCTAGTTAGTGTTACTTTTTAATAATATTACTTCAAGTTACAGCTGTTAACAGGTAAGTATATATGTATATGTGTTTATTTAACACATATACATACATATATATCCTGTGTATCCTGTTTTTGTTTACTAGAATTTTGTATGACAGTGAATGTAATATAATCAGTAGAGTGTATAAGCTTCAGTTAATTTGATTTAGTTTGTAAAATTTTAATTAAATATAAAAACATTCTAAGCGTTAAGAATATGTAGTATCGAATGTTGGTGCGAATGAATGACATGCATAATCGTCAACAACAACAGCAACTAAAACAACACCATCCTAATCATCATCAACACTTTCTTCAACATTTTAACTAGAATACTTAAATTTATCAATGTGTATGTAGTTATATATAGGTGTAGTACAAGATTATTTGAGAGTGTTAAACTTTGTATTTTTAAGAGTTGTGTACAAACTTATAATTAAGGTATTGTTTTTTTTTTTTTTTTTTTTTTTTTTTGATTTGAAAAGTGTTAGAAAAAAAAAACATTTTTAATTTATTTAGTTTGTTTCCAAAACTACTGAGGTATTAAGAAATAGATTTAAGGATTAAATATTTAAGGTATGAGAAATAAATATTACTAGAGATTTCAGCAAACTGCCTTATATTAGAAAAAGCCTTAAATATAAGCATATAAGATTTTAGTTTATTTTTAGTAAAATAAATTTTGTTGCTTTCTATTGGATAAAACTCGGTGCATATGTAATAATCATGTAAAATGAATTTTGTTAATGTTTATTTTGAAAACTGTGGCAAGTCTATAGCTTTAAGTGTGATGTGACTGATTTTTTTAAAGGGCCAAAACTTTTGTTGTATAAAAGATATCAAAATAATGTTGCAATAAATTTGTCAAAGATTGTATTTTAAGATGTAATATAAAAATTTAATAAAAAAAATTGTTGATCACATTTTTTTTTTCTAAAAATTATCTTTAAAGACGTTTATCTTAAAAACTCCATCTTCAATATTTTTATTAGCCAAGTCAAATAATAAAATCAATAAACAGAAAAAAATATAATAATGCTAGTAATCTGTAAAACAACAACAACATATAATAGCATTTGAATTAAATAATTCAAGTGATTTTTATTACCAATTATATTGAAAAAAAAGTTCCGAAAAATTCTAACTTCAAGAGGCCATAAAGCCGAAATTCAAAAGAACTTTGTAAACCCCTTTGTGGTTTCTGCTAGACTACTGGTACCCTTCCATTTGCGTTGAAATTATTGAGGAAATTTTTTCATGTTGCACTGCGTAACCTAACAATAAATGTGGTAATCAAACAATGTGTTGACAATGAGTATAACAATGAGTGTATAACTACAACGTTTATACACCAGGTTTTTTAAAATAATCAAATGACTTTTTATATGGCAGATTTGTCGCAAATCGATTTTACATACAGTTAGTCCTTGTAAATCTTTACAAAAAAATATGTTTAGTGTTGGTTATTTCTTTTAGTTGAAGAGATACTTATGTAAAAGCTTTTGGAGGCCTTAATTTTGGCTCTAAAAAAACCACTAGATTTTTTAAAATCTAGTGGTATTTTTAAAAACTTACATTAATCTGAAGTTAAATTTTTTAAAAAATTAACATTGCCTTTTTTTTTTTTTTTTTTTTTTGTTGTAAAGTTTGAAAATATAAAGAAAAGATCAAAAAAAAACGAAAATATATATTGGCAGTAGACCTCCATATATTGGATAAAAGCAGAAAAAAATATTTTCTGAGCAACGTCTTTTACAACGGTTGGGTGATCATTAGATTACCCATAAAATGTATGGATTTTACAAAAGTTTTGATTTTGCTTGCTCCACCGGCAGTTTCTGGTAGATAGGGCTATAAAAATAATATGTGTGCAAAAATTGGGTCAATCGGTCGTAAACCCGCCAGTCGACTTTGACCTTTGTCCTAAAACAAGGCTTAAAAGTAACTAATATCTTTATTGTGCTATAACTCTTTAATTTAACATTTTCCGATAAAATACTATATAAGCTTTTTGATTCAGAATAAAATTCAGAAATTTTTGACATATAATTTTTTAGCCTACTATGACTTGTTGTGATGTTATAAGCAATCAAAGTAAAAATTTTTTCATAAAATTTTTTTAAAAAAGCCCTGGTTTTAATATGGGACTAGCCTGCTAGAAACGGTTTTTATTACTTTGTAGAGCAGGATTTGTAGTTTTTATAAATTGATAAGTTTTATCACATTTGCTTAATATATTAGGGTAGATGGACCAAAATCTGAATTTGGGGTATAAATTTTTTACTTATTATACAAATATTGGTACTAAATGTAGGGTGTAGCATGAAATTTTTAATCATTTCAGAGAGTATTTTTAAATAGTTATCGAATTAAAATGCTACACGAAATTTAGGTGTTGCCGATTAACCAAAAATTGTAAAAGTTGACATGTTAATATTTTTACATATAAACAACTTTTTTATCTCTTTTACCTTAAAAAGTTTTCTCCGGACGGGTATTTCGGATATTTTGGTACGAAAAAGTGGGATTTTTTTTTTTAAGAAGTCTATCTATATTGTGCCAAAATTTTATTGGAATATCTACTTGTTTAAATTTTATTTATTTTCAGTTTTTTGATACTAGGGATACATTACACAGAGTTACAAAATGAGAAAAAATTCTGCGGCACGGGGTTTCTCAGTCAATTTGGATACACGGTATTAATAAGTACTAAGTCTCTAATCCACTTTTTTTGAATTGACTCTAGTTCTCGCGATAAATCGCGATTTGTAAAATTAAAGAGGTTGTGCTATATATTGAAGCATATCTTAAAAACCACTAGTCTGATTTTGTTTAGAAAAATATTAAAAAATTTCAATTAAAATTTTCTTCAAGTCGTTCTTACATTACTTTTTAATACGGCCAACAGTCATAGAGATATTAAGCCTATCTTTTGAAAAAAAATTAAATTTTATACAAAAATTCAAATTTTTATTCTTTACACAGAAAAAAGTAAAAATGGACTCCAATTACGAAATTTGTAACATTAATTAATTTTTAATTGATTTTGCTCCAATCATCAAAATGATAATATTAATAACTCGAATAATTGATATTATTATTACTTCTTTTCCTTAAATAGATGCAATGAGCAGAAAATTTTTGAAAATTTACTTAAATTTATATTATTTCTGTACTTCTATAGACAAATATCTAATTTTTCTTTATATTTTATTAACAGCTGTCGATTTATTAAAAAACAAAACTGAAAACCAATTAGAAAATTAATTATATTAATAAATCATATAATTAAATTCCAATATAAAGTTAATTAATAATTTTATTAAAAAATTATTTGAAATATTTTTTTCTGTGTATTCATATAGCTAAATTTGTTGCAAATAAAACAAGACATATTTCATTAAAATCAATGCATAAGTTTTGATTTTATTCACAAATTAGTGAAAATACTTTTTTACAAGTTACATAGAAAAATTTTAAAAATCACAAAATCATTTTTTAGAAACAATTGTGCGTTATTTCTATTTACAAATATTTTAAAGCAACAATTACAATTATAGTAAATGTATTTTTTAATCTACCTCTTACAAAATATTTTAATTATTCATAAATGTGTTCGTTATTTTGTACTAAATAACAACGAATAAAAAAAATCTACTAAATTACTACATAAATGTTTGTAATTCTATTAAAATAAACTCAATTTATTAAAAATTTTAAACACGTCTGTAAAATAGATTAACAGTAATTCAATTTCCACCTTTAGAAAATAATAATAAACAAAATTTTACAACGTTCATGCATTAAACAATTTTTGTACATCCTTACACGGAGCATACATACACAAATATGTACTTAGGTATATGCATGTGGGTGGATGATAGTATGTGTTTACTAGAATCTTTTCTAAGCTGAGTTATAACTCTATACAACAGTAATAACATAAAACCAAAATTTAATAATCAATTTATGAAAAAAGTGAGAATGCAAATTGTAAACAGAAAATAATAAAATATACAAATTTTCTTTCACAGTGGTAAACCTCAAGTAGGAAAGGGTATACTTTTTTGGAGGAATGAAATTTTAAAAATATAAAAGTTTGGCTTTATACATATTTGAACATTATTTGTGGCATATGACTTAAAGATTAGGGCGAAAGTCCTCTTTCAAACCAATGTGTGATATATTTATTCTTTTCAAATTAGAAACAAAAAATTCATTATTTATTTGAATAAAGTATTTATTATTATATTGTATGGGCATAGTTCTGTAGAAGAACTACAGTTAAGAGTCACATGATTTCACCAGTCTATAAAGTACATCATAGAATAACCTTTCCTGAGTACCCAGCTAAAAATGGTCATATATAATGATGTATCATATATGTTTGGATCCGAAAATTTAGGGTATATGAGAATATATGACCATATACATAGTAAAACTACTTATTATAATAAGTAGTTTTACTATTACATATATTTTATTATATTTCGGTTAGCATAGAAAAGTTTATAAAGATAGTTTTTATTCATGCCATAGCTTTTATTTCTTTTTCGATACTTCAACCGTTATATTTTCAAAATGCAATAGAAGTTTTAAGGCCGAACAGACATATACAAAGTTTTCTCTTTTTTAAATATAGTGAGAATTATATAAGTATGCCCAGCAAACACAAATGGATGATATAAAATTATTTACACTATTTTTACTTTTATTTTACATGTTTAATGTCTTCATGAGAACATTATATATGTACAATAATTCCGCAGTTCTTTTTTAACTTTGAGATAAATATAAGTATATGTATGTTTATTTCGAAATAACCATATTAAGGCTAGATTTTTAAATTCTTTGTTAGATTTTTAAATTACATTGGAAACTATATTATAGTCCTATTTTTTATTTTATTATTTTTTAAAACCTATATATAGTTTTCATTCCTTTTTGTTTAGATTACCATAGGTATTCCTCAATAATATGACAATAATTTTCTGGTTGAAATTTGATAAAGCTGTTAAACATTTTCCAAACGACACAAATACGCGATTTTATTCACGACTTTAATTTCACAAAAAGTGAAAATATTTAACTAAGGACTGCGCACGAAAAATCCATGCACGCTTTAGAGCTTATAACTTTTGCTATAAGTAAAAAAAAAAAAAAATTAATACTTTGATTATATTTGCTATTACTCTCAGTAACTGTGTGCTAAATTTTGTTATAATCAGTGTTACCGTTTGGCGACTTTAGTCGCCATTTGCCCCTTTTTCAACCACCTGGCCACTTTTTTGGCCCCTTTTTTTAAATGGCGACTAAATGGCGACTTCTTAAGACTATGTGCTAAATGATGAGAAACTAAGTTATTTGAAATATATCGACCAATTATATATTAATTTCAACAAACAAATTCATTATTTTGAGATTATTTTACAATATAGTGATATAAAAAGCCGTGGACTACTTACAAATGAACTGAAACTGTTAGTAACTAAAAATAATAAAGTTTATGAACAGCTATTTATATCATCATATGCCAAATCTTTTTGGACTGGTTTAAAAAAATATTCGATGAATACCTATTGAATACCTATCCTAATTTATATTTTTACATTCCTCATAGCAATCCCTCGGGGGAACGTGTTTTTTTTACTAAATTATCAATAATAAAAAATAATTTGTCTAACAGACTTAAGCCAATACTTGTGGATCCATGCTTTCCGTCCTAAATTTGTCCGATGGGGATTTCAAAGACGAGTGAAGAACTCGTACAAAAGTACAGAAGTTTAATTAAAAGAGTATATTAAATATTTTTGTGAATAAAACTTTATTTTTGCATTGTTGTAAAATAATTATAAAGTATTTTGTTATTAATAAAACTGAATTTTGTAGCTTTTCTTAAAATACAAAATTTTTATTGTTTTTGTTGTTAAATAAACAAATTTTAAGGAGTTTTTTAGGTTTTAAAGCAGTTGGCCCCTTTTTTTCAAAAAATTCCCATTTTTGGCGACTTTTTATTTTGAAGTCCCCTTTTTTGGACACTTTTTAAAAATTCTCAACGGTAACGCTGGTTATAATGGAAACAAAACAATTTTCAGGAGTATATTAAAAATACACACGCAGAGAAAAAACATAGTAACAGTATTATCACCACAACTATTCAATGTTTATATAGCCGTTTTTCATTGATTTAAATAATACCGTGTTCATGATAGCAAGGTTTATGATTCTGTTTATCATTTAATGATTACCCACAATCAAAATTTTAATATGGTTCACTGAATTATAATATGTATTTAAATATGTTTATATGAAATCATATTTATGATAAATCCGATCATTTAGTTAATTCTACAACCATTCAGTTCCAAATGTTGGTTAATTCTACAACCATTAAGCCATTAACTTTTAATGCCTTTTGAATACAATTTTTTGTGTATCAGTCCAGTAGTTTGTTAGTATATTAATTCTCTTTTAGTTTATATATGAACAATTATAAATCGACAAGGTTTGTTTTTATTCAGTATGATTAATATACCACATATCGTGGTACAAATAAATATAAATATGAAAACAATGGATTATATATATGATGAAATTAGTTCATATATATGATAAAATGGAATTATATATGTGATAACATGGGATTATATATATGATAAAATGGAACTATACTTATGATGGAATTAGTCCATATATATGATAGAATGGAATTATATATATATATGATAAAATTATATACATGATGAAATTAGTTCATATATATAATAACATGGGATTATTGAATGATAAAAAACGTAATGAAATTGAAAGCAATACTTAAAAAAAGGTTATAAAACTTACTAAAAGTTATTAATAAAGTTATGAACCTTACTAATAAATTATAAATTGGAATCATAATAATGATTACGTACAAATATACTTATTGCAACCTAGAATCATATATTACAATCATAGTATGTTGCTCTTAGTTTATGGTCACTGGAACAATATTTTTTCTTTGCGTGCAGATAGTTTATGATCACCGAGAGGAATCCTGGTAACTAAAAAAGTGATTGATTAACAGGCTTAACAGTCTTCGTTACTCCTCGCGCTTAGAATTAGAGTATAATTTGTAATTGTATTGTAATTATTCAATAAATAAATAAATAGTATAACTAGAATAAAATAGTCTTTGACGAAACAAAATTTTCAAAAAGATTAACTAATAAATCTTTTCGAAAATTTTGTTTCATTTTTATAAGCTGAATTTTAATGCACAGTAGTTTTGTATGGAATTTTAATCATTAATATCTTTTGAAGTCATTTTATTGATTTAAAAAATAAATAAATAATAAAATGCATTTAACCCCTTTTGGAAAAGCATTTTTTCCCTCAATTTCTACATTTCTAAAATAAACATAAAAAATTATATATTGGCTAAACAATTAAATTCTTGTCATTTTTTTGTCAGGAGAAGCTGAAATATTTTGAATAATTCTTACTTATTATTTTTTTAATAATTATGTAAATAAAATATATAAATGTCTGCCTAATTTGAAAGAAAACAAGCGCGAATGTTATATTCGGCCCGGCCGAATCTATATACCCACCATCATTTTCTTCAAATTTTACGTTATATGGGAGGGGCGGTAAAGTGGGCAGTAAAGTGGGCAGTAAAGTGGGCAGACCACGCCCATTTTTAGTTTTTGAGTTTACATTAGTCCTTGAACTATTTGAACACAATTTCGTTGATTTTCACCTTATATAGGAGGTGGGCGGTAAAGTGGGCGGACTACGCCCATTTTAGGTTTCCGAGTTTATATCGATCCCCGAACTATACGTACAAAGTTTCGTTGTCGTACATGCTTTTGTTGAAGAAATATCAGCAGAAAAGTATAAAACGGACACCCTGTGTTTCTAGTTTCCATAAATTTTTTGTTTATTGATGGTGGGTATAACTCATGTGGAGTAGGTAATTTATCGGTTAGTAACAGGTTTCAATAATGGTTTTAATATTAGATTTAATATCAAAAGCACTAATGTTTCCAAATATCCGAAATTATGTTAGCTGGGTATGAACGCCATTATTTTTATAACTAAAGGTGTTTAAATATCCTTGTTAGGCTTTAGATTCATTCACTTATATTCCAGGAAGAGTGAAAGCAAATGAAAAAAAAAAATGTTTTAATATTATTATAGCCACCGCACAACGCATAAACTAACAACAAACATCCTTCGTATGCTTTCAGGTAAATTGATTTATAAATCACATAATGTAACGTATGTGTATGGTTTTGTAAGTGAAAAGTTTGTTGCTGCTTTTTTTTTACTAACACCACATATACATATAATTTTATATACATACACATGTAAATGTGTAAAAATATTAAATGTGGTACAATTGAACAAAAAAATATTACAACCATATTTGTATATAGAAACAAGATTTTTCAAATTGGTTGAAAATAGTGGGACTTATTCGATTTTATTTGGACTAACTTACTTCAGCTTTTCACGTATTTTTTATTGTTGCTCTTTCATTATTCGTATAATTAAATTAAATAACTTGAAATGCGGTTTTTACATTAATCTAAAAAAATATAGTAAAGTCTGTTGTTTGCTCGAGTTATGTGAATAATTTATACCTTAAAATTTTACTTAATTGTTATTATATTTTTCTCGATTTTTTTTTTTAATAAAAGCATAAGAAAACATCTTTTTACAATTAATTTTAATTAAACTTAAATAACAGAAATTTTGAAAAAAATAAAAATAAATTTCACTATCTGATTGTATCTCCATTTCCGTTCGAATTGTTTTCTATCACACTGTTTACACTATCATACAAATACTTACATTTGCATACATACATTTTACTTTACATACATATACATGTTATGTAAAAAAAATCTAAACAAAACTAAAAAATAAAATTTGTAAATCTAAATACGCAACAACTTAATGGGTAGGTTGGGTTTTTGTGGTGTGAGTTTAATTTATAAGTATTTGTATAAAATATATGTATATAATACAAATACTATAAATGTAAGTGTGTATGTGTGCTTATAATACGTGGTGTTGTGTTAGAAAAACATAAATAAAAAACCAAGCAACAAAAGCTGAAAAAAATTTGTACTTAAAAAAAATAATAAGTATACACCCATACTAGCATATAAAAAGTAAACATATGGATTCTATGGTGTATAAAGAAAATATATTTGAACATAAAATTTTACTGTAAAACCAAAATTCATATTTTATTCAAAATGTTCTTAAGGTTCATATACTAACAACAACAAGTTAAAATATAAAAGGTACAAGAAGTGATTGTGGTACCAAAATATATGGAGTGTATGAGTAGATATTTTGTATTTTTTAAGACCTGAATCTTTTTTTTATTTTATTTATATATTTTTTTTACATTTCAGGTAATTTATAAAATTAAAAGAGAAAGTTATGTTAGAGCCTTTTAGATTTATTATAAACATTAAGTTAAGTTAATCTAAAAATATTGAGATATAAAGAAATATATTTGCACATTTAAAAATATGCATTAAAGTATTAAGAAAGATTTTATTAATTTTTAAAATTATAAGAAAATATTTTTAAGATGAAGTTTGCCTGCTTTTGTTTAATAGATTTTTGGTCCATAACTTTATTGCTTAAGTGTTGGTTTGAAGATCTTTTTTTCACTTTTGATTCAAATAAAAATTAATGTTAAGTTTTTATCCACTTTGGAATAATTTTGAGATAATTTACTCTTATTTGTATTGTAGTGATCTATTGATTATGTTTTAGTTTATTTTTGTGAAAAAATATTTCGCAACTTGATATCCTGACAATATCGGTGAAAAAATACATGAAATTCTACATAAATTCTATAAACATATAGTCAATTAGTCAAATATACAATTAGTTAGAACAGGGGTTCTCACAAGACCTCGCTTCGCGACCCCCTTTTGATATTGCAATGGAAGCGCGACCCACTACAACTTCGACTAATTTAAAAATTAAAAAAAATGTAAAGATAAAGTAATTTTAAAAAATAATATTAATAATTTCGACATTGTTTTCTTTGAATATTAAGATCGAATCTCTGTTTTGAGAGACAGAAGAGTAAAAAAGATATTTTCACATAAAAATGTATGTTGAAGAAAATTTGTTTAATATTTTTAGGGCTTCGGAGCCAACAAGCGGATATACTTTGCTACATTTCAACTATTCAAGATGCTTTTAAATCTGTTGATTCAAAATTAAATTCAACGAATTTCAACTCTTTTTTTAAAATGAACCTGTTAATTTCTTAATACTAACATTGATAGTACTTTCTGTTTTTAAATTATAAAGTTGCTTAAGTAAATTTTCTTTATATAGCCGGGAAACTTAGCGATGAAATAAAATGTTTGTGTACTGAAAAAAATTGTATAAAAAGATAAAATAAAAGTAGAATTTCATGTGAAAAAAACATATTTATCTTTTTAATTAATTGTTTTCCCTGCCAGATCGTAAAGTTTTCTTTATACTGTGTCATTGGACAGAAGTGTCCCATAGAAAAAAATTTTGTAGGAAGATCCCTCAAACGATGCTTAAAAATTTACTTAATATGGGAAAAATATTTAAAAAAATTTTAAAATTGATCTTTAATTCCCTACCATCGATTGAAAGTCACGGGTCTAGAAAATTTCGTCTAAAAAATAGTATTGAGTTGGATCTTGAAATGGGTATCATTTGCCAATTATAACAAAAATATTTTAACAAATTTTCGCAAAAATGTTGGTTCCTAACCGTAATAAAATTCGATGTTTTTCTTAAAAAATTTATAATAATTTTATAATTTTGTTCCCTTTATGGCTAAAATATTAAAAATTAGCATTGTAGTAATAAGTACTGTTGATAATATATGATTTTCCAAATTTGTTCAAAAAAATTTTCATCAAACGTCTTCTAGCGAAACAAAATCCCACGGAAAAATATTTAAAATAAATATTTTTTCCATAACCAGCATAAAATTACGAATTTTTTGATACCTAGTTCGATTAAAAAATCTAAATTTTTTTTTGACTAAAATGTATGGGACCCATGACCCAAGCAAATTTTTACGCATCGTTCGAGGGGTGTTCCTATATCGACACTCTATTGGACAGCATTACTTTCTTCGTTTGATTATAGTTGTCTTTTTGAAGCATAATATTTTCAATTAAAGGTTTCTTCATTAGTTGTTTCTAAAAAGAACTCATTTTACGCTTGTCTTTAATTTGGATATATTTTGTAAAAACATGTATTTTCATTTTTAAATAGTTTCATATTTTTAGTGGAATTTTCATTTGAACTTGTAAATAATATTTATATTAAAAAATTTTATGTTTAAGAATTCGCGTCCCCCCACTAATGTCCTTACGGACCCCCTGTGGGTTGCGGACCCCCATTTGAGAACCGTTGAGTTAGAACGTATTGCAAATTAAAATTAAAAATGTTTTCTTCCAAATACATTACATTAAACCAGAGACCAAAAATAATTATTATTCATGTAATTTTGTATCCAAAAAAAATCAATATGAAGGAAATTAGTTAGAGAAATTCTGAGTACACCATAGCATTTGTTATTACGCTATGGAAGCTATTGTGTAATAAACTTTTATTTTTGATTTTTATTTAATTTCTCAGTAATAAAAATTATTTTTGAGGTTTAATTTATAAATTTAAAACAACAATTATTTATAATTTTTTAAATAATACTCAAGTAGTAATTTTTATTTTCTCATAGGTACAAAAAATAAAAATCAGTCTAAGACTTTTATACTTTTAAACAAAAAGTAAAAAACATAAAATGATTTTTATTTTTTTTTGACATAAAATAAAACTCATTTGCATATATCTACGTTATTATAATTGACAAATAAACGCTAATAAATATGCGTGAGTCATGATGAGTATAAGGCCTATGCTTTGGAATGAAATTTGGTGAACTTGAATTTGCCAAATACTAGTTTAATAAAAATGTAGTTAACTGCAATTTTTGTCTATATTTCATCTAAAAATAATATGAAATCGATTACAGAAAGTTGTTCCGTTCAGAATTAACTTCAAGAATCTTCTGAGCGAAGTTTTCAGGGAGTATCTGATAAAAATCTTTCACGTTTATTATCTTATATCGTTATTTTCACATACCATATTGTCTGTATGATACACCAACAGACAAATCGTTCTCTAGTTTTACCAGTGTGATTGCTGAATGAGGTGGTGATAGTAGTCATGCCCATAAAAAGAAATCAGTACGTGATAGAAAAAAAGTGAAGGCAGATTCTTGCTTAGCTAGACAATATATCAATTTTTATGATAAATGGTCTATTTTATCCATAGTATTACCAGCTTCACAACAAAGTTTTAAAAACTGCACATTTTTGCCGGTTTAATTTTTTTTAAGAAATTTTCAAGAAAAAAATCTTACATTTTTAATAAAAAATTTTTTTCCAATACTTATTTCTGAATAACTACGAAACTGTTGAGCAGATAAATGAAAAAAAAAATGTTATATTGACTTAATTACAATTTAAGTCTGCATCTTTTTATGTCTCTAAATCGGACAACATTTTCTCGAGTTATTGTACAATATACTCGCGTATTGGTCTTATTAAGGGGGAAATGTTTGACATCTCAAAGAATTCGTTTAATAGTCGAAATTGATTTAAAAACTTCGTCTACATATTTATTTCCTCTATATTTGAACACAAATTTAAATACATGATATTTATAATGTTTAAAAACAAAAATAAAAATTTTATAATATTTTTTCTACCCATTTGAAAATATAAAACTTATTGTTTGATTTTTAGTTTTCATTTATGTTTTAAAAATCACTAACTGATTTTTATTTTTGATTTTTATTTAAAAAAAAATCAAAAGTAAATTTTTATTTTTCAAACAATAAAATAAAAATAAAAAATAACAATTAAAATTTGATTTATTTTTTAAAACTTATAACACTTAATGTCTCTGCATTAAACCATAATTGCTACGGAAAATCTCCAAAATGTCTTTTTCTCCTTTCTTCCTATTTTTGTTACAACTTAATAAATACGAATCCGACCAGTATAATACTATACACTCATATTATTTGGACTTATATCAGTTAGGTCGTGAAAAATTATGAAAATATATTTATTAGTTTCTGAGTTATTGTATTTTTAAAATTGCAAAAAACACTGCGGACCACCCTTTATATCTCATTAATATGCCCTAAATAGCCAGCGTAAAACTAGTCTTAAAGTTTGGAAAACAAGAGAAAAGATTTATCAGAAACTCAGTATTTCACGAGCCACATTCGTAGTTTCATATATAAATGGATTAGTGCGTGAACTTAAAATTTTTGTTATTCTACAGAATTAAATTGTGTTGTTTTTAAAGACTAATGTCTTACTCAATACATCTTCTTATTATTACTTTAATAAGAACAAAAAAAACTTTTAATGCTAAAATATTTTTTTTTTTTTTTTGTTATTTTGTCAAAAAAAAAAAAAAAAAAAACCAACAGTATTCTGGTTATTAATTTAGCTCTCTAGCCAACTGATCCAAGTGTATCACTATGCTATTTTATTATTGAGTACTTGTTTATATAATGTAGATTAGGTAAACAATAATGGCACCTCATTACCAGGTAATCACTCTAATAAGGTATTTGTCTTTACCAAAAACCAATAAGTTTTGCTCAGTAGTAGTTCAAATAAGACGATGAATAAATAAGTCTCTAACGGTTTGACTTAAGATCATTTGTATTTTTTTTTTTTCTGTGTCTTCTTGAAATATTATTTCTCAATATAGCTTTTTTTCAACTTTTAACAATATTACACGAATCAAATATAAAAATATAATAAACTACTTATATACGGCCATGTTCCAAAAAAAACTGTAATAAAAGAGCCAACCCATTTGCCTAGGACAAAAATAGTTTTATACCCAAAAGGCATAAGTTACTACTTTTATGTAAGTGAAAAAAAAAGAAAAACATTTACCCAAACATATATTATTCTCCGGCTTCTTTTTACTTTGGCGCAGATTTAATGACAGTGTAAATTTTTTTGCTGCTATTGTGGTTGTTACATCAAGTATTAAGGACAAATAACAATCCTTTTATGAGTATGAGTGTTTATTAAATAGCTTATATTATGAGTCCCGTGTCTCGTCATAAAAAACGTTGTGGCTTAAAACAAAAAAGGAAAAAAAATAACATCAAAAACCAAATAAAAACTTTTAACAACATACCAGCCAGCATAGTTGAATTATAATAAAAATCCTTTAAAAAAAACTTTCGCCGTTGGATTTTTTTTTTTTTCATTTTGAGGCATTTTTTCTACATTTAGAGAGCTATTTTTCAATTCAAGCATGTTAGTAAATTATGTATCCTAAGAGGAATGAGTTCGTTTTGTTTCTTGATGGTAAAAAAAACCAAAAGAAATATTAAATACAGTGAAGAATAAAAAGTCTCAAAAAACACAAATTTAGACTTTTTCTCTTGTACTTCCGAATTATAAAATTATGGTTTAACTGTAATAATACTGCGTACTTAGTTTTTTATTTTCTGATCTTTTCCTGTTTTAAAGTATTTAAAATTCTTAAGAATACACAGAAAAAAATTTTTGTTGATATCACTGAATAAATTTGTTAATTGGGTTTACATTGAAGTTTAATTTAATTAATTATTAATTATCTTTTTTATTTTTTATTTGTTTATTTGACAAAAATTTAAAAGAAAAAAATGAAATCAAAAACAATTTAAAAAGAAAAATATACAATTTGGATTGACAAGCAGAAAAATAAAGAAAGAAGAAAAATAATTTATAAAGAAAATTATTTTTACGCATAATATAATGATAGAAGGTAGAATCACTAGAGAGAGACTTCAATTTGAATTCTTGTTAAGTCAAAAAAACTGAAAATGGAAAGAAAAAATAAAAATCAAGAATGAAAAAATATAAAATATTTGGTTTACATGTGTGTACTTATATTATTTGAATTACTTCTTGAAATGAGGAATTCCATCTTGGGAAGGCTGTATGAATGTTTAGAGCACACATTTGGCGAACCGGACACAATATATTTGAGGATATTTGTTTGTTTTTGATAAAATTTTGTTGAAAAAAATTTGTAAAAAAAATTTTTTGTTTCAAATTGAAAATATTTTTTTTTTTCCTATTTGAAGTTTTGTTTAATTTTTTTACATTTTCTTTTGCTTTATATGTGTTTGACTTTTCAGGGTAAATGAAATAGAGAACAAACTTTTTAGTGATTTTACCTTTAGTTGTTGTATCATGATTTTTACGTACGACGATTAACATTTTGTTTTCGTGGATACATTGCAGACGGTAGCTGATTGTAAACTATTATTTCAAATTATGGATGTGAAGTGTTCTTTAAATATAAATAAAGTAAAATTTTTAAGCAAGTATTCCGTATACCAGATTGCAAATACTTTCGATGTTATTACAAGATTCTCGCAATTTACTATGCAAATTAATAACAAGAGCAATGCCTGAGACTGTATTGAAACTATTTACCGTATAAGAAGCAGGTAAGTGTTTATTCTTGCGTTTTTTTAAAACTATTTTTGAAATTTGTGTTTCTTTCCTTAGGCATTGACATTGCCAATCGATATGAAAATCTCTTTTTTGGAGCGTCCATCCGAGGATCGCAATCAGTTATTGCAAAAATATATTTGTATTCTATATGTAAAAAACACAATCGATTATTAATTATTTATAATGTTATATCTATTTTATTAACATGTAAAAATATTTTAGAAATTTTTAAATATTAGCATTTTTTCAATAAATATTTACAAAATATTTGCGACTTTCAATTTAGGGGATAATTTGTATACGTTTGTATATTCAATTAATTTTTGAATAGAATCAATACATTTGATATTTGGTACTAAGCTAAATTCTAATCATAAATATAATTCATGTAATAATAAAATTAATTAAAATTTATTCCAAATATCAATTGTTTAGACATAATTAATATTACTATTTTGATGATTAGAGCAAAATCAAACAAAAAATTAATTAATATTACAAATTTCATAATTGAAATTAATTTTTATTTTTTTCTATGTATACTTTTAAAAAAATAAGCAATATTGGTATCAAATATATTTCTAAAACAATGTTTGATGTTAAAATTTTTAATTTTTTAATAATAAAGTAATGCAGCTATAGAAACAAAATTACAGCATGTTGCACAGTGTGGTGTTTTCATATAACGAGCGGCCAAAAATAGAATGACTTGCGTAGATGAATGAAGTTTTTTTAATAATATAATATTCTGTACGAAATTTTGAAAAAATTGGACTATGGACACGCCCACCTCCATTACAATTTCGGAAACAAAATTATTTCATAAAGCTTGGAATGTCATATATAGCCATTTATATGATTTTTTTCTCAAATCGGATGATTGAAAATATATAAATTTGTATATATGAAAAAATGTATTTTGAGATTTTTTTTGATCTTTTAAACTTCAATTCCAAATATAATATTAAATATATAATAGTTTTAATTCAATAATTTTAAAGAAAAAATAAAAGATAAGTTAACTTATTTATTAAAATAATTTAAAATTTATACAAAAATCGAAATACCTTTAACATTTGGGTTCTTATAAAATGGAATGTTATTTTTATGTAATTCTTACTCAGAAACACTTTCTTGTAATATATTTATTAAATTATCTTCAAGATGGTGAAGAATACATTATTTAGTGTTAAAACCATATATTTCTTCTTAATCTTCTTATAATTAAGCTATTTTTTGTATAGATTAGTTTGGGTAACTTAGAAAATAAGATGTTCCTTCAGGTCCTTATTAATATCTAGACAGCTATGTTTCCAAATAAGGATTAAACTAATTTTTCTAAAAACTCTGTATGTTACTTGTATAGCCTATTTTATAATATTCCTACTAAATTCGTGTAGTTTTTTATATATTTTGTAGCATTTTTTTTTAGCAGTAACCTTCATAAAATACTAAAACTACGTAAAAAATTTGATAATATTGGATTAAAAATGCATGAGCACTAGTTTTATATAAATATTTTTTGACGTATAATAAAAAGCAGATTATATTATTATTCCAATACGTGGTTCTGTAATAAAAAAAATGTTTTAGCCTCAAATTGTTATTTTTTCAAACGCAACTCTACTTCTGTAGCATACTTACCAATTTTTTTTTTTTGACAAAATTAAATTTTGTTTTTTATTTATTTATTTGTCCAAACTTTCTTTTAGATTTGCCTTCCAAAATTTTTCTTACTTCTATGTACTTATATGTAGGCTGTATTGTAATTTCTATAAATAAGCCAAATAATAAAAATATATCAAATTTGCACATGACTTTACACTGAAAACGTGATAAAACTTATAGAAAATGTAGGGCAATGCAAAAGAGACTTATATTTTTGGAAATTTCAGACTTATGGTAATATCATATTTAAATATAAAAAAATATAGTTTTTTTAAATCTCTCTCTAAAATTGAAAGTAATATAAAATTGTTATTTATTTCTCTTGTGTACCTTAAGAGCAATGATAAAATACCCACGACAAATAAATTATGAAAAAAATAATGTCATCATACTTTAGTAATATCATACTATGCATTTTATGTAAAATAAAATAGTTTTGGTGAAGATTTTTATAAAATAAAACCATTTTTATATTTGGACTTTTATAGGTTTTTTCATTGTATTTTTCATAATTACTAACAACTTTCAACTTTGACGGTCTATAACTTTTTTAAAAATAAATATTTTTGAAAAATTGTTGATGTCCTTAATAAAAATGCATTATAAAATGTTTAAATTAATTTCATTATTTGATATATATCTGCTCAAAATAATTATGTTTTCCCCTTTAATTCACCGAATCATTCAATAAATTATCTATAGGATTTAGATCCAAAGATTGACATGAAGAGCTTAAAACACGGAAATTATTCTGGGAGAACCTATTCTTAACTGAACTCGAATTGTGTTTGGAGCCATTATCTTGCTCGAATAGCTAAAGTGAGTGGCATATTCTCTACAACATATAAAAATATAACAATTTCCAATATTTCTGCCTTCCTCATGTCCTCACCTCCCAGCTAAATAGTTATTTTTATGAATTGAACGTGTAATGTTTTTCTTTTAGGGCGGCGGACAGCTTTTTGGTAGTCATTTGCAAACAAATTAGTTTTCGTTTCGCCACGAAATAATTAGTGTCTCCATTTTTTCGCCTTCACATTCGGACTAAAGTAAATGTCTTTTTAACAAGTTTTAACCGTATCTTAAAATTTTATATTCGAATTGATTTAATTTTTCTGGCAATTCTTTCTGAAAATTTGTCTTGCACAAGACGGAGATGCACTGTTTGCGGACCTACTTCATTAAAGATTTTAGCTGAAATAGCCTTTAAATAAATACAGGGATTCTTTTTCGCCAATACCATAATCATCCTTATCATTTCTGGAGTTATTTTATGAGGTCTACACGAGTTTCTATCGATTGTTTTTTGAACAAAATTTAGATTTCTCTCTAAGCCACTATTTGCCATTTCAAGCATCGACTTTCCAGTTTTCTCTTGTTCTAAACAATTTTTCTCTACTATTTGGTACAAAGATTGTTTGTTTCCAATTTCTATGTCAGAATACTATTTCTTTACAATATTTTCAACCCTAAATGCAAGGATAAGAATATCCTTATACTTAAAAAAAAAGTAAAAAAATACAATAGAATTCGATTTAATATAAAAAAATAATAAATTAACCGTATTATTATGAGCAACGATTTTTGGTACTTTAATCGAAAACGTATACGTGGGTCAATTTGAATCCATATAGTTGCCATATTTTTCATTTAAGTGGCATTGTCAGATCAAATTGTTTACTAAAAGAAAAATACTTGGAGTATTTCTAAAGAATTTTCCAAAGTTATCGCCATTTAAATATCATCGTATAAGATGTATCTATTATTTTGAGCAGATGTGTATATGGCTGTAGTGTTTTCTTGTTTGGAGCTGTCAAAGTTAAAAATTTTTTTACATTATGGAAAAAGAGTAAAAAATTATATTTTCATTAACTTCCGGAGTATATTTTTTTAAATAAGGAGTGAGATCGAAAAATCTTAACACACATTTTGCCTCATAACTTTTTTCGGAATCAATATTCAATTTTTTTTGATATAGTTATTATGAAAAAATACTTAAGTTATTATTTTTAATAACAACCATGTTAATTTGTCCTTATTTTCATCAAAATAAGTGACGAAAAAGATTTACGTCCTACAAGTTATTAAAAAATTTCAAAAAATCCAAATAGGTCTTACAAATAATTGGCCACAGAATTAAATGTCGTCCGTAAAACCGTTTCTAATGTTATTAAATAGTATCAGGAGAATTTGGCTATTGATGTGAAACCTAGTTCGGTAAGAAAAAAGGACCACATGATATTGGGAAGGCCAGAAAATTGAAGGCATATTGAAAGGAACTCCAAATACATCTGGTAGAAAATCAGCTCAGTTTTCTCAGTGCTTCGACTATTTGGTGCGAAAATTTAAAGCTAATGGAAAAGTTGATAACATATAAAGTTCAAAAAATTCCAAACTGGAATTCTGCAAAAAAAAATTACAAGCCAAAAATAGAACTCGGAATTTAAAACCAAATTTCATACAAAAATACTCAAGCTGTATAATTGACGAAGAAACGTAGGTGCTGGCAGAATCTTCGCAGCTTGTGTCTCAAAAATTTGTATTGCTAATGCTCGAAGCAATGTTGGAGATAAGTTTAAGACCCAAAAGCAGCAAAAATTTCTTACAAAATTCATGGTATGACAAGCTTTTTGCAGTTGCGACAAAACAGGAAAGTCATTTGATACATCCGGATCTATAAATACCAAAATATGCATAAAGGAATATTTGAAAAAAAGACTTCTTCTTTTCTTAAGAAAGCACAACATGTCCACATATTTTTGGACCCATTTGGTATCATGTCACTACGGTAAGAAAGCTCTGGAGTGGTACCAAATCAATAACATAGTTTTAGTACCAAGAGAGGTCAATTTTCAAAATTGTCCATAGCTTAGACCACTGGAGAGATATTGAGCTCTTGTGAAAAATGAATTCAAGAGCACAAAAAATGTATCCCAAAATACCGAAGATTTTAACAAAAAAGTGACTGAAGAAACTATCAAATCTCCAAAGAAAGGGTTTTCAAAAATGGTAAACAATTTTATAATTAGTGGTTAGAACCATAAAAATTATATATTTCTGTGATCTGTGCTAAATTATCAAATTAAAAAAAAAAAAAATAATGATCTAAGATCAACCGTTTCCAAGTTATTGTTAAGAATTTTTCGATCTCACTCCTTAAAAGACTTTTCAATTAGAATATATTGTCTACTAAAGTGTACAAAATTTTTCGACTCACTTTAAATTTCTCTCTCACATATACGGGTGCCGTGTGATTGCACAAATCGAATAAAAAACACATCAATTCCCTGCGGGAAATTTGTGGCAATTGCAGTAATGGACCGGTCCCTCAATACCAGTTGAGTACCAATTGACACCTAACTCGTCACCAAAGTTTCAATTGAAAACCAGTTGACACAAACGCACTCACTATTTAACAGTTGAGAGTCAATTTATATCATGCTTGCTAAGTGCGCAGTTAGCAACTCGCGCGCAATAACAATCAATGGCTGAGTGGTTAGCGTTGAAGACTATAAAATAACATACTGTTGAACATGGGTTCGATTCGGGGTGCCGCCACCGACATTAACGAAAAATTATAAAATAAAAGTAAACATAATTTAATATAAATAAAAATATGTTTAAAAAATAAAAAATTACCGAATTTTTATCAAAGTATATTAATCGACACTGAACCTGTCCTCTTGTACCAGTCCTGTGACCTATCCTGTGACCTGTCCCAAGGGCTAATTAGCCACCTCCAATGACAACCCCATGTAAAAGTGACAGGTTCATCTCGTATAATGTTCCGGAACTGGGACCGGTCACTAGCCCTGAGAACCTGTCACGTGACTAGTTTTGAACCAGTTCTCTTTACTCTAGGGTTTAAACTCTAAATATTACAACTCTTAAGCACTTTTACACCATATTATATCATTATACACAATTTTGTAATTTTTTAATCCCATTTGCATAAAACGCATTTTTGAAAAATAGTAAAAAATTCAGTTTTCAACAGATTTCAGGTAAAAATTTAAAATCAAACCATTAACTTCAGATATTTAAGTGTACTTTCCTTCAAGTAATTGTAAATTATATTTTGTTTTAATATTTTTTTGAAAATTGTTCTTAAATACACTAATTTTTAACTTTCATGGAATGCAACTTAAAATGTTACAGGATGTTTATTCTGAAAATTTTCTGAAAAATAGTATATATTGTCCACTTTAATATTATAAAAAAAATCGTTCGCATATATAGCCCGATTTAAGAAAATATTTTTTTTCAAAAAAACTCCAGTAGATTTCATACAAAACACAGCTTAAGTGCAGACATTTTCATTGCTTTATCAAACATTAAACAGTGGGGAAGAATCGAAATAAATCTATAACTTCTAATCGGCTGGTTGGACATGCATGAAATTTCACATAGGCGTAGCAGAGGACAGTAGCATTTTGAGTTTAGAAGCAGGATCCCATAGGATCAGGACCAGAACTATGTTTAAAATAGGATACTAGTGTCATGGACAATTTTTAACCACTAGCGAATGTTTGTTCCTTACTGTTCCTTACTCGATTTCCAATTTTTATATCAAAGTACTTGATAAACCCTTTAAAAAACATGCTTGCATATATTACTTATATTATATATTTTTCGAGTTATATACATTTGAAATTTAAAAAACTTTAATTTTACAAGATCTTGGTTAAGATTTTTCCATATATAGCCAAATATTTTCTACCGATTTTATTATATTTTATGTAGTTGGTTAAAAAGCTAAGAAAATTCTGTGTCGTTATCTTTATTGAGTCAAAAGTTAAACGATTTTGAATTGGAAAGTTTGCAAAAGTAACAAACAGACGGACATTACGGACATTTAACCCAAATGTATAGACAGACGGACGGACATTGCCATGCTGCCAAAAAAAATTTTTGAATTCTAAAAATGCTTTTTTTACTAACTAATAAATATAGAAAATAGAACGTGACCATCAAAATTTTAATATCACCTTTTCCTGAGTTAAGCTTCATTTTCGTCCCATTTAACCCTAATGTATAGACGGACGGACATTACACAGAAAAAAATATTTCAAATATTTTTTTAATAAAATTATTAATTAACTTTATATTGGAATTTAATTATATGATTTATTAATATAATTAATTTTCTAATTGGTTTTCAGTTTTGTTTTTTAATAAATTGACAGCTGTTAATAAAATATAAAGAAAAATTAAATATTTGTCTATAAAAGTACAGAAATAAAATAAATTTAAGTAAATTTTCAAAAATTTTCAGCTCATTGAATCTATTTAAGGAAAAGAAGTGATAATAATATCAATTATTCTAGTTATTAATATTATAATTTTGATGATTGGATGATTAAAAATTAATTAATATTACAAATTTCGTAATTGAAGTCCATTTTTACTTTTTTCTGTGTACCATTCAGCCAAAGAACATCTTATAATTCCGAAAATGCACTTTTTTACTTACTAATAAATAGGAAAATTAAACGTGATCATTAAGGTGTTGATACCACTTTTCTCTGAATTATGCATAATTTTCGACCCATTTAACACTAATGTATAGATTTTAGGCATTTTTTTCCTATTAATAAATTAAAATAATTAAAATAAAAGGTGATCATTTAAATCCTGACATATTTACATATCAAAGATTTGTACAAATTGCAATTTGCTATTTAAAAATATAAAAACAAAAATTGCATTTTTTGCATAATTTTTAAACAGCCCGTTATATTTTTTATTATTTTCTTTTTTTAATGCTCCTTTGATTTTATTGTATAAAATAACAAAAAACTATGTTCATGCCATAAGCCATGCTATTCTATATGAAGCTGTAAATGGGTCTTGCGAATAACTGACATTTTGAAATATGTTCGCCATTGTTTTCAAAATTTTGACACTATCAACTACTTTGACTATTTCGGGGACATCAACGAGATATAGCGCAAAATAGGCACAATTACAACAAGTATCAATTTAAAGTAAGTATTGTCATCAAAATTCAAATACTCCGCATTTAACTGTTGAACATCCGCAGAACTCTTTGTGATTGGCTAGTTTATAAAAGATCGAATGAAATCAAAAAGTACCTATAAACAAGCTAAAAAGAAGTGTCGGATAATAGAAAAAAGTTAAGTAATTGTTAACTTTTTTTTTTTTTTTCTTAGTTTTTGAATTTTAAATAATGCTCATGATTATAAAAACAAACTCATAGGGATAAAATTATGCTCTCCATTAATTTTAAGAGGTGGAAGTTCAGATATATAACCCTTGTGTTTATTTTTATGTATATATGGTCTTGTTCAAGAGCAAAAATAGTTGCCACAGGGTGTAATAAAAATTTAAATTAATTTCTGTTAGATGTTTCATTTGAATTGCCTTCATCGTGCCAATCTTTCAAGGTAATTAACATATTTTTAAACTTTTGTAATGTCCTCAAAAAATATCAAATACACTATTTAATTTATCGTGTGATTTTTTTACTGCAGTATAATTTTGTTACTCAATCATTTGCTTAATTTTGTAAAGCGATTTTTTTTTTTTAATTTTCAAAAAGGACATACATGAGACATACGAATACTTATGATCATCACTGTATTTGTAAACATTCTCACTATTTAAAAGATTTAGTTTAGACATGTTTTTAGACATGACACAAGGTTTCGTTCGTATGTGTAAAGGAGTATAAATTCAAATAAAAAAATAAAAAAATTGCATAAAATTTTTATAAAGCCTAAAAGCATACTATAAAATTATATAAAAAGGAAAAAATATGTATGCTACATAAAAAAGTACAATAAACATACATAGAAAACCACGCTTTACTTTAGTTGTTATTTTAACATTTTTGACCCCAGGAGATCAGTGTTTTTTCATTAAAAATACCAAATACATAAAAACTATAAAATTTTCAGGTATGCTGTTTGTTATATTAGTTTTTATTTTAAGCATTTTTAACCATATTTCAAAATGAAAATGAACTAAACCCAACAGAAGCGTTAGTTATTTTGTTGCTGTGGCAGTAAAAGTAAATTAATATTTTTCTATGTTGCTTTTTTAATTTAATTCTTTTGGTTTGTTTTTATTTTCCTGGTCAGTAGTTAGAATTAAAAAATATGAAGTGAAAATAAAAATGTGCTACGAAAAAATTGAAGTACAAACTGCTTTAGCTTTTTTTTTTATTTCTAGTTTCATAAACATTTTTTTAAATCATTTTATTTTGTGTACATGGTAGATTTCATTTAGATTTGTGGTATTTATATTTTGCTTTTCTTTTTTTTTCCACATTTTATACTGTTTTTTTTTTATATCAGTTGGGATGTTATTTCGTTAAAAATTTATGCAATTTAGTTTTTTTACCCACATTTTATATGTACAAAAACTGACATAAATCTATTGTCATACCTTAGAGAGACATGTAAATACATATACATTTACATACATACATATATAGTACAATTGCATAAATTTACATATACACTGTCTCTACTACTGTATGTATAGTATCTCCAAGTTTTTAAAACATTAACCACCGCAACAAATAAAGCTGAGCTGTACAATTGTTCAAAATTTGGAGGTTGTTGATACTTTAGGAATATTCAATTAATTTAAATTTTTAAACAAACAAAAACTTAATTACTTGAAGCTTTCTTCTCAAAAATAATCCTTGATACCTCTTACTATATAAATAAGAAATCGTAGTATATGGCTTCCCATTGCTGTTTCTAAGCGTTTGAATGTTTTTTAAAACAAAAGTTTTAACAAATAAGTTTTTTTTTTTTTTTTTTTTTTTTTTGTAGTTTTTCATTTGTATAGATTTATTGCATTTTTAATTTAAGTCTTTTGTTGTTGTTTTTTTTATGTTCTACATTTTATTTAATTATTCATTTTTTAATGCAAATGTTCGGTTTACTTTTTTTTTAATTTCAAATCTATAAAATATATAAACGAGGGATTTCAAATAAAATTTAACATCTATATTTTTCACAATGGAATAATCATATTATATAGATGATATAAATGTGATTGTTGGTTAAACATTAAAAAAGAAATAGAAATAAATAAATAAACGTCTATTTAAATCGACAAATTTTATCAGAAAATCATTTTGTTATAGGTATTAGTTATAGAAAATTTTTAATACTTACATCACATGTTGATGATGAAATATTTTTTAAGCTTAAGCGAAATATGCGGTCCCTAGAAGAAAAAAATTATGTATAAAATTAATTCAATTTATGCAAATTTAAACAAAAAAAAAGTTTTATAAAAATAAAAAAAAAAATAATAATGAAATTGAATACGTATTAAATATAAAACCTATAGAGTAATTAATTTATATTTATAATTTAAGTTAAATTTGGAGTTAAAATTAAAACATAATTTTTAAAATATTAAGAATTTAATTATTACTAGAACTTATTTTTTAACAATTAAACTATTTTAAAATTTTTATTTTGGAAATTATTACACAGGGGAACACTAATTTTGCGGCATGGGATTCCTTACTCAAATCGAATGCAGCTTAGTGATAGGCTTATAAACGACTTTTTATACCCTATACCACCATATTATGGTTGGGGTATTATGCGTTTGTACTGATGTTTGTAACGCACAGACAAAATATTTGAACCCCCACTTTAAAGTATACCAATCAACTCAGAATCACTTTCTGAGTCGATTTAACGATGTCCGTCAGTCTATTGAAGTTGGTTATGATCGGTTCGTTATTTCACCTAATCCCCATACAAATGTCCTCCAGGAAATGAGGTTTAATGATCATAAATGCCTAAGATATAGCAATATTTAAATGAAATTCGTTCCAAAGAATATATATTTATATAAGTGTCAATCTTTGTGCCAAATTTCATCAAGATAGGTCCATAATTGACTATAGCTCCCATATAAATTCCTATTCCGAAAATCACTTTAACGTGCATAAATCCAAGTCAATATTTGAAACAAATAAGTTTCGTTTAAGTAGAAATCTCAGTACCATATTTTATGAGGTTCGGTCCATAATTTATAATAGCTTCCATATAAACCCACTTCCGGGAATCACCCTAAAGCGTATAAATTCATATAAATGATAGTACTAACATAATATTCTGAATTTGTGTATTTTGTTTTACATTTAGTAAAAGTATTGATCCACAATTAGCCACAGGTCTAATATATGACCCCTCACCGAATTTTGATGTTGAATTAACTTCGTTCAAGATGATACATGATTAGAGTATTCATTTTACTCGACTTTTTAATTGTTCGAATAATCAAGTAACTCGAAAATGTAGTTTTTAAGTTACTCGAATAGTCGAATAAAGATTTTAAGTTACTCGAGTTATTCGATTAACTTATACCATAAAATTTTACTCGATTTTTCAATAAAATAAAACAAAAATATAGCTTAAAATAAGAAATAGTCTCTCCAAAATAATAGAATAATTAAATTTTGCTTAAATATTTGTTTATTTTACTTTGCTTCTCAAAATTTAATATATTCAGTGATAGTTAAATTGTTAAAAATTAAAATTAATCAGAGTTTTTATCCATTTCGGAATATTTGCGATTTTGTCTCATAACCTCACTTTTTAATTTGGACACATACTAACCTATGTACAAAAGATGTTTTCAGTTATATACAAAGTATTTGTACAATATTTTTAAGTATCGCAGATCTACTAAAGATTTATTTCGAGTATAAGGTTTTATAATGCTTTATAATTCATTGTTTAATTATGTTTAATATTTGGAAGGCCTTAAGATGATCATTTAAAATTATACAAATGTATAAAGTTCGTAATATAAACTTGTATAACAAATTAGTCAAATATGCAATTATTTAGAAATAATTACTTTTTTCTCCATTTAATAGACAAATTTATTGTGAATTTAAAAAAAAAAAAATAATAATAATTCTTTCTCTCAAATGTACGCGTACGAATTATAATTGGCTCTATTATGAACTAAACCACAATTTCTACCAAAATGTAAAATATTTTATTTATATATTATATATATATTATTTGGATTTTTCTCCGTTAGACTGTGAAAGAATTGCGAAAATATATTTATTAGTTTCTGAGTTATTGCATTTTAAAAATGAAAAAAGCACTTTGGAGTATCCTTTTTCAGCTATTCCTAAATAAAGAACGAGTTTACATGCTAAACTTATTTTTAAGTCGAAATTCTTACTATAATACAAATTTCATTTAAACTATCACATCCTCTATACGTATTGCAATTTAGGCATATATTCGGTTTTTTTATTAAATACATTTTTTTTTTTAATAAAATTCCAATTTATGGTACCAGTTTTATATTCAAAACATTCTATACAAAAATTTTGAAATATTGTTTTTAAGCTAAATTTTTTAGAAAACTAAAATTTAAACATCTTAAAAATTAGTTAAGAAAGGAAATATTTAATATATTTTTTTGCTCGAATTATTCGATTAATCGGAATAATTTGCTCGAATAAATTGTTACTCGAAATTCTTGATTTTAATTTAATCGAACAATTATTTGATTTTCATTCGCCGATTAATCGAACAAACAATACTCGAGTGAATACCCTATACATGATGGTGTAGGGTATCATATGGTCGGGCTTGACCGACTATATCTTTCTATCTCGTTTTAAATTGTTCTGGTTTTAGCAATTAACGGCTTTTTGTAAAATTAACGATGTTGCACAATATATTGAAGCATATCCTCTGACCGACTTATCCGATTTATATGCCTATTCCTAGAAAAAGTCTAAATAAAGTTACAATTATATTATAACTGAAAGTTATGATTGTAAATGTGACTCGGTCATAACTCCTACTTTTGTTAACATAGTCACAAAATATGTGACATTCTATGCTAAATATAAATTGTGACTTTTCTTTTTGAAAGTAATAAATTTTTGATGTTAGAAAATAAAAATAATTGATAATAATTTCGTTTTGAAATTGTACGAATTTTAAAAAATAAAATATTAAATAATTTAAAAATTGTAAGTACAAATAAAAATGATCGTAAATCTATAACATAACAAGCCCTAATATATTTTGCACATTTTTTAGCCACAAGTAGACGTACTTCCAACGAACAGTTGAATTTTTTTTAAATTATTGTGAAAAAAATCCCAACTTGCTCGCTAACAAATTTCATCCCAAGTTTCCCAACTTAATTAACAAGCTATGGGAGGATGTTTCAAATTCTTTAAACTCAATGACTGGTCCCACAAACACACCCAAACAGTGGAAAGAGGTAGGAATATGTTAATTTTTTCTAATATTTTATGTTATTTATGTATGTATATACATACATATTTCAGAGTCTAATGCATTGGAGAAACCAGATCAAAAGCCGCACGCAAAGAAAAAATATGGTTCCTGTGACCATAAACTAAGAGCAACATACTATGATTGTAATATATGATTCCAGGTTACAATAAGTATATTTGTACGTAATCATTATTATGATTCCAATTTATACTTTATTAGTAAGGTTCATAACCTTACTAATAACTTTTAGTAAGTTTTATAACCTTTTCTTAAGTATTGCTTTCAATTTCATCATGTTTTTATCATTTAATAATCCCATGTTATCATATATAAACTAATTTCATCATATATATAATTCCATTTTATCATATATATAAAATAATTTCATCATATATATAATTCCATTTTATCATATATATCATTCCATTCTATCATATATATGAACTAATTCCATCATAAGTATAATTCCATTTTATCATATATATAATCCCATGTCATCATATATATAATTCCACTTTATCATATATATGAACTAATTTCATCATATATATAATCCCATTTTATCATATATATGATCCCATATTTTCATATTTATATTCATTTGTACCACGATATGTGGTACATTTATCATACTGAATAAAAACAAAACTTGTAAATTTATATTTGTTCATATATAAACTAAATGAGAATTATAACTACTGGACTGATACACAAAAATGTGTATTCAAAAGGCATTAAAAATTAATGGATTAATGGTTGTAGAATTAACCAAATTTGTAAAATGAAATGAATGGTTATGTAATTAACTAAATTGTTGTAGAATTGACTAAATGATTGGATTTATTCATAAATATGATTTCATATAAACATATTTAAGTTCAAATTATAATTCAGTGAACCATATTAAAATTTTGATTGTGGGTAATCATTAAATGATTAAACAGAATCATAAACGTTGCTATCATGAACACAGTATATTTAAATCAATGAAAAACGGCTATATAATCATTGAATAGTTGTGGTGATCATGCTGTAACCATGTTTTTTCTCTGCGTGCGGGCACGTAAATGTATGGCTGACAAAAAAAAATTACTGGAGGAGGTCTCCCAACAAAAAATACATTGACCGATTTTGAGAAGAGGGCCTTACAGATTTTTGGAAACAAATCTGTGAATGGGATACAAAATGCCCCAGTTTTAGGTTTGGTGTATTTATATTTGGTATACATATGTTTATGAGTTTCCAATTTTATCACTATAGACAAGAAACGAAAATTCTAGGAAAGAAGATCTTTTAGCATCAACACAAAATTTTAAAAAACAAAATATGATACAAACAATTCTCATAAATAATGATGGATGCAAAACAGTTTCTTCTTCAAAAATTATATCAACTCAATATGGATATCAAATGAAAGCTATGAATCCCTGCAATATGACAAAGGTTTTAATTTAAATGTTGCAGAAGAAAGTATTAAGAAATTTACGACAGTCAAGCTGCTTTTTTTTTATCAACTCTTATAGTACCTCTTAAATACTAGCCGACAAATATATATAACAGATGCTTCGTTAGAATTTATTAAAACTAAATAAATGGCTCTAATTTAATAAGGTAGGGTGATCGAAAAACGTGGGTTTCGATGTAGGAAGATTCCTTAAACAATATGTATTTATGGAAAAATTATTTAAAAATATGTTCAAATTCATCTTCAGTTCCCTACTAGCGATTCAAAATCTCAAGTCTGGTACATTTCGGGCAAATAAAAGTTTCAAGTTTTTTCGCGAAATAGGTCTTAAGAAAGTCGCAATTTTTAGCTTGTTATTTGAGCATTTTGTTCAAAAAATATTTAGAAAATAATTTATATAAATATTTATCCATTTTGCAAAATAAATATAGAACTTTATTATCGTATTACTACCGCATTTTAAATAAAAAAAAAAATCTTTCTTAATTTTTTTACTATTTCTTTTATTATAGTTTTTGCTTGAAATATATTCATTATGAAAATATTCAATAAAATTAAACGTTTACAAGCAAATATTGTTTTTGAAATACAATATTTAAAGCTTGAAATATAAATACTGAATATATTAACCCAAATTGACCTAGCGCACTCATATGGTAACTCAAACAATGGTTACATAAAAAGCTATATATCATGGAAAGTATTCAAAATTTTTAAAAAAATTTGAATTACATTTTATCATATGAAAACTTCTTAATAATATTCAGTTAATAGAAGGCCATTTATATTATGTGTTTGGAAACAAATGACACTTTTTGAAATCCTTAAACAATTTTTTATTAAAATATAAAAAATTAACAACATGAAAAAGAAATTCATATATTTTTTCTCACTGTGTGGACTTTAAGAAAAATATTTTACGATTTTTATATACGATTTATACGATTTACTATATTATATTGGTATAAATCAATAAAATATACCCAGGTAAAATTTTAGAATATGTTCTAAAATCATTAGTTCTAGAACTGATGTAATAAGAAACAATTCAGATTCTTTAATAACATCCTCAGAACTAGTGGTATAACAATCAATCACTAATGGAGAAGAACCTTATTCTGATTCTAAATTCGTTTTAAGGAATGTTTTAGAGAACGAGTGCTTAAGAACTAATTCTGTATGACTTCTACATCACTTCCGAGAACAAATTACTTGTTCTCTAATGGCTTCCTAGAACTGTTTAATAAACTTTTATACAAAATTTCAAAAATTAAAAATATGAGCATTTCAAAAATTAAATTGGTTTCAAAATAGTCCATTAGAATAAAAAATAAAAAACAGATTCTGAAACCGTTCCCTAACGCTTCTATGGAACTAGTTCCAAATGTGACAATTTCGAATAAAAATCACTAATTAAAGAACTAGTTCTAGAACCGTTCTAGTTCTGGAGGTGACAATTTCAAACAAAAATCATTGGTCGTAACACCAAAGTAGAACAAGTACAGGCTATTTTAATGTGTTCTGGAACTAGTTGTAGAACTGATACAATTTTTCCTGGGTATAAAATATTTTTATCCTATTTTTTTTTTTTTTTTGAACTTTATATTTGCGTTACCATATGGCTGGTGCACCCATATGGTAGTATAGAAATATTTTTCGTAGTACATTTCCTTGAAAATTTTGTCAGGAAGTGTAATTTTTTGTGGTATAAAACGTGTTTTCTGTAAAATTGTACGTCAATTAAGCTTTGAAGAACTTAAGAATGACAATGATGAATATTTCTGAAGGATTTTTCATTGAATGACCTAAAAATTATAAAGATATTAGTGTCGAAGGCGATGCTGGTAACGTTTCTGATAGTAGTATATATCGTTTAGTCCTTGACATATTCCTTTAAAATCAAATGTGATTGTTTATCATATTCTACATAAAAGATAAAAATTGTAAAACAGAATTTTTGTTTATCTAAATGGGATTCGTGTTGAAATTATTGGTCAGCTTCAGGGAAAATAGAAAACAAGTCCTTGTTAATTAGAGTTTAGGAGTCCAAAAGTCATTTACCACTCTGAAAATCATATTGTGCGTATGCTTTCCTATATCCAAAAGACGATTGTAAGTTTTTATGATCATGGTGAAGGTCATATTTTAGTACCAATAGCCAAAATAAGACTATATATAGGTGACTTCCCCAACTCAAGTGGGTATATATAATGCTGGATGTTCGATACGTAAAATTTGTTTCACAGTATAATAATAAATTAAATTTTAAATTACATCTCTTTAAGAAATATTTCAACAAATATATTTTTTTTTTGAAAAATTTTCTTATTTTCTTCTTACAAAAAAAAAAAAAAAAATTCTATGTAATGCCTGGCGTGACCATATGGTAACGGCCCGTTATACCCGACCTAGGCCCCGAAATTAAATTTTACATAATATGTAAATTTTCTTAGGTCTCATAGAACTAAATTTTAAAGTTTCATCAATATCTGAAATAAAAAACATTCCCGGTCAATTTCGTTTATGTTCTTATACATAGATCCCAGAGTTACATAATACATAGATCAGGAGCTACATTTAGTATTAATTGTAATGTTTCTACTTACATAGATCCAACATATAAAGAATCTCTTTCCTCATCCAGATGAAAAGTACGATAGTAAAGTTTGCCACAGCTAAATTCACGTACATGATCTAAAAAGACACAAAAAAAACAAAATACAATAATACCGTTGAAAATAATTTAGAAAAACTACCACAATGTGTTAAGTAAAATATATAAATGAATATAAAATTCATACATAATTTCAAAATACATATATATGAGAACAATTATATTTTTTCCGACTCATCAAAATTTGCTCCAATTGTGTTCTTAACATGTATAAGGCCTATTATTCGTACTAAGACAAAAATATCTTTATATTAAATACAAGGATTCATTCTTATACTCTATATACATACATATGTATTATTTTCACTAATTAGGACTTGTTATTTGGTTAAAACCCTGTCATTCTTCTTATAAGGATAACAAATCCATTGTAGGTCATATGAAATTATAATACAAAATTTAAATATAAATATGTATGTACACTAATATAAATGTGGATGTCGTGGTTTGTAAATATGTGTGCCTTTGTATAGGAAGGCAATTCGTAAAGATTTTTAAACTCAATTAAAATCTGGTAAATAATGGATAGAAATAGACTTCTAATAATACATCGAACAATACAGAAAAAAGCACTTGTACAGATATATATTATTATGAAATTTGCAAACTGCTGTACTAAATTTACTTAGGTTCTATTAAAAAGACTTTCTAGCCAATTCTCGTAAGTCTTATTACTAAGATATTATTCATATTATTAAGAATGTTTGTATGTGTGTGTATATGTATATAAATGTATTTTGTATGACAAAAACTGTTTGCGTTAACAATTTGTTACCATAATTAATGGTAAACTACACATCATATGGCGTCATTTATTTAAATGTGTACATTTATATTGTATATGTATATTAGAGTGACTCTAAATTTTGTATGAAGGAAAATATGGTGTTCAAATTTTTGGTCACACTTCTTAGGAATTTATGAATAGCCTAAAAACTAAGAAATATAATGCTTTAGACTGTTTGAAATAAAAAGTAAATATGGCTCAAATCCACCTTTTATTTGCTAATAAGGGCCACCCTAGTATATAAACATACATACCCAGCAGTTCTGCTGATATAACTTAATATACTTTTGCATTTATTTAACCCTACTTTATAGTTCTTAAGTAATTTAGATTATGGACAGTTTAATGATTTAAATCGGCTAGTAGACATTATTCTTTTATAGCTAGCACTTTTTAAAATAAAAAATTAAAAAAAAAAATATGTAGACTAGATGGAATTCCGCATGCTAAACTCGAATCTGCTTTCAGTTTTCCCCTATCAGGACGGGATTTTTTTTATGGGCGTGTCTAATATTGTGTCCTAAATATACCGATTACTCGAATTTATTTCACTATAACTCGAGAACGGTATACACGATTTATATAAATAATACAACAAAATATGTGGAATAAAATTCGCTTTAAGTCGTTTCACTAAAAAAATTTCATCCGCTCAATAGTTTTGGAGATATTTCGAAAAAAAGTGTCGGAAAAAACTTGAAGAATTCAAGATTTCATTTTTTTTTACTAAAACTTTTTTTTAAAGTGAAAACATCAAAAATATTTAAGTTTATCAACTTTATCCCAAAGCTGGCAAAACTACGAGTAAATAAAGCCATGTATCATAAAAATTGATGCACAAATCTTGATCGGATTCACAGTTAAGTTTGGTACCCATGCAAACCTATTGCTAAGTGGGCAAAAAAAAAAAAAAAATATTTTTTTTCGTCTTAAATAAAAAAAATAGGTGGAATTTAACGTGCTAAATAAGAATCAGCTTTCACTTTTTTCTATCACGCATTGATTCTTTTTATGGGCATGATTACTATGACCCCGCCTTTAGGCAGTCACACTTGTGTAACTAGAGAACAGTTTGTCCAATTAAAATAAATTTAACTTTAATATATAGCGACCTAAATTGTCTTTGAGCTGAATTTATATAATTTTTTGTCCAGTTAATATTTCCGTAGTTATTCGGCAATTAGTACCGAAAATTTTAAAATTTATTTTTTTAAAAAGTGGTGAAAATTTTGATCCATAATGCTGAAATTCTTGAGCGAATAAAAAATGTTGTTGACATACCTTGAAGACAATTCTCGTATGCATCTCTTGATGTATCACTTATCAAAATCGTGTAAAGGGTTATTAAGTTATAGCCTAAGATTGACAAACCATTTTCGAATTTTATAGTGTGACCGCTGAATAAAGTGATAATATTAGTCATGCAAATAAAAAAATCAGTACCCGATAGAAAAAAAAGTAAATGCAGAAACCTAGTCCAACTATTTTTGTTTCAAGAAAAAATAGAAAAATGTTTTTGACCACCACTGTATTTCTACTCAATTGTATGTAACATGAGTATTTTTACTTAACTGTGAATAAAATTTAGATTTCTACATCAATTTTGAAGATACATGCCTTATTTTATTCGCAGCATTACCAGCTTTAAGATAAAGATGATAAACTGTAACATTTAAGATGTTTTCATTTATTAAAAGAAATTTTTGTAACAAAAAAATCTAAAAATTTGAATGAAATTGATTTTTTTCGGACACTTATTTCAAAATAACTCAGAAACTATTGGACACATGAAAAAATTAAGTTTGGGAAATTTTAAGATATTTTTAGTCCGCATCAATCGCACACACCTTTCTTGAGTTACGAGGAAATATACTAGAGTAATGGCCTTACTATGGGCGAAATATTAGACACGCCCATAAAAAAAAAATCCAGACCTGATGGAAAAAACTGAAAGCAGATTCGTGTTTAGCACATCAAAATAAATCAAGTACAAGTATTCGTCTATGGGGGAGGATTTCTTTGTTGACCAGTGTAATTAGACTTAATCCTAAATATCTAGTATCTAAAATATCCAGTTTGTAAATAATCATCAAAACTGTAGGGTATATTTAAAGACATGTTTACGTTTATATGTATTGTGTATTTTTCGAAAAGATTTCTTAGATGGTTATTATTGTTATAATTTGTTGTTTGCCATTGTCCAATTTTAGTTGGCACTGGTCATGTGATAATTTGTTTATTTTATTGTTGACAACAGCAACAACAATTAATACTATTTAAATAGCAACATTAGCAAGAAAGCACAACAAAAACAATAAAAGCATAAAGCAAAACAAAAATCACTGGAAAATTTAATACGCGTTTAGAGAATAATACAAACAAAAGAAAATATGTATGTATGTACACAAATAAAACCACATACATAATGTAAAAGGAAACCAAAATTAACACACATATTATCACAAATATATACTTAATAGGATATGTAAAGTTGTTTACAGTGTGGAAATAAACAAATAAGGACATAAATTTTGTAAGACACAAGTAAATATTAATTGCTAATATTTTTGTTAAAAGCAATTAAATATTTGAACTAACTTAAGGGGTCAATACGTATGTATGTATTTATGTTTTTTATTTGTATTAGTAAATACAGTATTTCTATTTGTATTAGTAAATACAGTAAGTGACAAGAAAATATTATGTGAAAAAAATTTTTGCATGTATAAAATTATATCTACTTATAACCAGTAGGAGTTGCCTGACCTATTAAGAAAGAATGTAAAAGTTTAGCTTTGTTCTAAAATTGGAAACGATGTTTTAATCATATTCCTCTTATCACAATGAACTCTTGCATGTGACAATAATACTTTTCCATTAATCCAGCACTAATAATCATTCAGTGTAGTAATATCTGAAATTGTGATTCTGGACATTACACTTAAGGATCTTTAAATTGCATCTTTTAAACCGTTTCAGGGAACTCAGGCACTTGAAGCTTTCTTTGACACTTGAAAAACGAATTTCGTCTAATAAAACACTATATCAAGAGTTTATGATTCTTTCAAAATTATATAAATTTAAATGAGCGTCTTGTAAACATTAAGTCTATCGTACCGTATTTCAAAATTTAAAATTTTTGAAAATAAATCTGCAGATTTAATCAGTTAGCTGGATTTATACGAAATTTAACATAAATAGACTTAGCATATAAGCGTACAATTTTAAGGTTGAAAAAGAGACCCCACACACCTCTCAGGAATAGAGCCATTTAGGCTCAAAATAGGGTACCTTTAACAAAGAACATTTTAAACATCAGAAAAAAGTTTTACTGTTCACAGAAAAAAGTAAAAACTACTTCAATTACGAAATTGCTTATATTAATTAATTTTTAATTGATTTTGCTCCAATCATCAAAATGATAATAATAACAACAAGAATAATTGATTTTATTATTACTGCTTTTTCTTAAATAGATATAATGAGCTGAATATTTTTGGAAATTGACTTAAATTTATTTTATTTCTATATTTTCATAGACAAATTTTTAATTTTTCTTTATATTTTAAAATAATAATAATAAAAACCCTATTAGAAAATTTATTATACTAATTAATAATATAATTAAATTCCAATATAAAGTTAATTAATAATTTTATTAAAAAATAATTTGAAATATATTTTTCTGTGTTGTAACATATTAGCTTAAGATACATATACTTATTAAAGAGGTGTTTCCGTACGTGCGTAAATTTGTTTCTGTTGGGGGACTGATAGCGCACAGTGGGGTCAAACGCAAATTTTTTGGTAATAAATCTGTACCTCGTAAACTACTGGTCGGATTAAATTTAAGTGTATGGAAGAGTTGTAGAGGAGGATCTAAGCTTTCATCTTGTAGTCAGCCTATGATAACTCAAGATAAACTACAGGGTGTCAAAATCTACTATTTTTGCCATAAGTCGGTTTTTAAAGATATTTTAATGATTTTTGCAGGACTGAAAGAACGATATATATTTTATATATTACATAAGAAATAATGACGAAAATGTTATGCTAATGTGCTTTTTTATGCAATTAAATAAAGTCATTTAAAAAATTTACTTATTTCATAAAATCTCCACTCTTGCATTCGTTTTTGGCCTGGCGGGAAACAGTTTAGTGTCAAATAGTTCTAAATCTATTTTTTGTTAAATTATCGTCAATAAATTTAAAATTCACTATTTTCGACCAATGCTGGATGTAGGGTGCTAACTTAAATCAATTCAAAATTTCGATATTAATCATTTATGAAGCCTTATATTTTGAATTACGAGTATATAAAGAAAACATTTTGTCGTTAACGGAACTCTGAGAAAAAAGTGAAAGAGTTGTATTATATTTTTGTAAAATATAGAAATTTTTCGTTCTAATTTCAGAGTGCTGACTTTGAATATTTTTCATGTCTAGACGAATTGAGATAATCCAAAAATTCTTTCAGCATATTATTTTGAAATATATAAAAAATTACAAAATAGTTTTAAAAATTTTTTATCTCATACACCTCAGGACTTATTTCCGAAAAACGAAAAAAAGTCGAGGCAAAAAATCAAAAATTCAAGTGTAAATATCTTTTTAACTGCAAAAGATAACTTATCTTGCTAAGCACTTTATAGAAATATAAAAATCTTTAAAAGCGGACTACATTTGTAGAAGTTGCAATTTTTTTTACATACTCGATGTAATCAAATTTGACACCCTGTATCTTATCTTGTGTTATCACAGGGCAACTACAAAATGATTTTTATGAAAGCTTAGGTCCTCCTCCACAACTCGTCCATACATTTTAATTTAATCCGACCAGTAGTTTAGGAGATACAGATTTATTACCAAAAAATTTGCGTTTGACCCCACTGTGTAGCGTAAGAACGAAGAATTTTATACTAATAGTGTAGAAGAGGGAGCATTCGACATAGGGGCACATTCGTTTTTGCCAATTATCTTGAAAACAAAGTAAAACTTTTTGTGTTAATAATTTATTTTCTTTTCTTCTATCTTTCATCTATGAAATTTTGAACATATATTTGTTCGGAGGTAGACGTGATTAACTGTTTTTTCAATACTCTTCTAAATATTTCACAATGGATATTTTCTGTGATAACTTTCATATTTTTTGGAATTGATCAAAGATTTTTTTCTATGTTATAAACATAATAGTAATGAACAAGAATTGACAACATAAGTTTTAATAAATTCCTTTAAAGTGTGAAAAAATTATCACTGTTTAGCACATTCGCTAAACAGCTGGTAGGCCGATTTAACATATCCTGCAGGAATATCGTAATCAGATACAAATCATATACTATCTGTAGATCTTTCACTGTACATATATACTCTCTAGTGTTAATTGAATTCAAACAAAAATCATTTAGTGATTTTCTCATGCATAGATTTTGGTTTGCCATTATTAATTGAATTTTTATTTAGTTTACATAAAATTCAATTAAACATTTTATCAAAATGATATCGTGAATCGCTTTGAAAATACAGCTTTTTAAACAAAAAAAGAGGCAAATGCTCCTCCGTCTACCCTAATTTTCTCCCAAAATCAATATTTGAAGCAAAAAAAGTAATTTTGCCCTATATATTGTAATTAAAAATGGTTATGGTTTACCTGAAAGGATTATTTAATAAGTGTATATTTTTGATACGGGGGGAAAAGTATGAACTGGAATTATTATGCACTCTAAGTATTTCTAGTATTTGGCCCATGTTTATGAACTGATTTTACCTACTGTGAACACCAAAAAACTTTATATAAGATAAATATTTAACCCTAAGGGCGGCCAAGAGCCCTATCCCGCTTTCATGGTGCGTATAAAATTCAGACAAATAAAAAAAATTACCCTACAGAAGTTATTTGGCAAATTTTGAAAGGATTTCCTTCCGACAATGTACAGACATTCGGTTTATTGTCTAAGAATCCACTTGATTTTGTCTGATAACAGACGCGTCATTTAAAAATGTTTGCTGGGTACTTACATACATACGTACGTACATAAATTAATTATATATTTACATATTTATTGTAAATATAAGTAGTTCAATGTAATATAAATTGTCGTATGTCTTGTTATTCCAAGCATTTATATTTTTTGTGTTCAAATAATCGTCTCAATTTTGTGGTTACTTTATTAATGTCTTTTGAAGATTTTAGCCATTTATAAGTAGTTTACTTTCATTACGTTTTTCCTTTTGCCTTTTAAGTTAAAAAGGACATCAACAAATATAAATTTTATTATTAATTATATTAATTAAAAGATTATAGAGTTATGTGCACATATAATATAAGATGTTAAAATATTTTATATGTATAAATATGTATGTATTGTGTAAATTACAAATTGTTGAGGTTTCTCTAGAAGCAAAGCAATTTATAAAAAGGAAATTGTAAATAGTACAGTGAAAAATACTTTACATATATAAAATAAAAAAGAAAATATTAGCCGAAATTATTAAATATTTATATATGACAGACTAATTGATGATGTTTTTGTTAGACAGAAAATGATTAATGGTTTAAATAAATTGTAAGTAATTAAATGTGGCGTCAAAGATCAACAGACAATTGAGATTTATAAAGTAATTAAAAATGTTAAATATTTATAATTAATCAATATTTTAAGCTATTACAATTTAATTGGATTTAAGGAAATTAAATTAAAATTCTTTTAATAACTTATAAATTACAAAATACTTAAAAAATTTTATGTAATAGCTAGCGTATAAAGCAAACAAATTTAATACTTTTCGAAAAATTTCAATTAAATTATTAGTCAAAATTTTAAAATGATTTCAAATAGGTACACAGAAAATTATGATCTGTGTAATATAATATTAAACCATTTATCAAAGATAAAAACAATCTTAATTACTTTTTAAAATGTATCAAAATATTTGAAATTATTTTAAAATTCATTAGGCTCCCACCTTAAAGTATACCGTTCGACTGAGAATCACTTTCTGAGTCGATTTAACGATGTCCGTCCGTCTTGCTGGCTGTCTGTCCACGTAAACCTTGTGAAATTTGTAATGAAATTTGTCACGACTAATTATTTTAATACAAGGACGAAGCCTATTGAAATTGATTATGATCGGTTCATTATTTCACCTAGCCTCCATACAAATGTCCTCTCGGTATAGGGGTTTAGTGGTCATAAACGCCTTACATACAGCCAGCGTTACCGTTAGGCAACTTTAGTCGTCAATTGCCCCTTTTTTAAATGGCGGCTTTTTAAGACTATTTATTAAACGACGAGAAACTAAGTTGTTTAAAATATATCAACCCATTATATATTAATTCCAATAAATAAATTAATTATTTTGAGATTGCTTCTCAGTTGAAATTGTGATATAAAAAACCGCAGAGAATTTATAAATGAACTGTAACTGTTAGAATCTTAATAATATGAACAGCTATTTAAATCATCATATGCCGAATCGTTTTCGATCGTATTGGTAAAATTAAAAAACTGATTCGATAAATACTTTTAACTTAATTTATAGTTTAACATTCCACATAGCAGTGCTCAGGGGTGCCAAAACTTTTTTTTTTTTTTTGGAAATAATTCAGTAACTTAAGAACCGTTAGAGGTGTCTCAATAAAATTGCACATGATCAGAGCTGAGGTGTTTTCGAGTTGATTTGGAGGAGTACAGGGGGAAGTGGGTGGCCCTTCAAAATTGTCCATCTCGGGTATGTAATTTTTTTTTTTTTTTTGAAAAATTGCGAAAAATTCATTTATTGACATGTCCTTGTAAATTTCTACAAAAAATACGCTTACATTAATGTAGGAAAAATAGCATAATTGGAAATGTGCAATTTTATTGAGATACATCTAACGGTTCTTTAGTTATTGAATTATTTAAAAAAAAGCGTTTTGGAACCACTGTGCAGTGCCTCTGGGATAATTTTGTATTTTTTTTTTTATTATTATTACTAATTATCAAACAATCTTAAGTCAACACTTGCGAATCGATGCGTTCAGTCACAAATTAGTTAGATGGGGATTTGGAAGACTATAGTCTGAATGAAGACCTCGTACAAATATGCAGACGTTTTTTAATTAACCAAATAAAGAATTGTATGTTAATTATTTTTGTGAATAAGTCTTTATTTTTGTAATAATAAAAATAGTTAAAAAATAATTACACTGGTCGACAAAAAAAAAAATGTTTTTTTTTTTTTCTTCCTCCTTTAAAAAAAAATATGTGGACTAGATGGAATTCCGCATGCTAAACTCGTATCTGATTTCAGTTTTTTTCCATCAGGTCGAGATTTCTTTATGGGCGTGTCTAATATTGCGCCCTAAATTAGCTGATTACCTGAGTATACCGTTTACTATAAATGGTACAGCAAAATATGCGGAATAAAATTGACTTTAAATCGTTCTACTGTCCCGTTTTTATCCGCTCAATAGTTTAAGAGATATTTCGAAATAAGTGTCCGAAAAACTTTTTTTCATTGAAGACTATTTTTTTTACTAAAATTTACCTTTAAAAGTGAAAACATTAAAAATGTTTCAGTTTATCATCTTTATTTCAAAGCTGGTAAAACTGCGAGTAAATAAAGCCATGTATCATAAAAATTTATGCGCAAATCTTGATTTCATTCACAGTTAAGTTAGGATACCCATGCATACCTACAGTTAAGTGGAAATACACTAGTGGACAAAAAAAAATTTTTTTTTTTTTCGGTTTCTCCAATTAAGATAAATTAAACTCCAGTAGATAGCGATATAAATTATCTTTGAGCTGAATTAATAAAATTTTTTGTTCAGTTAATATTTCTGTAGTTATTCGGTAATTAGTAGCGAAAAAATTAAAAAATTGTTGAAAAATCGTTAAAATTTGGATCCATAACTCTAAAATTCTTGAGCAAATAAAAAATACCTTTATTCGCTGAAGACAATTTTTGTATGCTCCTTTGGGGTATCATTTATCAAAATCGTGTAAACGTTACTTGAGTTATAGTCTAAATAAGACAAACCATTCTAGAGTTGTATAGTGTGACCGCTGAATAAGGTGATGAAATAGTCATGACCATAGAAAAAAAACAGTACGTGATAGAAAAAAAGTGAAAACAGATTCTTGTTTAACTCGTCAAAATTCATCTAGTCCTTATTTTATTCGGCTTTTTTTATTCACATTACCAGCTTTAAGATAAAGATTATAAACTTAAAAATGTTTGATGCTTTCATTTATCAAAAGAAATTTTAGTAACAAGAAAATCTAAAATTTTGCATGAACATTTTTTTTCTTTTTGGACACATATTTCAAAATAACTCCGAAACTATTGAGCACATAAAAAAGTTAAGTTTGGGTGACTTTAAGATATTTTTAGTTCGCAATATAATTAAGTAATGATCTTACTATGGGCGATATATTAGAAACGCCCATTAAAAAATCCAGACCTGATGGGAAAAAAACAGAAAGCAGATTCGTGTTTAGCAGATCAAAATGCATCAAGTCCAATTATCCGTCTTTGGGGCAGGATTTTTTGTCGACCAGTGTTATAAGTAAGTATCTTGGTATTTCTGGAGTTGAAATTGGTAGTTTTTCTTAAAATACAATATTTTTCGTTTTTGGTGTTATCAAATAAAAAAGTTTCAAAGAGTTTTTTAGGTTTTGAAGCAGTTGGCCCCTTTTTTGGCGACTTTTTATTTTAAAATCCCTATTTTTGGACACTTTTTAAAAATTCTCAACGGTAACGCTGCATACATCAATATTTTAATGAAATTCAGTGCAAAGAAGTTTTGTATAAGTATTAATCTTTGTGATAAATTTTCTGAAGATCGGTCCATAATTGACCAAAGCTCCCATAAAAACCCCTCTTCTGGAAATTACATTAACGTGTATAAATCCCATACGAATGTTAGTATCAAGTTAATATGGGACATAAATAAGTTTTATATAAGTAGAAACTACATTGCCAAATATTATGAGAATCCATCCATAATTTACCATTACTCCCATATAAACCCACTTCCCGGAATCGACCTAAAGGGCATAAAATCATATAGATGTTAGTATCAACGCATTATTTTGTATTTATATATTTTATTTTACATTTAGTAAATGTTTCGGTCTACAATTGGGCGCAGGTCTAATATAAATCCCCTTTTCATATGGTCGGTCTTGACCGACTATAGCGTCTTTCTCGCTTTTCCGTGTATTTGATTTTCAAAAAAAAATTATTTAATTTTTTCTATAATTTTAAGATTATTTCAAAAATTATATTTTAACCAACAATAACCTTTATTTATCGTCCATTCACTTGACGCTAACGGAAATGGCAAACAAACAAAATAAAATCAGACTATTCCCAAATACAAAAAACAAAATAAGGGATAAAATTTAAGAATAATTTTGTACTATTATTCCTCCATTTTTCTCCACTTCTCTAGGAAAAAAGTAAAACATTATACAAAAGAGCACAAAACAAACACTAGTCAAAAAGATGATAGTTTAGCTTAGAAAAAAAATAAATAAAATAATAACAATTCAAGCATATACTAGCTAACTTCCGGTTTGGCAGAGGAATATTTAATACAAATAACTTTTACATGCATATACAATATAATGCAAACACTTATGAACACATGCACGCATACTTCAGCAAACAAAGTAATGGATTTTGTATTTGCAAGAAAATTTCCTTAAAATCGGAAATCAAAAATAAATTTAGTGATGATGGTCTTGTTTTCCTTTATATTCTTATTATCCTAAAAAAATATTCACTAAAAATATGTTAAATTTTGGGTACAGAAGAAAAAATCCTTGAGCATGTAGAAAAAAAAAGATATTACAAGTCTTTAAAACAGCTTTACTCTTTCTTAAAAATACTTTTGGTTGTTTGAAAAAAAAATATTTGCGTGTGTGAGTTTTTTCCTTTACTAACTGAAATGTTAAAAATTGAAATAATACCCATACACACATAAAATTAAGTTAAAAAACCCTTAAGATATTGGTATTTACATAATAAATATATTTGTTTAGACAGAAGGGAAAAAATATTTAAAAGAAAAAAGTTTTGTCATAGTATAACAATAACATTTGATAAATAAACCCATGGTGAACTATACTTAGAAAAAAGTCACCAATCAACAATTGTATTAGTAAATAATTCATTCAATTAAAAACTTTTTTAAATTTGCACCTCTCACCAAAATGATTATATCAATTACTAAAAACTGTAAAAAAAATGAAAAAAACAGAAAATTTGTCCAATTAAAAAATTTATTAAATCAATTAATTAGATGATTGAATAAATTAAGAATTTAAATAAAAAATGAAATTTTACTTAAATTTTATTTTAACTTGAATATACACAACTGCTGAAAATTATAGATACACCTTGTAGGATGATATTAAAGTGGCGATAACTTTGGAAAATTCTTCAGAAATAGCCACATTATTTTTCTTTTAGTAAACAACTTGATGCCAATTCAATGAAAAATATGGCAAATATATGCATTCAAATTGATTACGTGTACGATTTAAATACCAAAAATTGTTGCTCATAATAATATATGCAGTTAATTAATTCATATATATATATATATATTTTTTTTTTTCGTATTAAATCGAATTCTTTTATCCTTTTTGGATTGTTTTTATGTAATAGAATAAGAACAGTTGCATTTAGGTTGAAAATATTGTAAAGAAATAGTATTTTGAAACAGAAAATGGGAAGAAACAATCATTGTACCAAATAGGAGAGAAAATTGGATGAAAACAAGAGAAAACTGCAAAGTCTTGGCTTGAAATGGCAAATAGGGGCTTAGGAAGATATCCAAGATATTGCGCAAAATGTCTTATCCAAAAAACAATTGATAGAATCTCAGAAACGGAAAGGGTCTCCATTATATTGGCAAAAAATATTGATAAATACAATGAATACATATGGTTACTGGGATATATTGGGATATTGCACAAAACGAAGACAAACTCTTTGAGGACCTATTCCATCAAAAATTTCAGCTGAAATAGCCTTCAGAGAATTAGCGGGGTCCTTTTTTTCCTATAAAATAATCCTTCTATCCATTTTTGAGGTTATTTTATGGGGTCTATTACAAGTTTCAATCGTTTGATTTTTATGTAAAGCATTTTGTAGAAAACGTAGATAATTTCGTAAGCCCCTACTTGCAATTTCAAGTAACTACTATCCATTTTTCTCTTAATTTGAAAAGTTTTTCTGTCATTTATTTGTACAATGTACAATCCAATTTCTATGCAAGAATGATATTTCTTTATAATATTTTCAACCTAAAAGCAACTGTCCTTATTCTATTATGTAAAAATTAACAAAAAGGTACAATAGAATTCGACTTAATATAAAAAATTATAAATAAATTATCTGTATCTATTATTATGAGCAACAATGTTTAGTATTTAAATCGAAAACGTATGTGTAAATCAGTTTTAATGCATATAATTGCCATATTTTTCATTAAAGTGGCATTGCCAGATCAAATTGTTTACTAAAAGAAAAAAAAACTTGAAATATTTCAGAAGAATTTTTCAAAGTTATCGTCTCTTAAATATCATTCCATAAGGTGTATCTATTATTTTGAGCAGGTGTGTATTTATTAAATTTTGATGCAAAATAAAACAACTGTGTTAATTGAAATAATTTTTTCTGTGTAGAAATTTAAAAATATTCTTAAAAAATGTAATGTTATCTACTTTTTGTAAAGAAGAAAGAAACAAAAAATAAAACTATTCCTGGTCTTATTTGTGTTACTGATCGTACAACCACATCAAAATATAACTACCCAGCAAAAACACGATCAAGAGCTTCCAAAAAAGAATATTTTCACCACTTCAAAAGTAGAACAAAGTTCATATTTTAAACTTTTTTTTGGAAGTTCTTAATAATTAATTCCAAAAAAGTGAAAATAAATTAATTTTTAGTGGGAAAAAAGGTTAATAATTTTAAAGAAAAAGGAAAATTGTACAAATTTCAAAGAATTTTTATTATATTTTAATAAGGCTAAAACAGAATTTTTGTTAAAAAAGGGAAGTACTTTAAAAGAAATGTACAAGAAATATAAATGAAGAACGTGTTAAATTCTTGACTTTTTCAGCTCTTCTTCAGTTCCTTTTTTGCTGGGTTATGTTAAGTCGAGCTAATTTTAATAGATTTTTTTTAAATCAATGTTTCACGACCATACATACTTCATACTTCATAAAACATATCTGAGATCAATATTTTTCAATGACCTAATTAAGAACAACTTTGATTGGAATAGAAAAAAATACTGAAAAATTATATCAAAATAATGTTTTCTTATAACGTAACTTAAAAAAAAAAAAAATTTTAAATTTATATTCCTCTACTAAAGGGTTAAATAAAGTTTTTTATATTTATTTTTAAAATTTTATATGTAAGCATGTGTACAGCAAGTGTCATTGTATATGTATTAAGAAATATTTGCATAGATATATGTATGTGGACATATATATGTTAAATATCTAAAGTTTATGTGTTTATATTTATTTTAGATTTTTTTCCCCATTATTTTTTTTCTTTTCTAACATATTTAGATGTGAATTCAAGCAACAAAATAAAATATTTTTAACAACAAGTTTGTCCTTCTTTATTTACTTTAACATAAACAAACATAAAAAAAGGAAAAATATTTGCTTACAAAAACTAAGAATATGTATGGAATTTTATTCTTGTTTAAGGACAACCAACACTGTTTAGTAGAATAAATTACAAAAAAAAAAAAATCTGAGATAAAATAAAAATTAATTTTTGAAACAAAAATTAATTGTGTGACAAAAATTTAATTGATTTTACTATTTTATAATAGATTTTAGTCTATTGATATAGATAGATGCTGGTAGGAAAAAAAACCATAGAGAACAAATTTAAATTTTAAATTAATGTAATATGAGTATTAAAAGACATTTTAGCAATATGTTCTAGTTAATAATATTAAAACTTTATACACAGTTCAAAATTGATCCAAACTTGTCACTAAACAGAAAATTTATTTCAAACCATAATATAATGATAGAAGGTAGAATCACTAGAGAGAGACTTCAATTTAAATTCTTGTTAAGTCAAAAAAACTGAAAATGGAAAGAAAAAATAAAAATCAAGAATGAAAAAATATAAAATATTTGGTTTACATGTGTGTACTTATATTATTTGAATTACTTCTTGAAATGAGGAATTCCATCTTGCGAAGGCTGTATGAATGTTTAGAGCACACATTTGGCGAACCGGACACAATATATTTGAGGATATTTGTTTGTTTTTGATAAAATTTTGTTGAAAAAAATTTGTTAAACAAATTTTTTGTTTCAAATTGAAAATATTTTTTTTTTTTTCCTATTTGAAGTTTTGTTTAATTTTTTTACATTTTCTTTTGCTTTATATGTGTTTGACTTTTCAGGGTAAATGAAATTGAGAACAAACTTTCTAGTGATTTTACCTTTAGTTGTTGTATCATGATTTCAAACATAATTATTAAATTATCAAGACTGATATGAAATTATCGACAATTTTATGGAATATTCCACAAAAATTAATATATATGTATTCAGCTTGTCCGAATCTTGGCAACTTTTGTACCACTTTTATTTTAAAAGATTATATTATATGATAAGTAAGCGGTAAAGTGAGCGGATCACATTTATTTTTGTTTTTCGAGTTGATCCTTTAACTATTTGTGCGAAACGGAAAGATATGAACTGGCATTACGACGGATACTGAGATTATCTAGTTTTAGGCCCATAATTTTTTGTTTTTTAACTGATTTATACTGCTTTCAACAGACGCACATTAGGGTAATAGGGATCGAAAATGCCACTTTCTTCAGGAGAAGGTGATATCAATATTTTAATGACCACGCTTTATTTGTTTATTTATTAGTAGGTAAAAAGTATGCACCTTCACAATTTTAAGTTTTTTTTGAAGAAAGGTAAGGAGTGCGTTCGAAAAAATCTTAACATATATAATATTCAATAATTTGGAAACGGTTGATAATAGAGTTTTCATTCTTTTTTTATTTACTTGATATTATATTACAGATCACAGAAAATTATAACTTTTATAATTCTAACCACCACATGAACTCGTGGACCTTTTTTGGTAACACTTCCATAAGAGATTTGATAGTTGTTTCAGTCACTTTTTTGGAACAGTTTGTACATCTTTTAAAATCTTCGATATTTTGGGACACCATTTTTGTGCTCTTCAATTCACATTTCCCAAGAGCCCAATATCTCTCTACTGGACTTAGCTCCGGACAATTTGGAGAATTGACCTCTCTTGATAGAAATCGGGCCAAAAATTGTGCTCTCTTGTGAAAGGAAGAAGCCTTTCTTGCAAACATTCTTTGATGTATATTTCGATATTTAAAAAACCGGCTTTCTTGTTTTGCCGCAACTGCATAAAGTTTGTCATACCAGGAACTTTTTTTTTTGGTCCTAAACATTATCTTCAACATTGCCTCGAGCATTAGCAACATAAAAATTTTGACACAGAAGCTGCGAAAATTCTGCCAGCACATACGTTTCGTCGTCCATTATACAACATTAGTATTTTTGTATGACATTTGACTTTAATTTCCGTGCCCTATTCTTGGCTTATAAATTTTTTGCAACATTCCTGTCTTTAACTTTTAGCTTTAGCATTTCGTACCAAATAGTCTAACCAGGCTGCTTTTCTACCAAATGTGTTTGGAGTTCTTTTCAATATGCTTTCAATTTTCTGACATTCTCAATACCATTTTCATTTTTTTCTTCCCAAACCAGATTTCCTATCAATAGTCAAATTCACCTGATATTGTTTAATAACATTGGAAACAATTTGACCGTAGACATTTAATTCTTAAGCCAATTATTTGTAGCAGCAATTTGGATTTTTTTTTAAATTTTTTAATATTTTGTATCACGTACATCATTTTCGTCACTCATTTTGATCAAATTCACAACAATAATTGATATATTTTTCAATAATAACTAGATCAAAAAAAAAAAAATAAATAAAATTAAATATTGCTTCCAAAAAAAAGTCATAAGGCAAAACGTGTGTTAAGATTTTTTCGATCGCACTCCTTAATGTCCCTTCATCTAAACATGGAAGTTAAATGGGTCAAAAATTGTGCATAATTATGTGAATGATCACGCTTTATTATACCCTACACCACCATAGGTGATTGGTGTACTATGCGTTTGTGCTGATGTTTGTAACGCAAATGTAAAAATATTCGGACTCCCAACTTAAAGCATACCAATCGACACAGAATCACTTTCTGAATCGTTTTAACGATATCTGTCCATCTGGTTGGCTGCCTCAGCTGACACGTTTTGCTTATGAGAGTTATGTGTGTATGTGTACTCAAAAACGTAAGTGTAACGTAGCAACCTAATCAAATTAGGTCGCTCTACGTTTTTACGTGACAGTGTTGACAGCTTTTTATTTCAATATACTAAATCTGGGTAAAAAAAAATCGCTGTAAAATGTTTATCAATTGAACAATTTGTTTTAATGTTTTCTTCACTAAAAAATTGTTAAAATAATTTAAATAAGACGTAGAGTGGAATCATTATTTTAGGATTTAAAATTTTTGTAATAAAAGCACAAATTTCGTTTTGTATACAAATTGCTAAAACACAAACCAATAAATCTAGCGATTTTCAAATTGAATTTGATCTACTGGAAATATGTGTAATTGACATCACTGATGTTGATGTATACAAAACAACAACAAAGTACTGGCTACATTTACGTCTTTTGAGTAACCATCAACTTACGATCCGTTTACATTTACATTTTTTACATTCCAAAAATGTTCGATTCTCCCCCATTGTCTAATGTTTAATAAAGTAAGGAAAAAAGTCTGCAGTTAAATTGTTTTTTGTATAATAAATTTATTAAATAATTTTAGTTTTTTACTAAATGCCTTTAAGTGCATTTTTTAGATGCATTTTAGAAATTTTTCTCCCCCTGAGATCTTTACTTTTTTATTTCATACTAAAAGTGATTTATTTATTAAACAATTCCATTTGGAACGGAAATATTTAAAATTAAAAAAAAAAATAGCAAACATTTTTTTTCATACAACTTAACCCATTAGAGGTCAAATGAAAACCGGCTTTAAGTTTTTTATTTCAGATTTATTTATTAATAAAAACAAGCATAAAAAAGCACAAAATGAATTAAAATTTTTTTTTTTTTTTTTTGGAAACGAGTTTTAGGCTATTCGCGACACAATATAGATTGATAGATCTGCATAAGTAACAGAAACTACATACAAATTCTTTTTCTGCAGCTCTTATTATTTTGTTGTGAAACTAAATAACGGTACAACGATTGTTTTTTCTTTAGTTTTGCTTGGATCCACGTAAAAATACAACTGTACTCAGTTGAGTACGGTGACTTCTAATGGGTTAAAAATATTTTAATCAATGAGTTTTTGTATAGAAAAATTTGTTGGTGTTATTAACTAACTTTATATTGGAATTTAATTATATTATTTATTAATATAATTAATTTTCTAATTGGCTTACAATTTTTTTTTTTAATTAATTGACAGCTCTTAATAAAATATAAAGAAAAATTAAAATTTTTTCTATAAAAATTTAGAAATAGAATAAATTTATGTAAATTTCTAACAATTTTCAGCTCATTATATCTATTTAATAAAAATAATAATATTATCATTTTGATGATTGTAGCAAAATCAGTAATATTTTTTCTGTGAGTTTAAAAGAATTTGTCAAAATCTTCCACTTAATTAAAAAATTATCAAATTAGTATGAAATCTTCCCTATAGAATAAGTAAAACATTTATTACAAATTTGTATCACCAAAAGTTAGCTATCAAAGAAAACTTAGCTTTTTCAATATTATGTAGATAATTTCTAGGAATATGATTCATTTCATACTAAATATTAATTCAAATTTGCAAACTTTTTTACTTCCTCATTTCACCAAATATTTAACAATATACATATGACCTAATAAAATTAGCCCCTAAAAATAGACAACAAATACAAAATTAATTTGACTTATAACATATGCAATAATAATCTTTTGAATGTTAAATTTTTTATTGAATTTAAAATTTATAGTCTCTTTTTATTATAATGTCAACTACTTATATCATGTTAATAATAAACAGAAACAACTTCGCTCTTCCATTTCCACAACCTTTTGACCCGGCTTTCAGCCCCCTTAACTAATGTGATTATATATTTTTTTTTACAACTCATTGAATTCAAATAATTTATTAAATTTAATACGTTTCAACAATATTGTTACGATTTTCTATTTCCGTTCTATTTGTTATTTATGAGTTTCTTTTTTTATTTTGTTTCTTTTTTATTTTTTTTTCCTAAGCAATCAACATTAAGCTAATAAAATCAGGATTAAATAAATTTTCTTTTTAACAAAATAATAAAAATACAAAACATACATGAATGTTGATTTGTATGAGTATAGTAATAAAAAAAATTTCTATTGGAAATCAGACAAATATCTTTATAACTTCAAATACCAACATACATATACTACTCCCCCTTTGATTGCTGTAGTAGTAAAAATAAATGTTAGATGGTTAAGGTTGATGCTAAAATTCTAGGAAGAGTTAAACGAGTATCTTAAATTTTATGACCTTTTAATATTTTTATAGACATAAACCCTCCATCCCCATAGTTCTATTACTCATAAATATCATGGTTTGTGATTTTTATGTGTATTAAATACAACATGTACAATAAAATATAATACAAATCATGTAAATAAAATTGGATATAATTGTATGTTTGCTTAAATTTCCGATGACGTTATTATATTCCTGTTAAATAATAATGATTCATTCATATAATATAAATAAAATTAACGAAAATTCGTATAGTTTTTATTATTTTGCTTGCATCAAAAATTTTAATTAAATCCTAATCGAAATATTTCTCTAACTAAATTTACATGCATTAAAAGTTTTCACTCAATACAGTATGGATAAAAATTGTCTTCTTAGTAGAATATTAGGTCTTAATTCGGCATAACAATAAAATTTTTTGAAAATAAAATCAATAATTTTTAATGCCTGATTCAGTACAACAAGCAAATTCCCAGCAAAAACTTGGTAATGACATGTAGTTACGGATGTAGTAACTTTGTAATGACAACATCATACTGTCTGCATTACATAGAAGTTGTTTAGTAACTAATTATTTATTAAACGAATGTAATTAATTATATATGATCAGATTTTTGAAAATATTAATTTTTAGTGATTTTTATAATGCAGTTACCAATTCATATATTTGAAGAAGGGATACACAAATGAAAGGCAAAATTTTCGTATGAATTAATTTGTAATCTTAAATAATCTATTTTTATTAAATTTATTTTAATTACATTTTTGGTTGTTGTTAAGTTTTTTAAATTAAAATTTAAAAAATCTTTTTACAACAAAAAAAAATATTTTATATCCTGACATTTTATTACTTATTTATAACCTAAAATGTAACTAGTTCCTATTGTTATTACTAATCATGACTTCAGTAATGTTTTAAAATCAATACACTGTTTAAATGCTTGGAAGTAGTTAGTTATTGTAATGACATCTAAGTAATGTATAGGGTAAGTAGTTGCCTCTAATGTCATCACCGTGTTAAAATAATGAGTTATTCAGCTAATGTGTAAGTAGTGTAGAGCCATTATATTAGCTTCTTAACTCATTACTTGGCAACCAAAGTTTTTGCTGGGTTGTTTAAAAATAAAATTTGTATGAAAACAACAAACAAATTTGAAATTTATTTGTTGTTTTCCATTTGAAATTTATTTGTTGTTTTCCATACATTTTGACGAGACAAATTTTTCGTTTGTCTTATAAAAACAGGGGATTAAACAATTTTATTGTTGTGCTGAATCAGGCCCTTAAAATAATTTTTTGAGTAGTTTTCAAACAAATTTTATGTTCAAACAATTTACTTGTTGTACTGAATCAGGTTCTTAATCTAAAATTTCATCTAAATGAAAAAGTACTAGAAACTTTCCTCTACATAGAAAATTGATCTAATTTTATTCATATTTTATTTATTTAAGTAAATAAAAAATTAATGAAGATTTTTAAATTAATAAAAATTTTACATATTTCTCTAAAAGAAAATTTTTACAGAATTTTTCGCCAACATAAAATTTAAAGAACCTTTAAATCTTTTGAAGGATTATTTATCGAAATTTTTAATTTATACTTATAAGTTTTACATGCACATTAGAAGGCCTTTTTGGGATTTCGATGTAGGAAGACCCCTCAAACGATGCGTATTAATGAGCTGAATACGGAAAAAATATTTATAAAATTTTCATAGTTCATTTTCAGTTCCCTACCAGCACATGTTGGTGTAAAAGGGGTCGAAAATGGCGAATAATTCAGGAAAAGGTGATATCAATATTTTAATGATCACGTTTTATTTTTTTATTTATTATTAGGTTAAAATGCATTTTTAGATTTTTTTGCAGGAATGGTAATGTCCGTCCGAGCGTCTATACATTAGAGTTAAATGTGTCGAAAATGATGCATAATTCAGGTAAAGGTGATATCGACACTTATTCAGGTAAAGGTGATATCGACACTTTAATAATCACGTGTAACTTTCATATTCATTAGTAAGTAAAAGAATGCTTTTCTAGAATTACAAGATGTTTTTTATTAAAATGGTAATGTCGGTCCGTCCGTTTATACATTTGGGTTAAATGAAAATGGCGCTTAATTCAGGAAAAGGTGATGATATCAATACTTTAATATATAAATTTAGTTTTTTATTGGTCAAGAAGTAAAAAAGAATAACATATTTTTGGAATTTTAAGATTTCTTTTTATAGAATTATAATGTCCTTCCATCTGTTTGTTAATTTTTGCTAATTTACCAATTCAAAATAGTATTTTTCTTTTTTTGGTCAATAAATATATCGACTTAAAATTTTCTTTATTGGATGGAAAACGATTTCAAAAACGAATCCATTTCAAGTAGAAAAAATGTGTGATGCACTGATATTTTCGTTTTTGTTATTGATAAAAATTATATTTTAATCAGTTTCTTTTAGATTTTATTAAGTAATTGTTTAATATTTGCCTAAAAATAATTGTTATTTTTCACATGAAATTCATCACAATTTTTCAAACCGATTCGTTTTGAAAACGATCGGTTTTCATCACATACCTGAATGTTGTTATTAAATAAACTACAAAAAACATGACAAAATCAGTTGAAAATTTTGGGATATGTATGTAAAAGACTTAACCAACATCTTGCAATGTCGAGATTATTGTAAATTCAAATGAATATATCTCGAAGAATATATAAGAGAAATAGTGCATGCAATCATGTTTTCTACAGAATTTATCAAGAACTTCAAGGTGATTTAAAAATCTTGGAAATCGGGTAAGGAATGTAAATTCGCTAGTTATTAAACATTTTCTATTACATAAGTATCCTATTTGTATCCCCCATAACTCCGCCCCTGAAGTGTGTATGGGATCCTGCCTTAGCTACGCCTATGTGAAATTTCATGTAAAGCCGATTAGAAGTTACAGATTTATTTCGATTCTGCCCCATTGTTTAATGTTTGATAAAGCAAAGTAAATGTTTGCACTTCAGCTGTTTTATGTATGAAATCTACATTTCGATGCTCATTCCATGAAAGTTGAAGATAAGTATATTTTAGGACAATTTTCAAAAAAATATTAAAAATGTTAGGACAAAATATAATTTACAAATACTCGAAGAAAAGTACACCTAAATTCCCGAAGTTAATGGTTCCATATAAAAATTTTACTTTAAAAACTTCTTATTTAAAATACATTGAAAGATGAAAATCAATTTTTTTACTCTTTTTCATAATTGTAAAAAAAAATGTTTAATTTTAACAGCTCCTTATCATAGTATAATAATAAAGAACTCGCATCTACAAAAACATAAATTGCTTGTATTTTGTTAGTGTAAAGCTACTGCCCACAATGTCAAAATGCCTTGAACGGAAAAATGAGAGAATGAAGGAGAGCAAGAGTTAAACAAATCGAAAAAAATTTTACATATGAATACAAAAACAATTTGACAGTACCGTGAGGTTTGCCAATGAAAAAATTGTAAAACAGCTGTTCTCCTTATAAGAAAACGACACAACCTAGCTTGAGGATTTTAATTGGTATTGATAAATAATTTTGTCTATTTTTATTCGGTACCCAACTTTATTACATTTTGACACATTTTACCCCAACGTGCAGCGACTGAAAACCTCAAGTCTGGTACATTTTGCCCAAAAAAAAGTTTCAAGTTTTTTTTGCGAAATAGATCTCAAAAAATTCGTAATTTTTGGCTTGTAATGGACATGGATAATCCTGAGGTGTATACCAATTGATGTATACACTTCGTAGCAAATTGAAACTTGATTCGCAAATTACTGAACAAATATATGAATAAATACAAAGTTTAGAAAAAATTGGTGCAATCACTCGCCTACCTCCATATATACTGAAATGTGAAATACGCATCACACTCATCGAAAGAATATATTTTTCTATTCCTTAGTTGTCTTTTAAATTTCAGAATAATTTGTATAATTTTTTTCATTTTAATTTAGCAAAATAAATTAACTGAGAACTCTTTGAAGTAAAAACAGGAAATTTAACTTTTTTTTAAAGTTGTAAACAAAAAATAGGCTCTAATTATCTTTTATCAGTTAAATAACTGTAAAAACTTACGTAAACTGTAAAAAAAATTTTATAATTTTTATAGTTTTATTTTATATTATTCATCAAATTTAATGTTTTTTGTTTTTGTTTTTAATAAAATTTTTTACTAACACATTCATAGACTTAGGTTTTTTTGACAACCGACTTAGGCTTCTAACAACGGAACTTCATATCTATGTTAAAATCTATGGTCTTAACTTACAAATATTCTTAAAATTAATTTTTGAAACAATTTTTCCTAAAACTGTTTAAAACCATTTTTTTGGTTCATTAATATTTGCTTTAAATTCTCTAAATTTAGCGCCCATAAAAATGATTTATTCCAAAACATTGTTTAATTGACTAAAAAAAGTAATTATAATTTGAACAGTATATTTTAAGATGGGACTCCAAAGAAGTTACAAAAACATAATTCTCTAACCCTCTGTGCTAGTGAGGGCTATAAAAGTTGAGCCAGATAAATAATACTTATTTGACTATTATCGAACTTTTTATTTAATGCATTATGAATTTTAAAATGAAATAAATTATTGATTTTATAAAGACAAACCAAAGTTTACAGACTATTTTACGAAAAAAATTATTTCAATTAAATGAAAATATTTCACAAATATTTTGTTTTAAACAAATAAAAAATTATGACTAAAACCAAAATATATTTGCTAATAATATTTCAAATTAAATTATTACCTACTTTCAAAAGCAGGCAAATTTCCAAAGGAATTATTTTGCAACATTTTATTAGACTTACCATATGTATATGTATTAAACATAAAATTACCTTTTAAAAGCCACTTAAAAAAAGAAATATCAAGTATAAATATTTCAAAATTCACCTCACTACCAAGAATATAAAATCTTTTACATAAATTTTATTACTAAATGGCAAAAGGAATAATAAATTTCTTAAATTCTTTAAAATTGTATTACATATAAGGATTTAGTTACATTTTAAGGTATGGCTTTATGTATACATGTATATGTATGCGATTATTTCTGATGCATACTTTCAGGTGTTGTTGTTCTTACTAACTTAAATTTCATTTGATTGTCAATAAAATAAAATCAAATAAAAATACAAATTCTCCATACTAAAATTTAAGTATTTATTCAAACAAACATTTTGCTGCTTTTCTTGGTCGAACAAAGATTTTATTGCTTTTTAATCTAACATCAATCAAAATCAAATTGCAAACATTTTATTACAACGAAGGACAACATAAATAACTTTTTAACTGAAGTACATATAAACTCTTCCTACACTCATACATACATCACAAAGTATAGAGATCATAAATTTTTATGATTACTATAAATATATATATTTATATATTAAGTCACAGAAAAAATATACCAAAACTTAATAAAAATTCATACTTATATTTCTTTTATTTACAAAAGAATTCAAGAATCCAAGAAAAGGGGAACACAATTTTCTTTGTATATATATATAAAAAAAAAGAAAAAACCTATAAAAATTAACCAATTTCAAAATTTTCCAATTGAAGCAAATAATATGTCATATACAAAGGGCTGCCAAAGAAATGTGCATGAGAAAAAAAATTCTTTTAATATTTTATTTCATAAATTTTGTATTTTTTTCATATTTTCCACAAAAACGTAAGTATGTTGTCATCACAAGTCAATAGCAGCATTTAAATTTTGAAAGAGAAAATAAAATTATAATAACTTTTAGGTATTCACATGTCAAAAGAGACTTTTAAAAAGATTTTTATTGCGTTTTATGAGCAAAAAAAAGTAAGTACATATAAGAAAGTACCTGTGCTGTTTATAAGCTTTTACAAATAAAGGATTTTATTTTCTTATTTTTTTTTCTTTAAAGTAAAACTGTCAAAGTAAATACATTTTGTAAATTCATATTTAGAAATATTTATATATACTTTTAAGGAAAATATTGTTTGAATTTAATTAAAAATTTGACAACTGTCGTCCCATGTGATATTTTTATTTTATAATTATTTTTTATTACCATTTTTTCATTGTATACGGTTATAAAATTGTGAATTTATATGAACTCATAAATTGAAATGAGTAAAAAATTAAGTGTATGTTGCAGGCACCCACTCATGTTTCTTTGGAAAAATATTCATCGAAATATATATATGAACAGTGTTTAATAAAATACTAAATAAAAAAAAATAATAATAATAAAAATGTTACTTTGCTAATTCACACAAGCAGAGAGGAAACATAATTACGTTATTGTCACTACAACAATATTATGTTCTCTTTGTTAATTTTCATTAATTTTAATAAAACTGTGTTCATGATAATAATGTTTTGGTTTCAGTTTTAACATTTATTTTAACAAACATTTTAAGTTTTTGAATACAAAAAAAAAAAAAAAAAAACATTT
>OX596077.1:26155349-26467849 GCA_951394005.1 Protophormia terraenovae | reverse complement strand
AAGAATTTTATAATTTTGTTCCCTTTATAGCTAAGATATTAAAAATTTGCATTGTAGTAAGTACTGTTGATAATATATAATTTTTCAAATTTTTCGTAAAAATTTTTCATAAAAATACCTTAAAAAGTCTTCTAGCGAAACAAAATCCCATGGAAGAATTTGTAAAATATTTTTGTCATAACCAGCATAAAATTACAAATTTTTTGATATCCATTTCGATTAAAAAATCTAAACTTTTTTTTGACCAAAATGTTTGGGATCCATGATTTTTCAATCGCTGGTAGGGAACTGAAGACCAATTTTAAAAATTTTTTAAATAATTTTTTCGTGTAAAGCAAATGTTTACGCATCGTTTGGGGGTCTGCCTACATCGAAATCTAGAAAAAGGCTTTCCACGGGACACTCTAATGCACAGTGATCCCAACGCGCTTTATTTTGGAAATAACTCCGTAACTTGTGAAACGTTATCTAAATAAAATATATAGTCAGAGCTGAGGTGCTTTAGAGTTGTTTTGGAAGAGCACAGGTTGCAGAGATATTGTGTAGACCTCCAAAGTTAGTCACATATAGTATTTTTTTTTTTTTTTAATTTGCCAAAAAAATAATTTATGACTTGAATGTAAAAAAAAAAAAAACATAAAGGTCCCTAAAATAAATACGGTTACATGTATAGGTCATCTCTTTTAATTTAAGTTATATTTAGGTAAAGCAAATTTTAAATTTCCAAATTGTAAGAAAAACAAATTGTTTAAACTTTTAATTTTGTACAAAATAGCTTGTCGTCTTCAAGATATTAATTAATTAAAAAAAAAAAAACGAGAAACTATTAACAAAATATTGTGCTGAATTGTTATGAATATTTTTCTGAAATGTTGCAACAAACTAATATTCTTTGCAGCAAAACCATTAGCTTGGTTTCTTTGATGGAATTTTTTTTTTTTTTTTTTTTTTTTGTAAAAAAAAATATGTGTGAGCCACCACAGACTTACATCTTTCAAATAAATTGCCACAAAACATACACACACAAACTTTAAAACTGTTTACATGCAATAATTTTCATGAGTTTTTATTTTTAACAAAAAGAATTTTTTATAACATACTCCGCTTCACAAGACAACAAAATACTGAAACAATATTGAAATCTATCACAGGGTGGAAAGATGCGATAAAAATAATGTCAACCTAACATTAAGGCATCATATGGTAGTAGATTCTCCTTAATACAACAGTATATTGTTTTATATTCCTGTATTTTGTTGTGGCCTCTTTTCAATAAATTTACCAAGAGGCAAGCGAATAATAGTTCAATGAAACCAAAAGATGAATATGTGAACATATTCATACACATACATTTGGTAACCACCCTCCATACAAACGCATATTAGTGGTTTGTTTTTCTTCAGTTTTTATTTCATTTATAGTCAAACGCATCGTTCATTTCTTGAGTAAATTTGCATACTCGCAATGCTTGGTTGAGTTGGCTCTACAAGCTTTTATTATTGGTATTGGATGTTGGTAAAATTTTTACTGTTAGAAAGCAAAAGTTTTTACACTTTTTTTTGTCGGTTTGCTGTACTTTAATATTTTGAGGGTCATAAACATAAGTATGAGTAATATTTTTTGATTCCCTAAATAATTGCTTATACGCTTCAAGTTCTATAGACTTTATTGAGACTGAAAATTTTTCATACACCCAATAATTTGTAGTAAAATTGTCTACCGTCATCATATTCACGTATGTTTATATAACTTTGATGTCTTTGCGGCATCGTTTGAAAATACTTAAATGCGCTTAAATATAAATCAATAAAACAAAATTTACATTTTATTGTATTTCTTCTGCATGAACATTCTATGTATTTAAATGAGATATTTAAAAGAAAAAAATTAAGAAAAATTTAAAAATATTTTTTGTTTTCTTGAAAAACAATTTAATGTTTGTTAGAAAAAGATATATAGACAGTTCGTGTATTGGTTTAAATTTTAAATTTTAAATGAATTTTTAAGTTACATTTTAGTAGAACCAACGAATTCGTAATAAATATGTATCCATCACAAAACTCGGCATAATTTTGAAATATCAGCATATATTTGTACTCAAATTAGTATAAATCAATTCAAAAGATTATTTAACGAACTTTCTTGTTTGGAACAATCCACAGTGGTTCCAAAACTCTTTTTTTTTTTTTTTTTTTTTTTTTTTTTTTTTTGAAATAATTCTGTAACTTGTGAACCGTAGCAGATATAAAAATAAAATTGTACATGGCTAGAGCTGAGGTGTTTTTTAGTTGATTTAGAGGAGTGCAGATTCCTGGTAGATCAGGTCAACTTGGCGATCCCCAAGTTGACCATCTTGAATATGTCGTTTTTTTTAATCTTTACGCGCATTTGCATTAAGATTTTTTTGAAAACATTAAAAAAATTATAAAACCCGGAACAAAAAACTAATTATATGAGTGAATAAATATTGCCGCCTTTTTGGAAAAAAATTCAAAAAATATAAAAGTTCCAGCTTCAGATTAACCCTACGGTACATACCCGGGTACCATTTCTAAATTTAAAGTGCTCGCATTCTTTATTAATAAAGATATAGCCACGAAACTTCATATCGTCGTGACTAAGGTGTTCATACATTATAAAAACTTAAAAACCCAAAATTTTATTATCTTGATCTATATGTAAAATGACTTTAAAATTGATTCCTATGGCAGTCAATACCCCCATATAACTTTTGTATTTTGCACCACAATTAACTTTGTTTTGCACTATTTATTATTGAAAATCTTATTTTTATTGTGCTTTGATTCATATAAAGTAAAAATTTTACTAATTTTTTGCTTAAACTAGGGAATAAGCATGTCCACGAAAGTCAGAATAATCAAATTATAAGTAATGACTCCATTAGGATTTAAAGGGGAACTAGTTTCAGAAATAAGATTGTTTTGAATTTCTAGATTATTTAGAAACTTTAGAAAGAAAAATAAAGGATAATATGTGACAAGTTAAAAAAATTTCGAATTATCGCTGTTTTGAGCCAATATTTATGAATATGACAATGATAGCGCACATTTTTGTCGTTTTTACATCCTTCACCGCATTGACTTTGGCTTTTATGAATTCCATTCATATTTTCAACATCATGTAGTAATTTGCACCACTTATACTCCAAAATATCATGCAAGTGCTCAAGTTATTGAAATTATTTCCTATATTCGTGCTAAGGAATGTAAACTTTCCATATTGTAGCTCCAAACTTGATAGGACGCTATGACAACATTCCTCAGTATTGTAAAAAATGTTATTCTCGGACGTGACCTATTTTCGGTGATAATATTATATGGATCCTCTGCTTAATTGTGGATGAAGTAAGTGCTAACATTCTTTAAGACTGTAAGAACGTTATAGTCTGTCTTGACCGATTTTTTCAGAGGGTTTATATGGAACGTGTGTTTTATTTTATATAAATGTATGGGCGTCAAAACCCCATTCTAGGAGAAAAATTCTATGGGGACTTAGTTATAATAGGTAAACATTATAAACTAATTTTAACAGACCTCGTGTCTGTATCATATAAATCCAAATTCATACAATTATTTCAAAAACTGTGATTTGTAGCTTCATTTAAAGTTTAATATGGACTACCAGACAGACGGACGGACATCGCTTAAATACTCAAAGATGTTTTTCTAAATGTATCTATCGATTTGCTTTAAGATCTGTAACCAGTTAAATGGTTGTAGTAAATAATTTGTATAAAATTATATATCTTTTTTTAATAAAATCAACGAAAATTACACTCTGGTACCCGGGTATCACGTGTATTGACTAACGTTGGGTATGTACGTTGGATATGTACCGTAGAGTTAATACATATAACTTTTTATCGTAATCATATATTTATATGATTCTTGCAGTAATATTATTTATAATTTTGTATGAAATCTAGTGAGTATTTAAAGAAAATCTATCGGCAATATTAAGCAATATTAAGTTAAAAAAACAAAAACAAAAAACTTGAAATAACAAGGCTAAAATGAGAGAAAAATTGATTTTGACCTGAATATCTTTTAACCTAAAAGATATAACCTACATATGTAAGCATATTTTTTGTAGAGATTTACAAGGACTCCATATATGTCGTATCATAAATGAATTTTTTGCGATTTTTTTAAAAAAATGACATACCCGACATGGCCAATTTTGATGGGCCACTCACTGCACCCTGATTCGCTAGGAAGCTTCATTCCTCAAAAAGACCTCAGCTCTGACCATGTAAAATTTTATTGAGATATTTTCAATGGTTCACAAGTTACAGAGTTATTTCCAAACATTAAAGACTTTCACTACATTGCTACTTCAGATAAGCGAAAAATAATCTTTACTTTGTATGGGAACTATGATAAGATACTGGTTTCCACAAAGTTTGAGGGCTCTTATTATAAAAATTCCTTTGATATTCCATTATGAATATTTAATTTATATTTCGTTGTACTATTACCCCAGAAGGTTGATAAGAAAGTTATTTCCGTAAAATTTCAAGGCTTTTTCTGTAACAATATTTAAGCTATCTTTCTTGGTATGGAGCTACAATCTCCCCCTGATCCTATCAAAGAATAAAACAGCCTATTTTAACCCTTCGTCTTACAAACTGGTCTGGCCAGACCAATTGCAGATTTAAATGGAGATTTCATATATTTATAATTTAGCTAGAGACTTTAAATTTCAGATATCCTCCTACAATTTTTTTTCTAACTATCTGTGAAAAAAACAGAATGATAAAACTAATACAAGGACAGTTATAAGGATAAATTGGTGTACATGTCATATTCGTAACAAATATGGTCTGGCTGGACCAGTTATATTTTGTATCGAAAATTATGTAGTTGGACGATGTTATCAGTTCTTTTTATATTGTATATTATTTTATTAGAACCTTTTAAACAGAGCCCTCATCAGTTTACACACATTATCATATTTTGTCTTATGAGAGTAATACCTATAAAATCTCAAATGTTTCAAAAGAAATATTTTATGCGTTTTTAGATCCAAAGCAGGGAGAAGAACATAAAGTGTATCGATTAGAAAAGGGTATATTTTGCACAGTTATGCCGTAGTGATGCTAGAATATAGTAATACAAATGTAATAATATAAAAAAATAACCAAAATTTTAATTTAAATACGAGGGCGGATCAATATTTCAGTGATTTTTCGAACTTCCCTCGTAGTTATATGAAATGCAACACTGTTCCCATCAAGTACCACCTGTTAGTAGACTACCGTAAAAGTGTCGTCATTTACTTTGCATTTAACAGCTGTTCAAAGCATACAACCTCGTGTATTTTTCTAAAAATGGAAAAAAGTGAATTTCGAATGCTCATTAAACATTATTTTTTGCGAAAAAAAACCCTGAATCAAACTAAGGAAAAGCTCGATAAATACTATGGGGCTCTGCACCATCGATTTCAATGGTAAAAAAAGTGGTTTACTGACTTTCGTTGTGGTCGCACGAGTACAAATGACGCTGAACGTTCTGGACGGCCAATTGAGGTCAGTACACCCGAAAATGTCGAAAAAATCCACGATATGGTGTTGGCCGACCGAAGAGTAAAAGTGCATGAGATTGTTGATGCCATAGGCATTTCATATGGTAGTGTGGATTTTATATGATCAGCTGGGTTTAAGAAAGATGTCTGCAAGATGGGTGCCGCGTTTGCACTAAATTGACCATAAACGTAAACTTGTGACAATTTCAAAGGATTGTTTGGAGTTGTTTAACCGCAATCCGAATGAGTTTTTGCGGCGTTTTGTAACTGTGGATGAAACATGGATCCATTTCTGTCTAAACAATGGGTTTCTCCGGGTGAACCTGCTCCGAAGAAGGCCAAGGTAAGTTTGTCGGCCAATAAAGTGATGACAACAGTTTTTTGGGATGCACGCGGGATAATCCACATCGATTACCTTCAAAAGGGAAAAGCAATAAATGGCGAATATTATGCCAACTTATTAGACCGATTTAGTGAGGATTTAAAAAGAAAACGACCCAATATGGCCAAGAAAAAAGTTATTTTTCATCAAGATATTGTACGGGTGCACACGTGTGCAGTCTCAATGGCAAAACTCTATGAATTGGGCTACGAATTGGCACCTCATCCAGCCATACTCTCCGGATTTAGCCCCTATTGACTACTTCCTATTTCCAAATATGTATATAGATCAGACAAGTTAAAACCAAAAAGAAAAAATCTGTGATCACTTATCTTCCCTATTAAAAGTAAATTTTTATATGAAGAGTTTAGAACTCTAATTGTAGCTAAATCAAAGCGTATAGAGGAAATAATTAGAAAATATTAACAAACTTAAACTCGGTTTTATATGTAGCTTAGCCAGAGCATATTAACCCAAATATACATTTGAGATATTTCCTATCATAAATCGATTTTTGATTAAGAATCTAAAAATCGATTTTTATATAAAACAGAGCAAATGGATCCAAAAGAATGCAAATCTGTGATCATTTATGTTTTTTGCTAACAACATGTAGACTTCAATTCTATCATTTAGTTGAAATTTCCTCAGTTCTCCACATTCATATGAATACATATGTTTAAGCCAATTTTCTAAAAGTTACAGCTTTTATCTGCTTCAATTTTCATCAAAGTTTTGTTAGAATAAATATTTTCGTTTAATTCCCTTTTTGAAATTCAGATTTTATTATGTTCAAGTGTCTAGAAATGTTGACCCTGAAATAAATAAAAACCTTTTGTTTTCTAAGTTTTTTAATTTGTTTCTTTATTTGTTTTTCTACTCTTACGCTTTTCTTTGTCTGCACAAATAAATATTGTTTAAACGAATTCTGTCATATTCCAGTACAAAAATATAAGCAGCGATTCCTTAAAATTGAAAAATTCATCCCCTTAATTTAAAATTGTTTATATTTTAGTTTTGCATGTGTTTCTATGTGTGCAAAAATTTCATTACACAGAAAAAAATATTTCAAATTATTTTTTAATAAAATTATTAACTAACTTTATATTGAAATTTAATTATATTATTTATTAATAATATAATGAATTTTATAATTGGTTTATTTTTTTTTAATAAATTCGCAACTCTTAATAAAATAAAAAGAATAATCAAAAATATATCTATAAAAATAAAAAAAAATTTCAGTCAATTTCCAATAATTTTCAGCTCATTATATATAATTGAAAAAAAAAAGCAGTAATAATAAAAGCAATTATTCTAGTTATTAATATTATCATTTTAATGATTGGAGCAAAATCAAACAAAAATTAATTAATATAAGCAAATTCGTAATTGAAGTCCATTTTTAATTTTTTCTGTGTAACGTCTGAAAGACAGACTTTATAAATATAAAAATTTATTATGATTTGTATATTTGTGTTTGTTATGCTACATATTATAATTAGTAAAGGTTAATATGAGTTTATAAATATAAACTGTTTGGTATTGTCTAGAATATTGACTTGCGATCTTTTAAAGTTATGAAAATTGTACTAACGATATTCACAATTCTGACGACATTAAATAATCAGAAACGGTTCGGAAATTTTTCAATTAAAAATAACCTAAATCTTTGTACTATAAACCGTGTTATAAGAAAAAAATATCCTTCTTATTTTCAGTAGAGCTCTTATAAATCGGTTCATAAGCAAATGAAAATCTGATTAATTTATTTATGAACAAAAGGGCATAAAGAATTCGGCTTAAACGGCAAATTGCAATTCCTTGTTTTTATGTCGATGTATGTGTAATAAGTTATACATACACACTTACGTTTATTTTATGGCATTTATTGTCAATCGTTTGTTTATTTATTTTGATTTGTTGTATTTTATGTGGAAATTTTTTTGTTTTTCCTTTAGACTTGTGCACTTTTATATATAACTATATACTAACGATATGAGGACTGAGAAGATTGAGGGTTGTATTAAAATTGTTTTCCCCTTTTCTAAACATAACGCTATTGCTATTTTAAATAAGTGTGGGGTATATTGTTTAAGGGGAAAGTTAATATTAGCTAAAACTAAATAATAGCTGCTTCTTTTTTTTTTTTTTTTTTGAAAATTATATCCATAGACAACCAAAAAATTATTAGTAAATACATTAAAAAGGGTGTAGAATTGAAGAAAAGTATTTTAAATATCAACCAATAAAATCATTAATAATTAGTCAATACAATTGAAAATGTTCGTAAATTGATTACGAACATGTAAGGACTGAGATCGAAATGTATCGTTTGCCTCTTAATTTTTTCCGGATGCAATATTTGAATTTGTTTTTTGTCTTGTTTTCTTTGAAAAATATGTCAGTTATTCTCTTTTATGAAAACCATGTTGATTTATTGTGAGTTTCATTAAAATGAGTGACGAAAAAGAAGTACTTTCTAAAATTATTAAAAATTAAAAAAAAAATCCAAATTGATCCTACACAAAATTGGCCAAAGAATTAAAGGGGTGCCTTCGAACTGTTTCCAATGTTATTAAACAGTATCAGGAGAATTTGACTATTGGAAGGAAACCTGGTTCGGGAAGAAAAAATAGTCCAAATGATATTGGAAGGTCTAGAAAATTTAACACATTTTGAAAAACTCTACACACATCTGGTAGAAAAGCAGCCCGTTTAGCTCAGTGCTTTGACTATTTGGTGCCAAAAGTTAAAACCAATACAGGCTTGAAAACATACAATGTTCAAAAAGTTCCAGACAGGAATGCTGAAAAAAAATTTGGAAGCCATGATTACGAAAATTTAAATTAAATTCCATGTTGTATAATGGACGACTGGCAGATTCCGGTTTAAATTTTGTGTGTTGCTAATGCAGGAAATGTTGAAGATAAGTTTAGGAACCAAAAGCAGACAAAATTTCCAAAAAATTCCTGGTATGGCAAACTCTATGCAGTCGCAGCAAACGAAGCATATCATTTGTTACAGTGGGCTCTATAAATACCGAAATATACATCAAGAATGTTTGCAAAAAATGCTTTTTTTCTTTCATAAGAGAGCATAATGTGTACATATTTTTATTTTTATAAGACTCAAAAAGGGCAGATGTATGAAAAAGCAATGAGGAACAGTGTCCCATTAAAAAATTAAACGGAAACAAATCTGAAATTTCCGAACAGCTGATCCGACTGGGGGTGGGTCCACAGGGTCTCAAAGCTAGACATCTTGGGTATGAAAATTGTTAAAAACAATCCTCATTCGTTATACCTGAATCAATTTCAAAGATTTTCACATACACGTATCAAAAAACATCGTTTCTTCTTTTCAAATATATATACAAATATTTATAATACGAAAATTTGTTGAAGACTCTTTACAAAAAACATCAAGAAAGGACTGATTTTTGATTTTGTACATATTATTCATTTTTAATTTTGGAATAAAATTTTTTTAGTGGATATTTTTGAATGAAGTTTTACACCTGAGTAGATTTTTTGCTGCTTAGTTTTAGGTGTTATTTGCTTTTTTGCATTTATTAACAAAAAGCCCACAAAAAACTTTCTAAAATTTAAAAGAATGTTATTTTTACTTTTTTTTTTACTATATTTATCGAACCGATATCGGGGAGCAAAAATTTCTATTACCAGTTATCTTTCAGAAAAATATAAATACTCTATAAGTTTAAAAAAAAATTTATATCTAAAAAAGAATGTAACTACTTTTCTGACAAAAAAAAAAAAAAAAAAATTGGCGAAAATTCTACTTTTTTTCAAAGTTGAAATTCAAATGAATATAACTTTTGATGCTGTAAAGATTTTTAAAATTTTTTCTTTACATAATTTTGTTATTTATTGTTAATAAAATAAAAAATATTTTTAGAAAATCGGGTGAAATTTGGACCCGCTATAACGAAAAAACTTCGCCAAGGTAGGTCAAAATGTAAAATTTTTTATCTTTGAAGTTCAATATTTCGTAAACTAAAAGAGATAAGATATTCACACGACGATATTTTTTGTAGATCTCTTCCAGTAAAAGCCGTTCATATAAAAATCAGATATAACGAATCAGAGGTGTCCAACTTTGAGACCCTGTGGACCCGCCTCCAGTAGGTATATATAATCCAAGCTTAAAGCTCGCCCACATTTCTACTATCACTGTATGAAATTTCATTGAATCCGGTTCAGCCGTTCGAAAATTCCAGATTTATTTCCATTTCATTTTTTAAATGGGACACTGTGTGCCGCAGACAACCTGCCAGACAACTATTCACTTGTCAACATTTTGTTTTTTGTCGTCTTTTGTGAAAATTTTAATAAAATCTAACTACAAAGAAATATATGTTGAAAATGGTAGCTGCTATTGCTTTCTAGTTTTAAATGATTTTTGCAAATATTTTCTCCCCTATATTTTTGTTTAGACTTAATGTTAAAGCAAATTTTTGTTATTTTCAATTTAACTTCAATTTTCTTTACTGATATTAGTAATTTCTTATAAGGTTTGTTACATATTAGAAATATTTTATTATTTCAAATTTATGTATGTATTACATTTTTGATCATTATTTCATAACTACAAAACATAAATGGCATATTTATTTTATCTCTTACCTAAACCATTATAATATCTTCTCCTCCTTGGTATGTTATATTATCTTTGGTCATCAACAGGTACCAGTTTAGACATAAACATTAAACATCGATTATTTAATGTCGTCAAAACATTAAAAAATAGTTTCAGATTTTTTCAATTATTCCCTTTATTTATGACAAAGGGCATTTTAAATTCGTTTCAAACTTATTTGTTTTAACTGTTTATATTAATAAAACGGTTTGATAAAAACATTCTTGATTTGTTTGTTTTAAAATGAAATATGGTTTGTTGTTGTGTTTATTTAGATGGGTTATTTAATGAAATATTTCTTTTTACTTTTCCAAAAGGTTGAGTTATTAAATTAAAGAACTGTTGTTAAGTAAAATACGGAGTTTTGCCATTTGATGTTATTCTATTTTAATTTATATTTGTGAAAATAAAATAACAAGTCATTTAAGGGAAGATTTTTGGCAAATAATTTTTAGTAGTTTTGTGTACACCGAAAAAAATGTACACACGTTATTTTGCACCACGAAAAGAATTATATATGAATATAAAAGGTTTTTCTTAATGTTTAAAAAAATATTATTTTATTTTACGAAATAACTTTATGTTTGATCCCAATAAGCACAAACCTTTGAAATTTCATATTTATTCATTTGAAAGCAAGTTTAAATTTCAAACAATAGCTGTGAGAATAGGCTTTAAATTCATATTATTTCAAATACAAAACTATGCCTTTCTCCAACAAAAAGGTTCTAATATATCAATTGTATTTGTCAAACGCTTTCATAATTTAAAACTAAGCTGGAAGTTTCTTTAACAAACAAATGTTTCTCAAATATTTTCAAAACGTTTTTAACAAATTTAAAACTACACTTGAGTTAAACATGAAATAAATTTGTTTCTAAACTATTTTTCGTACTAAAATTTTGCATGAATAAATTATAATTTGATATATTTTTTATATTAGCTGAAAAGGAAATTTTGCGTTCATCATTTTGAGCATATTTTTCACCATTTGTAATGGACCTTAGTAGGTAATTTTGTCCATTTTATTGCGGCATAATTGCGTACAAATATTTTTATTTTGTAATGTATGTATAATATTTTATTTTTTGAAAAAACATGTCTAAGTTTAAAACTTTTTTATGAAAAAAAAAAAAAACTGAAACTTTTTTAAATATGAAAAAGATTTGAATATTTTCTTATAAACAATAGAAAAAATATAAAATAAATCAAATATAAAAAAACTTAACTTTACACTTTACAATCACTTGAAAATTTTATAAAAACCTAACATTATACTTTAACTGGAAATTTTTTAAATTTTCTTGTTTATTTCACATCCATATTTTTAAAATTTGAATTGAATTTGATAATTATGCTATTTATTAAAGGAAATTTACCAAAAAATTATAAGGTTTGAATCGATGTTTATTGGGATAAAAGAACTTAAAAAAATTTAAATATGAACAGTTGCTTTACAATTACCAAAAATAATTTTTATACTCTACACCACCATAGGCGGTTGAGGTATTATGTGTTTGCTTTGCAAATTATGAAACGTAGAGAAAAAATCTTAAAGTATACCGTTCGACTCAAAATCACTTTCTGAATAAATTTAACAATGTCCGTCCGGTCGTCTGGCTGGCTGTCATTGTAAAGCTTGTGCACAAAGTACAGTTCGCATTTTTTAAGATAATTGATGAAATTTGCTGCAAATGATTTTTTATTTTTTTTGCACAAGGACGAAGCCTATTGAATTTGGTTATGATCGGCCCATTATTTCACCTGGCTTCCATACAAATGTCCTCCCGGAATAGAGTTTTAACTCTCATAAATACCTTAAAAATTTAAATATATGCCAAATTTCGTGGAGATCGCTCCATAATTGATCAAAGCTACCATATTAACACTTCATTCGACAATCACTTAATATTCAACACAAATAACATTTTTCTAAGTATAAATGATAGTGTAAAATTTTATAAAGATCGGTTCATAATTTTCCATAGCTCCCATATAAGATCCAATTTCGGGAATTACCCAAAAGTGCATAAATACATGTGAATCTTAGTATCTATATAATATTCTATAATAGTATTTTTTATTTTAACTTACTTAACACAAGTATATAGGTCCATAAATATTCCCTTCCCGAATTTTGGTACACATGGTGTCGGGTATCATATGGTCGGGCTTGACCGATTATATCTCTTTCTCTCGTTTTAATTTTATGAAAATACTTCAAATTTCAAATAGTTAAAACTTTACTGAATAAAAATCCAAAAATGATTAGAAAACTTTACTGTAATTTTTTCTTTCGTAAAATTTATCTTAATTTTATTAAATATCTTTTCCATATTTTTTCAAATGTCATACACAGCGTTACCGTTGATAATTTTTAAAAAGTGTCCAAAAAAGGGGATTTCAAAATAAAAAGTCGCTAAAAACGGGGATTTTTTTGAAAAAAAAATAGTGGCCAACTGCTTCAGAACCTACAAAAACTCTTAAATATTTGTTTATTTGATAACAACAAAAAGAAAAGAATTTGTATTGAAACAAAATTCAGTTTTATTTACAACAAAAAAAATTATAATTATTTTACAACTATTTTTATTATTGAAAAAATAAAGATTTATTCACAAAAGCAGTTAACATATAATCCTCTTTTAATTAATTAAACTTCTGTACTTTTGTACGAGTTTTTCACTCGTACTTCAGTTTTTCAAATCCACGTCGGACAAATTTAGGACGGAACGCATGGATCCACAAGTATTGCCTTAAGTCTGTTAGACAAGCTAGTTTTTATTATTGATAATTTAGTTGCTATGTGGAGTGTAAAAATATAAATTAAGATATAAATATTTATCGAATCTTTTTTTTTTTTTTTTCAATCCAGTTCAAAAGGATTCATAAACTTTATTATTATTTTTAGTTACTAACAGTTTCAGTTCATTTATAAGTACTCCGCGGTTTTTTATATCACTATACTGTGAAAAAATCTCAAAATTACTAATTTATTTGTTGAAATTAATATATAATTGGACGATGTTTTTTAAACAACTTAGTTTCTCGTCATTTAGCACATAATTTTAAAAAGTCGCATTTAGTCGCCATTTAAAAAAGGGGCCAAAAAAGTGGCCAGGTGGTTGAAAAAGGGGCAATTGGCGACTAAAATCGCAAAACGGTAACACTGGTAATATACATTAGGATTCGTTTAAAAAAATATTGATTTTTGGATATCATACCTTTTTGGAATATTTTTGCAGCAATAAAAATAATGGAGTATTTTTTTTTTTTTTTTAATTTTTCAACTCCTTCCCCTGCATATTTGCGGCTAAGAACTCAAATTTTGAGCTCCATTTTGCGCAGAGACAAATCGGGATGATTTATACAAAATTTTATTTTATCGATTTAACATAAAATTTTAGTAAGAATGAGCATTATTCAACCCGTTTAAAATCATGTTCCAATTAGGGTATTCGAAAAATTGACTTTTTTCAAAAAATTTTTAAAAATATATTTTTTTATAAACACAGTGAAAATATACTATTTGCTTTAAAAAATGGCGCAAAAATAATCAATCTGCGACTTTTTACACAGAAAAAAGTAAAAATTTTTAATTGATTTTGCTCCAATTAACAAAATGATAATATTAATAATAACTAAATAATTGATTTTATTATTACAGCTTTTTCTTAAATAGATATAATGAGCTGAAAATTTTCAGAAATTGACTTAAATTTTTCTTCATATTTTATTAACAGCTGTCAATTTACTGAAAAAAAAAAGAAATGTAAGCCAATTAGAAAATTAGTTATATTAATATATAATTAAATTCCAATATAAAGTTAGTTAATAATTTTATTAAAAAATAATTTGAAATATTTTTTCTTGTGTACGCTTTCGTTTTGCGTTGGAATTATTGAGGCAATTTTTTTTTTTTTTGGTGCACTGTGATATTTGCAAAAAAAAAAATTTAAAAAAGTTTTAGCCATTGGTATAAACGATTTTTTAATTAGGACAGATCGTTTGTTGAATGGAATAAAAAATATTATTATTTCTTAACAAACTTTCAGTAAATTACATTTTTTGACATTGATCTGAGACTTCAAAAATTCCCACTTGAAAGAGTTTAATGTAATCTTATTTCAAAATCTTGATAGTTTACAAATAAATAAAACAGAATCATTTAATTTCTTATTCTTTAAATTTTTTTATTAACCATATTCTTTTCTTAACAAGATTTTAATATAAGACCCTACCATCAATTCATTTTGCAATTGGGTTTGTTGTAAATATGTTTATGGATTTTTTTTTTTTCTTTTAATTTAATACTAAAAGTATTTTATAATTTTATGAAAACAGTTGTTACACAAATTATGATTGAATACATTTTAATTGTTTAACACATTTTACAATTTTTTTTCTTTTTTTTCTTAAATTTACAAAACAAATAATCATACATATTAACATTTTTTAATATTACACACATACAATAAATTCACATAAATCATTTTTGTTTTTTATTAAAAAGATTTGTTCAAAATAAGTATAGTAAACATACATACACTTACATATCCACATTTATGGTTGTATGTTTTACAAAAATTAAATTGTATACTTATTGTTTTAATTCGTTACTTTGTAAATGGTTGCTTTTGAATGAAAAGCGTAAAAACACATACAAAAACACATTATTTGTTACAAATAACACTGTGCAACGAAGAAAAAATGCCTCAAAAACTCCAATGAGGGTCTTAAAAGAATTTTGGTTTTTAAAGTTCGAATTTTTTGGATCCCTTTTTAATATGATTGAAAATAAAAAACATTGATGATAATAATAATTGTTGACTAGACCTTATGTGGGCGTATCATTTAATATTTTATATTAATATTATATTTTCATATATTTTTAGAAAAGTATTCGAAAACATTGATAGTTTAAAGTTCATCTAATCTAAATTCATGCTATAAGAGATTTAAGTAATGTAAAGGTATAAGTTAATATCGTGTTGAAATCATTAAGACAGTATTTGATGAGCCAAAATTTGTTTCATAGTGTAATAAAACAGTAAAATAATAAATTTTAAAAACAAATATAACAACTAATTGATTTTTGTTGTCAATTAACAGTTTATTTATTTAATAAATTTGTATTTGTTTAAAGCGTTACAATTACTATATTTAGCTGCGATAATGCTTATACAAACATACATATGTATGTTAAATATTATTTTAAAGTAATATTTTGTATTTAAATATTTATTTATAGATTGTTTTTAGATGAATTTTTAAAAACTTTTTATCTTACAAGCAATAATTGATTGATAATTGGTTACAGCGTTATTTGGTTAAAATTGCCATTATTGGAAAAAAAAAAGGAATTTTTGAAGAAAAAGAAACAGTTCTTAAAAGAAAAGGCTTACAATTCGATATTTAAATGTATCATACTTAATCCTCTTCTGTAAACGAGAATTATTAAACGTTTTCCTAGTAGGCTTAATAAAAACGAAAATGGAAATACGAGAACCTAAAGCAAAAAGACGAAAAAGTTAAAAATCTTTAAACTTTAATGAAAATCTAAAATTGCAAAAAGAATGAAAAATTGTGATCATCAAAATTTATCAGAAAGAAGTTTTATTTTTATATAAATAAAAATCTGAAATTTCATTGCAAATTTATCACAAATAAAAAATAAATTTCAAAAGGAAATTTTAAAGAATGAATAGAGGCTATTAGAGGCTATTTATATCAAAAAGGAGGAATCTCTATGAGTACTTATCTTTCTTACTAAAAAACTATATTATATTAGGCCAAAAAAAGTAACTTAACTATCCTTATGTTTTCTTTGAATAATCCCAGAGAGAATTAAAAGAGCTACTCTAGACTCTAGAGTCTAGAGACTTAAATAAATCATGATTTATTTTTGAATTTGTACTAAGAGTTTGATGCAGTACAAAGAGCAAATTGTTTCAAACTACGAGTACTAAAAAAGTCTTATTAATTTATTTTTTTTATTGTTTTATTGACAGACTATTGTGTACAAAAGAGGAATTTGAAAGTTTTTTTAACCCATTTCGGACCAGTGCACAGTGTTTGATTTTAACAATTTAGCTGATCAAAACCCAAAAAAAAATTGTTCGAGTTTTGAAAAAAAAGTTGGTTATTCTAATTAAGAACCCTCCGGATAACTGAAAAATATAAAAAGTATTTAAAAAATGTTAACCGTTATTAAGTAACGGCACCTTGAACAGCACTGTAGTTCAAGACAAGTATTATGCGAAGTATTTTTTTTGGCGAGAAGTTCAATTTTGAATGTTTGAAACTTTTTTGTTTTAAGCTGAATTTTTATGAATCTTTTTTTATTTTAAAGGCTGATATGTTATCTATCACACAAAGTAATAATAATTTAAAAAAATTATCAAAAAAGCAATCGTTGGGAATTTTCAGTCTTCAACTTTTTTTTTTTAATTTTTTTGTCTCTATATTAAATTTTAGTTTTAATTGCTGAAAGGTGGTCTTTCAAAATCAGTAATAAACTTTTGCCCCAATTTGCCCCTTTTCAATTCGCAAAGCAATTACTAATCATATGTCAACGTATTTCTTTCCAAAAAATGTTTGATGTTTGGTTTCTTGCATCAAAGAAGAGGAAAAGTTTGAGTATTATTGAGTTAATTTCTAGAAATATTAGTATAACATCAAACAAAATTATTGATATTGATTCTATAAAATGATTTTCAAACAAAATAATTAATAAAATCAATTCAAAATGGATGTTAGCGAAGAGAATGGAAGCTCGGTTTTTACACTCAATTAGAAATTGGTTGAAAAAGAGATTGATTTGTCAATTCAGGCAATTATAATGATGGTAACATTGCATGACGTTTTTTTTTCTTCGTAATGCCAAAAAGACTGCAGAAATTATTGATCTAGATGTAGAATTGGAAAAGCATTTTCACATTGTTTTGGATACTCTCGGATATGGTCCTGAAATTGATTCTGTTGCCTTTAAAAATTATGCCATAGAGACCAGAAATATTTATCTGCAAAACTATAAATGGTTTTGTATGCCCGCTACACTACATAAAATTTTATTTCATGGGAAATATATCATTTAAAAATGCCACTTTTCCGATGAAGCCCAGGAGGCAATAAATAAGGATTGTAAAAACTTTCGCGAACATTTCACAAGAAAAACATCTAGAGAGGACTCCAATACAGATTTGCTACATAGACTATTAATATCATCAGATCCATTAATTTGCAGCTTACGAAAACCACCAAAAACTAAAAGATCAAATGTAACACCTGAAGTTGTGTTACTGTTAAAAATACAGAATATATCTTTTGATGATGCTGATAAATAATTTTTATTGATTCAAATTTGTGAACAAATCATAGATTTAAAAATACTTACATTCATATATTCATATAATCATATATTTATACATTTATACATTCGTACATTCACACATGCACTCATACACACACACATATTCTTAATCAAATTTGATTGAATTATATGAGAAGTAGGCGTGGAAGTTGTCCGATCACGCCAATTTTTTCACAATCAGCTTAGTGTTACGAAAATAGTTTGTGCCAAATTTCATCAATATAGCTTTCTTAATTACAAAAATATAGACTTTTGATGACTCAGAATGCGAAAATCTCACACTGTGCAGTGTTGTGTTTTCGTATCAGTAACTTTAACTATAGCGTATGTAATTTAGTTAAAGATTGATGATATAGGACTTTCAACATCTCTAAGATTAACGGAAACTTGTACGGTCAGGCAAAGAGATATATGCTATAACTGTAGGTGCTAGACGAATCAGGGAACTCGTTTTAGAAGCTCTTATTGATCAAGGCTCTGAATTTCTATGTGGTGAAGTCGAAATGTATACTTGACGCAAGACAGGCTCGGACGGAAGTCGATATTCCTCTTGTTGAACTGTCGAATTTGATAAAAGACTGGGCGATTAAGAAAAGATCCCGTAGGTGTCCATGACAACCACTTAAAGAGTATCTTGAATCCTTTGGCCTCAATTGATAGACAGAGAACTAGGACCCTTCTGGCTCTTAGTAGAAGGATGATCTCACTTCTAACAAGTATCATCATGGGACACTGTATACTAGGACGTAGGTCACAATATATAGGTTTTTCCCGGACTGATTTCTGTAGAAGTTATTTAGATGAAGAGGAGATAGAGTCTATAGAACATCTTTTATGGCATTATCATTAAGCAATCTTTAGGGTTTTATCCAGAGTACAGCAATGGTGGGTTTTTCTTCTTTCTTCCACTTTCTAGTGAAACACAATGGGCCACATTGTGCCTCCGAGTGAACTCGCTTATTTTTGGCGAGCTGCCCACGCAACTTAACCTAACCTAAGGTGGGTATTAGAATATGTTTTCTATGCGTTACAAACATCACCAAAAACGCATAATACCCCAACCACCTATGGTGGTGCAGGGTATAAATATTAGAAAAGTTAGTTAATTTTAATTTTTTAACTCATATACACAGCCGCTCACTTGAATACGACACATACAAAAATAGCTTTTGGAATTTAATATTTCGCTAGTGAATATTAAATAAAGCTAATTTTTTTTAAATATAAATTAAACTTTATTTACACGATATATTATAATTAATAATAATTCAGGAATACGTTTTAAAAGAAAAAAGATTTAAATAATGACTAAAAGTCCAATAAAAGCTTAAATTTTCGAATTTTTTCAATAAAAACTATAAAAATTTTTATTTTTTTGTTATTTTAGTAATGTGTATAACCTTTATTATAGATAACCTCAAAAATGCGGTTTGGAATTGAGTCATAAAGGCTTTTTATGTAATCCAAAGAAATCGTACTCCACGCTTTGTTAATGGCTTCAATTAGGTCGGATTTTGTTTCATACTGTTTCCCAGATTCATACACTTTACGAGCTAACCATTCCCATACATTTTCCATTATATTTAAATCAGGCGGTCAATCAAGTAATGTTACATTTTGTTTTCTAATCCAGTTTTTTACCACATTTGCAGTACGAATAGGTGCATTATCATGCTGATATGTCCATGATATAGAGCTAAAAATATTGTAAAAATGGGGAAATGCTTTTTCCAGAACAGTAATATACAAATTCACGTTCTTTTTCAGGAAACTGACCCCCAGACCATTTCACCTCCAGCACAGCTATGATGACGCTCCAATTAAATTTCTACTTTTCGCAAATCGTGGAAATAATAACTGTAGCCATCTGGTCCTTCTAAATTGATTTTTTTTTTTTTTTTTATCGGAAAATACTACTCTGTGCCATTGTTTTTCCCATGTCATATGATGCTGGCTAAAAGGTAGTATTTTTTCTTTTCGAGATGTGTTAAGTGATGGCTTCTTTATCGTTTAAGATTAGTAGCTTTCTGTATTACTGTTTTATGACAGTTTTTTCTTTGATTTAAGCTGCAGAGTTTTGGGAGTTTGAAGCACTTCTGATAATTGCTCTTCTATCTGCAGCCGAAATAACAGTATAGGTACCTCCTTTCATATTTTTTCCATAATTTGATGGATTACGGAGATAATTACTCACTACACAATGAGTTTGACCAGTTTTATTTGCTATTTGGCAAATATTTAGTCTACATTCCTTATAGGCTTTGATTTTGCCAATTTCTTCATTTGACAACGTTGTTTTTCTTCCCATTTTGTAGGATATCAAAACAAACTAGTTTAATTTTTATTAAAATCAATAAAAACATACTTTTCAGATGTTAATTTGTTACAAAATGAAATAGATAGAAAAATGTCTTATTCTAATGTGCTAAAAAAAATCACTTTTTTTTAAAGAAGTTATATTAACTTTAATAAATTTATAAAAGCAATCTTTAAAAATACTTTGTTTAATCTAAATGAAGGACATTAATTTTAACATCAAACTGAAACTGTAAAAACTTTAAGGCCCGTTATTATAACTTTCCAATAACTAAAGTTAGGATGTTATCGTTCACTTTAGCTGTTTTTGGTTGTTATAAGTATAAGTTAAGCCAAAAGTGACCATTAAGCTAAAGGTAAGAACATCTGACATTTAACTTTTATCGGACGGTTTATGTATTCAGAGCTGCCATATTTTCTGCTTTATAAAAGAAATAAATAAAATCATGTTTATTCCGCTGTAGTTTTTAGTAATTTTTCTGTCTATATTTATATTTGCTCTGGCGTTGTCTTTTAGTTAGCTTAAACTCATTTATTTTAAACATTTCTTTGTTTTTTATTTGTTTATATTTCCGTTAGTGGCAGTTACGTTCAAATAGTACATGTTGCCACTACGTAAAGTGGCAAAAAGTAATCGGTTTTTGCTTTGATATTGCCGTATTATCAAAATTATAAAATTTACCTTAAAACCAAGTTGTAATAACCAAAAGTAGATAAAGTTCACTTTATCGTTCACTTTAGTTTATCTTACCTTTAACTATCTGATACCTTATAGGTAGGTTATAATAACGGCCCTAAATAGTCTTATGAGAGGGAAACTGGAAAATCTGAATAATATTTATGTCGTATTCAGATGAGCGGTAGCGTAATATTACACAAAAATGTTTGTACATAAATTTATAAAAAAAATTCAGTATAATTGATTTCAGTGCCTCAAAAATATATTATATTTTTTTTTTTTATACCCTTCACCAAAGGTGTAAAGGGTATATATAAGTTTGTCATTCCGTTTGTAATTCTCACAATTTTCGTCGGAGAGCAAAAAAGTTTACATTTTCGGGATCCTTGTAAGAAATGATGACGATAGGACCATGTCCGTCCGTCCGTCCGTGTGTCGGTTGAAATGGCGTTTATGAAGCCCACCGATAACTGACATATATAATATATATATCAAACGATCGGAAATGCTTTCGAGAATTTTGCTATTGGAATTCAGCAAGATCGGTTCATACAATGCGGAGATATGTTAAAAAAACCGGTTTTTAGAACCAGTTTTCCAGTTTCTGAAGCCTCTGTATATACTAGGCACTTCGTTTTTACAAAGAAGTCTCGGACATTTTTTTCTAAATTTTTGTTCTCAAAAAATGAAATAAATCGGTTCAATAATAACTGAGATATCGGACAAAACGCATTTTTTATTTTTTGAAGCCCTGGTTTAAGCTATAGATTTTTATTTTTATACAAATCGGTCACAAATATTTTTATAAAATTTCGGTTTTTGGAATCAGCAGGATCGGTTTATAAATGGCGGAGATATGCTTTAAAAACCTGTTTTTGGAACCGGTTTTTCAGTTTCTGAAGCCTCTGTATATACCAGGGACTTCGAATTTTTAAAGGGGGCTCGGAAATTATTTTCTGAATTTTTGTTCTGAAAAAATGAAATAAAGCGGTTCAGTAATAACTGAGATATCGGGGAAAACGAATTTTTTATTTTTGAAGCCCTTGTTCAAGCTACAGATTTTTATTTTTATATAGATCAGTCATAAATATTTTTATTAAATTTCGTTTTTTTTAATAAACCAAATTCGTTCATAATCAACAGAGTTATGGCCCAAAAACAAATCTGTTAAGAATATAAATACACACACAAACATGTATATTAAGCATTGTAATGACTAATAGTGACGTTTTTTGTTTTTTGTATAGACAAGTAGTTTAGTTAGAAACAGCAGTCATATAATGAATAACAGTGTTGTTGTTGTTCTTTGTATATGCAGTCTGTACAAAAATAAATAGATATGGAATTGTTGTTGTTTATTTTTTAAAACTAAAACATATCTGTTAAGAATATACATAAGTACATACACAAACATGTATATTAAGCATTGTAATGACTATTAGTGACGTTTTTGCCTATAAGACAAGTAGTTTAGTTAGCAACAGAAGTAATATAATGAATAACAGTGTTGTTGTTGTTCTTTGTATATGCAGTCAGTTTGTATATACACACATAAAAAAATAAATAAATATGGAATTGTTGTTGTTTATTTTTTAAAAGCAAAGCCTGCTATGATTGTTTTTTTTTATATATTCAAATTTTCGTAGTTTGAAAAAAATTTAGATTTATATATGTGAAAATATGAAAGCATACGTTAAGGCGAAAATTTTATTATTTGTCGATAAGATAGTAAGATGGTTATATGGTAATATGGTGAAGGGTATCAAAGATTCGGCACAGCCGAATCTTTTTTCAATTTCATTTTGTTTTAATTTTATCACTTTTTAATGTTCTAAATCGTTTGTTATAAAGTTTGTTTATAAACTAATCCAAAAATCTACTTAGAAAATCCAGAATCTTGAGATCTCCAAAAATCTTTAATTTGGGTCTAATAAATATAAAAATAAAAATGTTTTCCCACAATTAGATTAGGATCGATCCTCAAAGAGTAAAAACCGTTTTTTTTTAAATTTTTATCCAAAAACCTATAAAAATTATATGAGTAATAATATCACTTCATATATATGGGCGCCATTTAATAAAATCACCAAATAAAATACGAATTATGTGGGTTCCTGGACATTCTGGTATAAAAGGCAATGAAACAGCAGACAAAGTTGCAGGCGAAGCAACACGAACCCCCTTGCTATTTTACTACACACAAGAAAATATGGATATGAAATTAAAAATATTAAAGCACCTTAGTTATCACAAACAAAATGATTGGAATGAATATAGCCACCGCTATAAAACTATAAACCCCAACGGTCTCCCTATAATATATCCTTCAGCTGTGACACGCTGTGAAGCAAAACTTTTTTCCAGATTAAGACTCGAACATACCTTACTACCACTAGCCAAAGAAAATAAACCACTATGCAGCCTATCCACAATCCATCGAACACATTCTGGACTATTGCCGACTCTTCACACAAGAAAGAACTACAGTATTCGATACAACAACACCTAGCTCACTACTTAGTACACCATCTTATGATAATATTCATAAAATCTTTAAATTCTTTAAAAAATGTAAACTTGTAAATAGTATTTAAATAGTATAACTTTATACATATATTCTAAAAAACTATATATATTTCACTCATATTTAAACTCAATCCAGAGTTGAAGGCCCCGTTGCTCATACTCGCACTTTGTATTATATAATTTCATTTATTGTATTATATAATTGTAAATGAATAAATAAATAAAAATATGGGCGCCATTACTTCAAATTTGTTATATATGGGGTTAAGAATTTAAAAATTGTTTTGTTGGCACATTAAAATCCAATAATAAATAATAATTTTTCTAACTTTTTGAACATTTAACAACAATCATGATTATAAAATAAAACCTATGGTGTCAAAATTTTACACTTTAGTAGTTTCAGGTTTTGTGAATTTACATCTGTTATTACGTTTATATGCACTATTATTGCTAATAAAAATAACTTGCAAATTATTAACTCATCCTTTATACTCAAATTGCAGAAAGATATATTTTCATTTTTCTTCAGATGGAAAAATTACAACTATTATCATAGAAAACTCTATGAACATAAATTAAATTAAGAGATGCATAGAAGAGTGTAAGATGTACATATAAACGCTTCATGTAAGCCATTAGTTTAAAATAATATTACCACAAAACTTATTTTGATAATGACCCATATGTATGTTCCTGCGAAGTATGTATTATAAAATTTGAACATTTTTGTAGAAACTCGAAAAAAAAAAAAAAAATTCAAATAAATCTCATCGACATATGCATAAACACAGAACATGGGTCAATTTAAATTTGTCTTTGTTGTCAAAAATGTATGCAAATGTGTTCGAGGCTGGTACATGTACTTGCTGTACTCCCTGAACAAAACATATCTTCATATATCATATACTAATCTATCCAACCGTCCATTCATATGCGCTTTTATTCATTTATTCTAATTTTTTCGAAATTTCATTGAATGTTGTTCGATACATGCCACTAAAAACGTATAGAAATGTATTTGAATGTACCAACAGATGACGATACTTTGGCTTCATGTTGAAGCACTCAGTGTTTGTTTTAGTATTTCACATGTTGTACTTATTTGTTGGAATTTGGCATTATGAAACAATAACATTCCACAATATGCTGCCATCTATATGCTCATACATACTATATTCCTTTTGATTTTTTTTGTATGTGTCAAAATTTTTGGCGATTCAAATGTGAGCCTACTTGTTAAATTCCAATAATAGCTGCTAGGTTTCTTTTCTATAGATTAAGCGAAAAAGGAAGAAAGTGAGTTTGAAATGAACATTTTGCATATATAAATATTTATGAATTTATTAAAGTTGCCATATGAATAACTATGTATGAATGGATGGATAAAATTGATAAAAGAAAATTTCTATTTTTATACAGAAGTGACTGGCAGTTTATTCTTGACTCATTCATATATTATGAGCTAGGATTAGTGTTCTATTATTTTGTTTATTTAGAAATCATAAATTGTTTTTAATTTTTAAAGATATTTTTAAGAGCTTAGTTTTTGTCTTAGATGTTTTACGGGTTGTGTGTAGGAAATTATTCTAGGAAATTTTAAAGTTTATATTATGTTAAGCCTTGTCTAAGTATCAGTGGTCTTTAACAAAAAATATCTCATTAAGTGGGCATGAAATTTAGTTTTATCACAGAACTCCTGCGAGGGGTGATCACCTTGAGTCTTCAGACACGGTGCAGGGGCTTAAGCATCCACAGGATGCGCACAAAGAATCACCCATCCCATACTCCATGACGTCTGTCCTCTATGTTAAGAGCGGTCTGTAGAGTAACTGACCCATTTTAGAACATTTTGTGTGGTCACGACCCCACCCAGCAGCGTCTGTTACCTATGTTAAGGTCGGCTATTGGGTTTCTGTCAGCACTGAATGTCTGTCCGGGATTGTGGCATTGGTCTTCAAGGCTCTGGTCTAGGTCCGTCTGCAAGGAAAGGTCTTCAAAATCTAGGACGTGACTGTTTCCCATATTGGGGGCATCCTGGTCTACGTCTGTCTCTGCCAACACCCCCTTCCCCCCAAAAATCTATGAACGGCCCTATGTACCTGGTCGAGGGATTTAAAATCTCCAGAAGAAACGCGAGTACTCAGGCGGAGGCAACAGGTCTGAGTGCCACTGGAGCTACTGTGATCACGACTGAACGGACGACTACCCCGGGTCAGAACAGATTTCTGACGAGACAAGATAGTTTGGACAGTACACACTGTGACAAAGACCAAAGGTAACGTCGGCAAACACTGTACAAAGCGGCAAAGATCAGGTGAGACGCAGGTACCTTGTCATCAACTCCTGAGCTATAAATAGCCATCATAGACCGTAGTCATCCCGAGGGTAAAATGACTACGGACAGATGGCTACTACTGGAGGAAAGATCTTGCGGGCACTAGTTAACGAACTTGGATGCAGTGAGGGTGACTCCTTCACTGCGTTTGGTGGCGCCAAATGGTTAAATGGTGTCAAGATCAGCGGATGTGGCAACGAGAAAGCACTCGACTTTCTTAAAAAATGCATCCGAGGACTTGGCGAACTCTGGCCCAATGCAAAGATCGAGATCGTCCCCTGTATAAAGTGCCTTTTCGAACGGCTGTGAGATTATGTGTTCCTTCTCCTATCCTGGAGGACGAAGCAATACTTACTCTCATTAAGAGTCAAAATAAGGGCCTTGGTACGGAGGACGCGCGAGAGAGACAAAGGGGAAGGAAAGAATCTCTGGATCAAAATTGATTCAGAATCCCTCCGGCTTCTATATCTCTCTAACGGCGTCATAAAATACGGATTGAATCAGTTTCGGCTGATTCTTCCAGGAAGAAGCAGTAATGATCCCGAGCGGCCTGAAAGTGGTGCAGATTAATCTGCATCACTCCGAAGCAGCGACGGATGATTTGCTGTTTCATGGATAAGGAGGTTATCCACGTGGCCTTAATCCAAGAACCCTGGATTGTAGCCTGTAAAGTTCGAGGCGTCCGGTCACGAAACTATGTGCTCCAATCTCCTAACAGAGAATGTAAAATTAGAAGTTGTATTTTGGTCAGGAACGATATAAAGCTTTTTCTCATAACCAATTACAACACGAGTGATTTAACAGTGGCGGCGCTAGAGCAATGAGGGTTACCGACCCTTATAATTTCATCGGCCTACCTACTGTATGGTGAAGAAAATCCACCCCACGTGCCGTACGCACACTTGTAAATTGGGGCCACGATCTCGTCATAGGATGCGATGCCAATACCCATCATACTCTGTGGGGGAGTACGGATATAAATAACCGAGGTGAGTGTTTACTTCAGTATCTTTTATGTACTAATCTTAATATTTGCAATAAGGGTAGTGGACTAACGTTTTTCAATAGAATCAGAGAACAGGTCATTGATATTACTTTGGTAGATAGACAAGTCATCGATGACGCTTCTTGTAGGTATTATCACAGGGAGTGTAAACTTTATAAACTCAATGAGAATTAAAAGTTCTACACTAAAAAATATCAAAGCTCAAACAAAGTGTAGAACTTTTAATTCTCATTGAGTTTATAAAGTTAATACTGTAATATATCATTAGTTTTTCTAAAGAAATTGGGAAAGGTTTCCTGATGAGCTGGCTTAAGCAACCGGTGAAATGCGCATAGGAACTAGCTTCCTCCCAATAAATAAATTGTGAATTTATTCAAAGTAACGATCGCGATTTTAGCACAGTATTAAAACTATTAATATTACGTTTATCGCAGCTTAATTATTTTAACAATAATTGTAATTTGTTAAAAAAATCAATTATTTTCACTTAATTAATATTATTTTGTTAAGGAATAGAACAAAATCAAACAAAATTTTAATTGATATAAGCGATTTTATGATTAAAATATTTTTGCTGAGTATACCAGAACTTATTCCCTAATTTTAATTCTGAAAAAAAAATTCGTTGAAACACATAAGCTATACTGCAACACAATATGTAAAATTGCCACAAATGAATAAAGAAATTGCAAATCAATCATATCGAAGTGGACTTTTAAATAAGCGCTATCCAAAATAGTGTACTAACCCATGACCCACAAATGAAAACAACAAGTATATTATTCAATTTTTCTCTTAATACGAAAAAATAATAATAAAAAACCACGTTATACGAATACCTTCATATGTTTATGAAAAATTCTATAAATATTGTTGAAACACAAAAATGCTTAACAACTTCTCAAATTTTTAATCTCGTCATGTTGGTTACCAACCCACTAACCAATACCTTTTTCTGAATATTTTTTGATGATGCAGGCCAGTTATTTCATTTAAACCACTTGAAAGTCAAAATTCACTTGAGTACAAGTAACAGCAGGAACAAAAACGATCAAAAACTGTATATCGTCAACTCAAATTTAAATGGTTTGAAATAAAATAATTTTCCAAATAAAACTATAAAATATTAACAAATGAAAGTTAATTTCTACACGAAGAGATAAAATGAATATTGTCTCAGCAAATATTTAATTTTATAAGACATAAGACCAAAAAGGAGGAATATTATTAATATTTTTTTTATTTTTTTGTGAATACTGCAGTTTTTTATTGAAAATATTTATTTTTATATGAAAATTTTAAATGTATTTTGTAAGAAATCTAGTAGTGAAGAGAAACAACGAAAATCTTGAGAGTTAAGAATTTTTTTCTCTTTCCAGAGCTTTCTTACTTATAAAATTTTTCGTCCTACAAAACCAAAACGATACAGATTTTGAAATTTTTTCAAGGGGCGGAGATAATCGGATTTATGTGTGTTTTTCTACGCATTTTTTTTCTTTTTGACATAGTAGAAAATTCAAATTTGCTTTACTTATAAATTTTGGCTTACTTATGAAATTTTGAAATTTCTTTCTGGTAGCGGAAATACCTTGGTTAATAATATGCAATTTCCAAAGCATTTTTTGCGTTTCCAGAGATTACTAGAGCTTCTAGATAACGTTACTTATAAAACGGTTTATGGTACAAATTCTAACGGAGACAGATTTTAAACATTCTATCAGAGAAATATGTGGACTAATATCTTACATGGGAGTAATTCATTACCTATTACCTGGTACCTATAGTTTTTTTTTCATTACCATTATTTATACCCTACACCACCATAGGTGGGGAGGGTATTATGCGTTTGTGCTGATGTTTGTAACATTCAATCGGCTTAGAATCACTTTCTGAGTCAATTTAACGATGTCCGTCCGTCCCTCTGTCCGTCTGACCGTCTGTCCGTCCATGTAAACCTTGTAATCAAACTACAGGTCGCAATTTTGAACCAAAATTAATGAAATTTGGCACACAAGTTTCTTACAGTCCAGGGACTGGTTATGATCGGCCTATTATTTCACCTAGCCCCCATACAAATGTCCTCCCGGAAAAGGGGTTTAACGATCATAAATCCCTTAAACATAGCAATATTTCAATGAAATTTAGCACTTTTAAGTTTCATATAAGTCTAAATAAGTGTGCCGATTAAATAGATCGGTCAATAATTAACCATAGCTCCCATATAAACCCCTTTTCAGAATATCACTTTAACGGGCATAAATCCCATTAAAATGTTAGTATCAAGTTAATATTCGACAAAAATAAGTTTTATATGAACATAAATGATGGTGCCAAATTTTACAAAGATCGGCCCATAATTTACCATAGCTCCCATATAAGGCCCCTCTTTCGGGAATCACCCAAAAGTGAATAAATTCATATAAATGTCAGCATCGACGTAATATTCTGTATTTGTATGTTTTATTTTACACTTATGAGTATCGGTCCACATTTGACTCGAAGTATAATAAAAGACCCCTCCCCGAATTATAATGTACACAATGGTGTAGGGTATCATATGGTCGGGCTTGACCGACTATATCTTTTTCTCTCGTATTAATAATGTTAATGTTTTTTAAATTAATAATTATAAAAAAAAATAAAATCATTATCATTAAATAATGATTTAATTTTATTAATTTTTTGTCATTATTTAGCAGAATTTTTTGTACAATTCTAACTACTTTTTAATTATATGTAATTTATATTCGGATATTTTTCTATTTGGTACATATATTTTACATAAAATTTTTAAAAAAACTACATTTTATATTTATCAAATTTGCTGTAATGATTCACAAATATTTAAATGATTTAAAAATCTTTATTAAAACGTTATTAAACTACTCCACAAATACTTGAAACATATTTGAAAAAAATAGTTTTTTGTTCAAACAATGCTTTTTTTCAGTAATTATAATTAGTATTTAAATTTTTTAAATTATCATTATTTTCAAGTAATGATAATGAAAATTCAATGCTCAATGAAAAATTCCCATGTATGCTTTATATATCATCTTAAACATTTGTTTGCCTTTTCAGAGCTCTCTGAAGCTCCCAAACGATATAAAAAAAAAAAAAAACTAAAAATCGGCTTACTTATAGCTATTTGTCCTAATAATCCTAATGGACCTCGATTTTTCTATGAGGATGCGGAGATACGCCATTTTTTATATAATATTTTTTAAAGTTTGTTTTAGTTTTAAGAATTTTTAATTTACTCTACAAATCCTATCGAAATCCTGATCGTTCTCTGTGAAGGAGCAGCCTGTAAAACCTAATATATTACACAGAGTTACAAATTTCAAGAATTTTTTTTTTTTTTTTTTTTCGAAAAATCATAAAAGTTCGAAAGTGTGAAAAATTTATATTTTTATTATTTATGCATAGAGATAAATTTGTTGCAAATAAAACAAGATATATTTCATTAAAATCAATGCATAAGTTTAATACTCATTTAAAAGTTACATAGAAAAATTAAAAAAATTAAGAAATGATTTTGTGATTTTTTTAATTTGTTTATGTAACTTGTAAATGAGTATTTTCACTAATTTTTAAATTAAATCAAAACTTAGGCAATAATTATAATGAAATATGTCTTGTTTTATTTTTTAAATAAGTTTTTTGAAGAAGCAAAGTACGGAATTAATTCCACTTTCGATCGGAATGGTTTTCTGTGACAGGCCTGATAGTGCAGCCTCCTTAATTTTACAAATCGTAATTTATCGCGAGTACTAGAGTCAATTCAAAAAAAGTGGATTAGAGGCTTTGTACATATTTATACCGTGTATCCATAGTTGCCAGATAAATTTGGAGAAAAATCGTCAAATTTTGAGAAAAAAATCGTCAAATCAACTACTTGAAATCGTCAAAAAATCGTCAATATGAAAAACTACGTATTTTATATGTTAATGAATAGTTTTTAAGCTTTTTCTGATGACAAATAAAATTTTTAATTGAAAAGAAATTAATAAAAATTTCATTAATTTTATATTAAATTTTATGAAAATCAAGTACACATTACCTATTAAGTCTGATTATATGTATACATACTTATGCATACTTATTTAAATATACATGTTTTTGGGATTGTTCTTATTGTACTTTTATTAAAGTCTTGTTACATATTTTGCCGTTTCCCCTTTTTTAATCTTAAACAAATATTTAATCAATTATGCAACACTTCGCTTATAATTTACATTTTTGATTTCGTAGCCACTATTGCATTAAATAATTTATTCTTTCAATAAATTCTTTCCAATACGCTACCGTAATTTGTGCAATTCAAAGTTTGTCACTATTGTTTATACGCGTTACAGCAAGTTCGCGTTAAGTAAGAACTCGTATTTCAAAAAATGGTCAAAATAGAATCGCGTTATAAAGAAATTACGTAAATAAAGTATCGCGTAAATCGAGGGTTACCTGTAAGTAATTTTGTATGACTTTCAAACCAAGATAAGTTATTTGTTATAAAAAAAAAAAAAACACACAGAGAAAACAGATTGGTTGTTACAACCGAATTTTTTGCCAATCGAATTTTGTCGGTTACGAGTACTATCTCAATATTCCATTGGGACTATTGTAATTTGCTATTGTTGCAACCATTTCAAAAATGAAATTCGGTTGGAATTATAATAATTTGTTTATAAAATATACCCATTAATTTAGGCTGTCCAATAAAAGAAATTATTTTTAATTTTTTTTTTATTATAATCATACATTTATTGATGAATATATATACAAATATATATGTATAATAACCTTAATACCTTAATAAATTAGAATTGAAGAAGGGTTCCATTTAAATTTATATTTCTGAATTCAGAAACTTACCACTACTTGGGTGGCGGTAAGTGAAGAAAACCAGTGATAACGGTGATATGCATTAGTCGGATGTTCAGGCAATATTTGCGTACGTTACAAATACATCACATCGTCCCAACCTAAGTGGTGGAAGATATAAAAAATTTATAAATTTTGAAAAGGTTTGACTTGCTCTGTTCCAGGAAGACTATCTGACTACATTAGAAACAGAGCTAATAAAAAAATTTATAAACACTCACCGCATTCGTCACACCTTATGAACAGAAATTAACAGTAAACTGTTTTTTTGAAGATTATATCTCTTTAAATAAGTCCAATTTCTTCATTAATATCTTCTTCATTAATATTGTAATAGAAAGTTTCTGATAGCATCTGTACATAAGAAGCCAAAATAATTATACATTCTCTTGACGAAATAACAAACTAATTACCTTTTTTATGCAATTGGCCAACTGGAGATATTTTCTTCAACGTAAATCAATTTTTTCAAATTAAGTTATTATTTTTTTTTCATATTTCTTTTATTGAACATTTTAATTTAATTTATTTTTTGAACAAATGTCAATCAGAAAAACCGTATGATTGCCTTAAAATGCTGTTGGTTGGGTATATCGTATAGTACTTAATTAGTTAGCACTATAACTGAAAAGATGGTGAAAGTTTTATGTATTTAAATACAATTGAATTTTTAATGATCATTAATAATATTTCATAATAAAATGTTAACCAAATTCAGTAGTCTTTTTCGAATTCGTTTTAACTTTTTGAAATTAGTACAGATTGATTATAGCAACTAATGTTTTAATTGTAGACATCATAACTTTAATATAACTGCGTAAATAAAGTTGTCACTATAGAAAAACTATTAAATTTATGTATTTTCAGTAATTATAATAAAATTAAGATTATTTTAAGTGAATATTATTAATTGTAACCATTTTCCAACCAATCTTTTTTCTGTGTGCACATAGGAACTTTTGTGAACCTATCTACAATATATAAAAATTTTGAATAAATTCATCAAAAATGTCTTTGTATTCTTAGTTCGACTATTTAAATATTTAGTTCATATGTAGGGTTTATTCGCCATTTCGTAATAAAATAATATTATATTGGTTCCCATAAATCCTTCCTAATAAATGAACCATTTAAATTAACAAATTTAAAGGATTTTTATTTAAATTGTTAATATTTGTGTACCAACTAATTTACTTTTAAAGAATAATATATAAAAAATTTTAAAAATAGTTCTGAATTTTCTTTTAGAAAAAAATCGTCAAATTAGGGGTTAAAATCGTCAAATCGTTAACAGGCCATTTTTAGACCTAAAAATCTTCAAAATGACGATAAATCGACAAATCTGTGCCGCAGATTCAGTGTTTCACTGTGTTATTATTATTATTTTTTTTTTTTTTTGCATTGCCAGGCTTATACGCTCTTATGTTATATGTTTGCGAAAAACCATATTTTTATATGAACATATGAAATCTAATTTTATATAGAAACTATATATATTTAAGAGCAAAGATCACTTTTCATTAAAAAGTAAAAGATACAGAAAGAAAAAAACAGATTGAAATCAAAAACTGAAATTTTAATTTTATTTTAATAGGGTCGTTTGCATTACAATTAACGATATGGAACAATGATGGTTGTCATTTCTTTTTCATCAAAAAAAAAAAAAAAAATGTATTTTCTAAAGGTACAAACTCATTTCTATAGCAGGTTATAACCTCAGTTAGTCCCCATGCTTAAGCATCCATACACTTATATGTATATGTATATTCATACACATGTTTTTCCATATGGTAATACAAAATTTGTCTCATTGAAAGAACATACCAACCAAACATTTCCATATTCAACCATCATCCACATCATCGTTATTATCATGGTACGAGTATTATGAATTTCCCTAATTTAGACCATATTTTTGTTTTGCAGAAGGACCTTATTTGCAGTAATTTACATATTTTTTCATTTTAGTTTTATGCGTAAATATTTTGTTCATGTTAGTATGTGTATGCTATATATGTCGGTTTTTTTATGAGTGTTGTTATTAACAAGGCAATTTAATAAAGTTTTTATGCTAAATTTTTTTATTTTTTTTTTTTGTTTTTTTGTTTTTTTCTTAAAAATTTTTAAATTGAAATATTTTCTTTAACCGACTTTTATTTTAAAGTTAAACACATGGAATATTTAAAACTTATATAGAAAAATGAGATTTTTGTTTATCAGATCAGGACAACGTATATTTGTTAAGGTGTCGGATGCTTAGGGAGATAAATGTAAAATATTATATATATTCACTAATTTAATTATTTTAATTTCTGTGCCGCCAGTGGCACAACTCAGAGAAATTCTTCAGTCCAAATGATTAGAAATAATAGTTAGGAAAACAAGAATTTATGTATATCTATATTTTGACTTGCTTATTCTTATGAGTACCTGAGTTTCAAGCGCTTGTTACCATATAAATATGCCTCTTTATCTAATGTAATTCCTCTATATATCGTCACCGCAAATTCAAAACAACGTAACATCAAAATTTTCCAATTTGTGTTTTCGATGAAATATAGTTTATTTTTCCAAAATACGTGTGATCACATATTTTTAGACTTGTAGCTCAAGTCTGAAAGTCTTTTTTTTATGATTTAAATTGCAAATTATTAAAAATATAATAGCTATTAAAATTTTGGAGTAAAAGTTATCAGAAATCTTTTAAAATATAATTTGTCTAAAATTTGTATTGATGTTACGTTTTTTTGGCTTCATAAAATTGAAATCTTAAAAAACGTAAACCACATAAAACATATTTAATAAAAATTAAAATATTCATTCATCAATATATAAGGCAATAATTAAGGATGTAACACCCCAAATATCTTGTTTGTAGGACAATTTGTTTAGATTTTAGAACGTTTTTTTGTGCCTCCTGTAAATTTATAAAAAATGATATTATGTTGTTTCGCATTTTCGGTGACGATATACTTATGTACTATATACAAAAACAAGTATTTATTTATACAAATATTAAGGTAGCTGTATTTTTAATAGAATTAAGTAATTATTCGCCAGTTCTGTATATTCTAGTTCTTATATACTTCATACTTCCTTTTTAAGCCAATTGATTGATATAGAACCTTAAAACTCAATAACCCTAATATACATACTTTTGTCTGTTATTGTACATGTAACTACATAAGTTTATACTATTAAAAATTCAAGTAATTTTTCTAAAGTAATTTTAACTTGATGTCAATTTCAGTGTCTATAAAACAGATTAAAAAAAAAAAATTCTACGTACTTATATTTAAGTCAATTGAAATTGATTCATATTTATGTAAATTAGAAAAATATGTACATATATCCAAAATGGCTCTTACATACATGAGAACTTTTATAGTAAAAATACTCTTATCATTATCAACATGAACTTCAGCATCACCTTAAATATGAGCATAGTTTATTCCGGTGAGCTTCGCTTCCCCTTTGGATGCGAAAACTAATATTTAGTTTATATTATTATTATCCGCCCTACTCAAAATTATGTAATCTAAAACTATTTATACGAATTTTTAATAATTTTCTATAAATATCTTCTTTAGATATGCGCAAATTAATATTTGTTTTATATAGGGGCTATTATTAGTCCATCCCGTTTTCATTCTTATTTTGGAGTTTGATGAGAAATAAAAAAATTAAAAACTTTTGCTATAACAGTGTTTAGGTTATCCGATAATTACTATTTTCTTTGTATAGGGTTAATATTACCCCTTCCCCTATCCTTTTCATTTTCATTTCAATTACATAGAGTGACGACCATCAGCTTCCTTTTTTCTTACATGAATATACTTACTTAATAATTGAAGCGTAAATATTTTTTTAATTGTAAAAGATAACTTAGGAAAGTAAGCTTTTTTTTTTTTTTTTTTTGTTTTCTTTAACTTCTCAAGTACTTTACAGAAACATAACTGACTGTATTTATAAAATTATATATCTTTTTAACTGTAAAAGATAACTGTAAAATATTACATTTTACAGTAGTATAGAAACCTTTGAAATCGAACTCAATTTATAGAAGTTACGATTTTTTTAAACTCGAGATAGTAAACTTTTATATCCTGTAGCTGATCTCGTGTTATCACAGGTTGACTACAAGATGATTTTTCTAAAAGTTTGGATCCTCTTCTACAAGCCTTTCATACATTTCAATTCGATTCTAGTTATAGTTTAGGAGATAAAAACTGTGTGTGAGCTGGAACACATTTATTTAGATTCAAATTTTATTCGGCTAGTTAAATGAGACAGTTACTAAACCGTAAACAGAGCCCTGCGTAATTTGAGCCGAAATAGTGTCTAAGAAATACGATAGCCATTTCCTCTGGTCGTATCTTGAGTTTGGTGGTTGATGAAAGATATTCCCCTAAAATTTTCGCAGTATTTAAGTTATCGGATATTTAATTACTTTCTTTTTATGATAGCGATAGCCCCACTTCCCTGGACCTACACACCTAATTTTCATCTCAATTATATAAATTCAAAATAAAATTATTTCCATAAAATCTCTGGATTTAATATTTACATTATATGGGTTCTACTATTCCCCGTACTCCTATCGAAAAATAAAGTACTTAGTCTATTATATTTTTACAGAATGATACTGAAAATCGTTCTAGCGGTTTAGCTTTCTATAAAGCCCAAACAAACAAAGATAGTTTCAGTTTTATAGATATAGATAGAAGATAAAAATTAACATCAGTATGTATATGAATAGGAATATGAGCTTAATAAACTTGAATATGTTTTTGTTGAGGCTGTTGCTTTTCTTTTTTTTTTAAGTAACAAACACATAACAAACCACAATTACCTAAAGTGTTAGAAAATTTTTTTTTTAATTTTTAATAATTGCCGTTATAGACCTAGTAAAATTTTTTTTAGTGCTTCACAGTGATCAAAAAGGATACATGTCACAATGCCCATTACCATTTAAAATTACAAAGTCAGCAATTGTCAAAAATTTCGTTTTAACAAACCACAATTTCTTTAGATATGAAATTTTTATAGTTCTTCAATACTGATTTTATAGCAAAAATTTTACTTCAATTCCAAAAACTATAAAAAATATATTTTTGGAATTAAAGTATAATTTATTATTACGAGGGCGGAACAATAAGTCCGTGACTTTTTGAATGAGACCAGTGTTTTTTTGCAAAAAAAAAAAAATAATAATAATTTTTTTTCAACATAATCTCCTTTTAACTCAATACACTTAGTCCAACGTTTCTTCAGTTTTTGTATCCCTTCCAAAAAATAGGATTTTTCGAGGTCCTTAAAATAGGCATTTGTTTGGTCAATAATTTCATCGTTGGAGCTGAATCTCTTTCCAACGAGCCATTTCTTTAGGTTTGGAAATAGGAAGTAGTCACTAGGGGCTAAATCCGGAGAATATGGCGGATAAGGTACCAATTCGTAGCCCAATTCATAGAGTTTTGCCATTGAGACTGCACACGTGTGCACCCATGCATTATCTTGGCCATATGGGGTCGTTTTCTTTTTAAATCCTCATTAAGTCGGTCTAATAAGTTGGCATAATATTCGCCATTTATTGTTTTTCCGTTTTGAGGGTAACCGATGTGGATTATCCCGCGTGCATCCCAAAAAACTATTGCCATCACCTTATTGGCCGACAAATGGATTTCACCCTGAGAAACCCATTGTTAGACTGCTGCTTGGTCTCCGGAGTACAGTAATGGATCCATGTTTCATCCACAACAACTCCAAACAATCCTTTGAAGTTGTCACACGTTTACGTTTATGGTCAATTGAGAGCAAACGCGTCACCCATCTTGCAGACAACTTTCTTAAACCCAGCTGATCATTTAAAATCGAAACCACACTGCCATATGAAATGCCTATGGCATCAACAATCTCATGTACTTTTACTCTTCGGTCGGCCAACACCATATCGAGGATTTTTTCGACATTTTCGGGTGTACTGACCCCAATTGGCCGTCCAGAACTTTCAGCGTCAGTAAAAAATTTTAGTCGATATCTTACCGAATCCAAAAATGAACGATTTTGAACTTGAAAATTGCAAAAGAGTGCAGACGCTTTTTTTTTACCGAAAAAGTGTCTGCACTCTTTTTTCTCTAAATTTAGATTTTATTTAAGAACAAATAATAATTTTATATTTATCTGAAAAATATCTTCACAGTAATGACTTAAATGTAGAAAAAAAATCCCAATAACGCAAGTAATCAAGGTACACACCCTCCCGAATTTGACCTATTTTATGTGAAAGTTTTTACTTTAGTCTATATTTTCTTAAATCCCAAAGCACAAATATTCAAACGGAACGCAGTTTAGGAATATGTTGTTAAAACTTTTCAATTAAAATCTACGGCTTTGGAAAATGTTTTTTTTTTTTTTTTTTTTTTTTTTTGAGGGGGTGATAGTGGGATTCCTTTTACAAAAATCTGAAAGAAAAATATAAAAATTCTTATATGTATGTTTTTAAAGAAAAGTTTAATTTAGAGAAAAAAGAGTGTAGACACTTTTTAAAGTCGGACGAGAAAAAAAAAATTTCCAAGCGATTAATAATTTTATATGACTAAGGCACCCTACTTAACTCCGACCAGAAGGGTCTGTTCCAAGCTTAACATTGTTTACTCCTCTGCTACGCCTATACCAAATCCAACCATCCGATTAGAAGATGTTCGATTCTGCCCCAATGTGGAATGTGTGGGAAGAAGATTGTATTTCTAAGAAAAACCCATATCACAAATTTAAACGTGTTTTTTTTTTTATCGAATGTATGTTATCGAAAAGATTTTTATAAACAAAATCAACATACGTGGTTTTAAGAAGAGAAATTCAAAAGAACTGAAAATGAATCATAAAAAATTAAAGAACTAATGACATTTATTTCAAAAAAGGAACTTCTGTAGTTTTTTTATACCCTACATCACCATAGGTAGTTGGAGTATTATGCATTTGTTCTGATGTTTGTATAGAAAAAACCATCAGAACATTACCTTAACGTAAACCATTCTACTCAGAATCACTTCCCGAGTCGATTTAACGATGTCCGTCCGTCCGTCTGTTCGTCCATGTAAACCTTGTAATCAAACTACAGGTCGCAATTTTAAAGATATGTTAATGAAATTAAGCACACGATCTTCTATTAAGTTAAGGATGAATCCTATTGAATATAAAACCATATAAAACCTCTTCCGAAATTCAGTTAGTTACTTTTTATTTTTTGCAAATTTGAAAAACACAATAATTGCAAGACTTAAAATTAAATAATTTATTATTTTTTCCTATACAATTAATTTTTTATTTTATTTATTTTTATTTCTGTCCACTTACACGTTTATGCCAAATGATGTAAAGTTTTATGCAAATATCCATGACATTGTTTATTTACTTTAAAAATGGCTGTTAAAAACATTTGTAAAAACCACTGCCAAATTTTAAAAACTGTATGAATATTTGTATACATTCACTTTAGTATGTCAAACATGTTTTGGCAAAATGTCCACACATATAAATGGCTAAAAGAATAAAAATATAGAAAATGGCTTAAAACAATACACGATCAAGTGCACTGTTTACCATACAAACACAATAGGCAGTGTACATGAGTTTATGTTTTTGCTGTTAATTTTTTTATTTGGAAATTGTTTTAAAAGCTTTTTAACAAGATTATTGTTGTTTTATGAAGAAAAAAAAAAAAAAAAAAGAAAAAAAAAAATTCAAAAACAAAAATATTAAATAAAATAAACTATATCAATTTAAATACATGGTTAAATGTTTAACAACAATATTGTTGATATTTTATTGTAAAATTGTTATTGTTTTGTCATTTTGTTACAAGTTGTAAAAGTGGAGAAAGGACAACCATTGTCATATATAAATTTTGTTACAAAGAACAATTGAATATTACAAAAACAACAAAATATATATTTTTTTAAACAATATTTATTTTTTATTTTTAAGCCTGCTTGTGCATTTTTTTACTACATTTGTGCTGCATATTAACCCCTATAAATGTATGTTATTTTCATTCTTGTGTTTTAGTATGTGTACGCTACCCAACAGTTTATTTGGTGGCAATTAATACCCTTTTAGACCATAAGATTCATTTGTGTATAGTTTTCTGTCTCTCTCCTATTTGTCACCATTGAGCATGGTGGCAATTCAACTCTACTGATTCTGTAGTAAGCGGGAAGAAGACGAAACGAAGATAATAAAAATGTGTTACTAACCAGTAAAGCGATTGTTTGTGCTACCCCTTAGTAGCTCCTAAGGTGATTGTGTGTGCAAAAAAACGAACAAAAAAAGTGACAATAGACTTCCTCACAGAACATGTTCATGTTAAAATGACTACTCACATAGTTAATAAAGTAACTAGTAGTGTCCTAATGTAGTCAGCTAAGTAATTAGTTCGAAACAGTCACCAGAAACTGGTGGGTACCAGTAATATTTTGCATTATAATACACATACAGACATATGAAAAAATGAGAAGAAAAAAATATACAGAAAATTGTTAATTATCAACACGTCAAATGCACAAAAGACCACAAAATGTATCAAAAACACAAAAATATCCTGGTATGTTTATGGTTTGTTAAATATTGCAAAAAAAAAATCTACAAAAAAATTAAACCAGGCTACTTTTAGTGGCAACGAATATACCTTGCGTTAGTAAATATATTTAATCTTACTATATAATGAACGAAAAGATAAGTGTTCTTAATGGATTAGGAACATTAAAACTCTTTTAATATTTTTGAAGTAGTATTGGGTCACAACCCTGTCCCAATAGGCATTTTTCCTGGAATTCAAGTGTGAGAAAATTTGAATTCCAGTTATAAATTCAAATTTCAAGTGTTGAAATAAAGTTCTGTTACACTTTTATTCAATAGTATACTCTAGTGAAAAGGAAACTTAAATTCAAATCGAATTTTATAATGTTAATACAGTTTCTTGTAAGTATTGAATCACATGGAAATTGTAGTTAAACAAATAATTGAATTTAAGCTTGGAAATACAGTAAAAATCAAGCTTTTAATAACAATGTAAGTCAAGTAGTCAACATAATAGAATTCGAACAAAATTTTTACAAATTGTTATAAACTCAAAATATTTTTTTTTTTTTTTTGCAATTTTTATTTTTCAGAAATAATTTAAATGTACAACAGAAAGGATTACAGAAATAAATTTAGTAAAAACCTTAATACAAAATATAACACTAGCTCTACTGTTTTATGTTCTATTTCTCTTGAGCATCAAAATTTTGATTGTTCCGTAATGGATGCTATATCTTCGTCGGTTTTAAAAAAAGGATGTACTATCTTTGTACTGAAAATTCTTTATTATTATTTACAGTTTATTATAAAATTTGGACATTTTATTATGTATTTTTCTTATTTTTTCTTTACCACAGAATTTTTATTTTTAATTTTTTGACAACAAACAAAATGTTTGAACGGAATTTAAAGCTACTTTTGACTTTAAAAATACTAAAGAAATGGATTGAAATTCAAGTTGAATTCCAATCAAATTTCAAGTACTTGAATTTAAATTTTTTCAATGCTTATTAGGGTGGTTCATTTCCATATAAAACTATGCAATAGTTTTTTGGGTCGGAATCTATTCATCTGCAATTGATAGCTCTTGATATATGTAATAAACCCTCCAAAGGATTTTTCGCCGGTAGGCAAAATTTTTGTGTTATGACCTTCTAAACTTTTCTATTTTTGCACCGAATTAGACTAAATACAGTTCGAAGCAAAAATATTTTTGCATAAATATTTAGAGCATATAACGGGGAATATTTCAGTAGAATTTTCAATTCATTGATCTTACCTTATACGAGTCATTTCTAGTTCTTTTTTAAGAAATGACATGAAAGTCGACTAAAACTTGGGTTTAATGGGCTAAAATGTTCTACGGATATTTTCTTTGTCCAATTTTACTAAGGGTCTCTGAAGGTAAACAATTTATCCGACTTATCATGTGTTGTTAAAAATTAAAATTAAAAAATTTTCCCACATTTCTTATATAAACTCCTTAAACTAGGCAATGAAATATACATAAAATTAAAAGTTTTGTTGAAATCGTAAACCAAAGAGTAACAAGAGACGAAACTAATTGTCAAAAACCTAAGTCGGTTGTCAAAAACCTAACTCATGCAACAACAAAATACATATAATCAAATACATTTTGTTGTTGCCAAAAGAAAATAAAAACACATTTTTGTTTACAAAACAATAATTTTGTTCAAATGTCAATCGAGAATTTCGTCTCTATATGCTACTCTATGTCGTAAACAAAATTAATAATAATTTCATTTAATTAATTTTTTTGGATAAATGCTTCAACATATGAACTTCAGACCTAAGGTATATATGGTATTTTTTCAACTTTTTCAAGCACCTTTGTTAACTAGAGACTACGTTCTTTCGCTGAAAACACGAACAAATTTCAGAATTTTTATATTAAAACAGTGTTCTAACTCAGTCCAGTATTATCCGAGTTATAAGCCTGAACGTGTTATTAATATTTGTGCAGCTTTAAGCTTTGGACTTCGTTCTTGCATAAATCTGATTTTCGAATGTGGGTCTTATATGGGAGCTATACCTAATAGTGGACCGGTCTTCCTATGGGAGCGAGGTGAAATAATGATCACGACCAATTTCAAAAGCGTTAATAGTTACGATAAAAAAATATATATGCTACATTTCATCAAATTATCTTCAAAATTGCATCTGTACTTTGTGCACAAGGTTTACATGGACAGACAAACAGCCAGAAGTCCAGCCAGATGGACGGACATAGTTAAATTGACTCAGAAAATGATTCTAAGTTACCAATAGACTCAGAATCATTTTCTCTACTTTACGAGTTTGGAGTTTAATTTACAATAAGTTTGATAGTTTTTGGTTTTGTTTTCATGGCTTATAGAATTTAAACTTGCTTAGATCCACACTGATAACAGTGAACTTTATCTAACATTTTTTTCCGGATCAACCGATTTTTGTAATTTTTTGCATACTATATTCTAGACTATAAAAAATTGCAGTTTTATTTTTTATACCCACCATCAAAAAGATAGGGGTATATTGATTTTGTCATTGCGTGTGTAACATGTCGAAGGAATCATTTAAGACCCTATAAAGTATATATTTTTTGGGTCCTGGTTCTATTCTGAGTCGATCTAGCTATGTCCGTCTGTCTGTCTGTTGAATGCAAATTTGGCTTAAATATTTATCTTATATAAGGTTTGTTTGGTATTGAAAATGGACAAAATCGGTTAATAAAAAAACTAAAAACTAGAAACATAGGGTGTCGTTGTAGCTTCATTTCATACTTTTTTGCTGATATCTCTTAAACAAAAACATGTATGACAATGAAATTTTGTACAGATAGTTTTGGAGTTAATATAAACTTGAAAACCAAAAATAGGCGTGGTCCGCCCACTTTACCGCCCATCTCCCATATAAAGAAAAATTTGAAAAAGTTGATGGTGGGTATATAGACATTCGCGCTTGTTTCTTTCTTTTCTTGTGCGTTGAAGAGATTCTGACGACAATTTTTAAAGGGCAATAACGCTATATGTAGTATAGTAGCTGATATTTTTTGTATTTTTGTCCATAACACTTTTGTTTATGAACTGTACAAATCTTAATAAAGGGAAAACTTTGTGACAAATAGTAATCCGTCTCATGCTTTCATTAGGCTGATAGACATAGCTAGATCCTTATCAATAATATTGCTACCAATGTAGGGTATAAAACAAGATTTGCAAAATATATGAGTATTACAACATGCATTAAATAAAGTTATGGAGGAGTTGTGTTAAAAACCTACATACATACATACATGCAACCAACATAACAAAAAAAAAAAAAAACTCGGCTCATTCAAATTGTATTTGCATTTGGCAATTGTATTTGCATTTGGCAATTACATTTTTCCTTTCTGTGCACTTCTGTGCCGTTTTTCTCAATTGTATTCAGTTTGGCCGGCCTATTGTTAAAGTGACCAAATTTTTTTTTCTACCCAAAATTTTCAATCACTTTTTGGCTTTTTGTGGCTTTTTTAACAAACTATGGTTAAAAAAATAAACAAAAAACTGAAAACAAACATGTTTTTAACAATCAAAGCGATTTTGTGGCTTGTTTGAATTTCCTTACGATAAAAACACAAATATTGCAAAAGTTAAAAAAAATCTTTATTGCAATAAAATTTTAGAGGGAGTTAAAAAAGGGGGTCAAAGTTCGTTTGCATGCTGCATAAAAATGTTCATACGCAGAAACGTAAGTAAACATGCTGTTACATGTTTTAGTAATTGAAAAAAATATCATTAACCAAAAAAAAAAAATCTCAAATAAAATTGCAAATTTGACTTTTTTATTAAACTTAATAGACATTTCAATTAAGGGGAATAAATGTTTGCATGAAAATGTAGGTTTTTTTTTTGTACATAAATACATATATAAATGCAAACATATGTATATGGTTTGGGTAAATTTAATACAAATTGATTAATTTTCAAAGCATTTGTGAAGTACTTTAACAGGATTATTTGCATTTGTACAACAAATTCTAACACACACTCTTACGCATTTATACATAATATCAACCACATACGTTTGATTATATGTTTTTTTTTAATAAATCTACTTTTTTATCAATTAATTCCAAAGTTAATTACACAAAGGTTACTATTGGTAAATAAAAATGTATTTATCTACTGTATTTATTAATTGGTAATGTTAGATCATATATTTGGCATGTTAAAAGATTTGTAAAGAAAAAATCGCACTAGAAAATGGAAAACGAGAAAAAAAGATATAGTCGGTCAAAACCGACCATATAATACCCTACACTATTATGCATGTGCATCAAAATTCGGAGAGGGGTCTTTTATTAGACTTGGGGCGAATTGTGGACTGATACTCATATTAAGTGTAAAATAAAACATACAAATACAGAATATTACGTCGATACTAACATTTATATGAATTTATTCATTTTTGGGTGATTCCCGAAAAAGGGCCTTATATGGGAGCTATGGTAAATTATGCACCGATCTTCGTAAAATTTGGTACTATTATTTATATTTATATAGAACTTTTTTGTATCGAATATTAACTTGAACTAACATTTTAATGTGATTTTCTGAAAAGGGATTTATATGGGAGCTATGGTCAATTATGGACTGATCTTCTTGAAATTGGTCACACACGTTAGACTTATATGGAACTTATATGAGCCAAATTTCATTAAAATAATGCTATATTTAAGGGATTTATGATCGGTAAACCCCTTTTCCGGGAGGACATTTGTATGGGGTCTAGGTGAAATAATGGACTGATCATAACCAATTTCAATAGGCTTCGTCCTTAGGCTATAAGAAACCTCTGTGCCAAATTTGATCAATTCATGTTCAAAATTGCGACCTGCAGTTTGATTACAAGGTTTACATAGACTGACAAACGGTCAATCCAATTTTGTTCGAAAGTTTAGTTTTTTTTTTATTAATTTTTAGAAAAATGTTATGCATACAAAAATTACAATTTGCTACAAAACTGTTGTTTTTATTTTGGTTACAAGTTTTGGCAACAAATTTGTATTGATATGTATTTGAAAACAAAAAAAAAAAAAAAATCTGAAATTACAAAATTCAAGCGCAAATATGTTCTTAATTAATAGATATCGGAGATGAGTAAACATATTTTCTCATCAACTTTTTTAAAAAGGATTTTAAATCTTTGAAATCGGACTTCATTTTCAGAAGTTACAATTTTTTGAAAATTTTTCATATTCAAGGTGTGCTAGATTGACACCCCTGTAACTTATTTCGTATTATTGCAAAGTGATTTCAATGCAATTTTTCTGAAACCTTAGGTCCTGTTATACAACTTTTTCATACACTCAAATTCAATTCAAATTTGTCACACATGAAAAAATGATATATGCTTCTTCTCCAGGATGTCAAATTTTCTCTCAAAAGGACTTCAAAGGACCTCCTGTCCCTGGATTTCCCGTAAAAAACTCTACCTGTAATATAACAAATGTTTTTACTCGAATTATAAAAAAATATATATATATTATAACGCCGGTATTCGTTGCTATCATTTGACATCCATATTGGGTCAATATAACCTTTGTAAATACATATTTTATATTATTCTTACAAACTGCACATCTTTCGAAATTTTTAATTCCTTTTGAGAGGAAATTTGACATCCTAAATATAATGATATAAAAATAATTGTTACACGCTGTTATATGCATATACCTACCCTGGCAACGTTATGAGCATTAAATTATACTCTTGGTCTGGCCAGACCACAGAGGGGTTATAGGTGAAATGTTGGCCCTAGGAACTATTTATAGTAACACTTTTGTCTTGATTTTGTGGATACTAGTTAATATAAGTTTTATACTCGTATGTTAATATAAAGTAGAAATGATTCGCTAAACTTATAATAAAAACTATTGCAATGAAAACAAAAATAAATGCAAAAGCTCATAAATTTGCACTTTTTTAAATAAAACTCAATTTTAGGTTTATTTATAAATATATGCATGGAAATTATATAAATATTGTTATTTTTATTAAAAATAATGTTTAATATTAATCTGCTTGACAATTATAGCAAACATATGAATTCATAGAATAGAACTAGAAGTTTATGTGAGAGCCACCCTATACTAAATTTTCAAAAAATTTACTCATTTTTTTGAAAATACAAAAACAAAATATATGTGACTAAATGTATTTTGTTTTTGTTTGAATTAGGTTTCTGACAATTGAATTAGGTTTTTTTCTCTCACATAAATATCTAGTTGATAATCTATGTATGAATTTGTTTATTTACAATGTCATGTTTAACGTCGAAGAATTATTTTGTGATTAATTTTCGATATTAAATTACGCCTAATTTTCATAATTTCGTCATCTAAGGAGTTAATTTGTCCTTGTATAATATATCTACCATATTTTTGTGCCATATTTAGTTAATTCTGGCGAAATGTACATATATTTTGAAACAAGTACGTTCAAGATAATAATAGAGCTATTTGTTCACGTACAAATTTACTACAGGGGTATATGATGACCACGTTTTGAATGAGAATTACCCAAACATCATCTACGATAGCTGATTTTCTAAATTATTGATGCTTAGGGTAAGTGTTTGAATTGTCAGATCGGAAAAAACATCAATGTAGTGAAGCATCTTATTGCCACTTTCACCTTATAAGTATCGTGGTTATATAATCTTTGATCGACTAAACCTATTCCATTATTTGCGTCTTATTCAAGGTACCTATTGCAATTTATTTTTAATATCTTAAGCAATAATATTAAGCACTTCTGGAGTAAACATTCTTTTAAAAATATTGAATGACAGTTGTACATTATCTCGATTTCAAAGACATCATTCCCTATTCATCATCTTCCTTTTTAGTTGCTGTAAGGCGTTAAAATCTAGAAATACTATTTTTTAGCATTTAATAACGTTCACCCCCTACAGGAAGGCATTTTTTAACGAATTGCAAACTTTACTACAACTTTATTTTCGTTCCTGAACGACGATCATTTAGTCATAAATTTGGATAAATTCTATTTTATTCAGACATCTTATACTTTCAACAATATATCATGATTGTTTATAAATGATTGTACTTAGACGAATAAAAAGAAACATGTATACGAAGAGAAAACACATTGTGTTTATTCAGACCAAGAGTTCAACTTAGCGTACTTTTTTTTAAACCCAAACTTTTCCTAGTTATCGTAATCCAATCGACTCAAAATTGATTTCATTCTATTCACTAGACATTAGTTACTGACATCATATTCATATTTTTTTGATTTTTTACTTAAAATAAAAGATATTGAACTCCAAAGTCAAATTTGGTCTGGCCAGATCAAGATAGTAATCCTAGGGTTAAAATGTAATTTTCATTTAATTAATAAAATTTCAAAGATGATTTGCGTTCTTGCTTATTTGTGAAATAGCGGACAGATTTTCATAAATATATTTTACATAGAGGGACGGAAATCGTTAAAACGACTGGAGGTGATTCTAAGCAGATTATATATAAATTAAGATGAGCCGTGATATATTTATTTTTATACCCTTAAAAATATTATCCAACACCCACCTTAAAGTATACCAATCGATTCAAAATAATTTTCTAAATCGATCTAACGATGTCCGTTCGTCCGTCCGTCTGGCTGTCCATGTAAACTTTGTGCACAAAGTACAGGTCGCAATTTTGAAGATAATTAAATGAAATTTGGCCCGTGGGACTTTTATGATACAAGGACGAAGCATATTGAAATTGGTTGTGATCGGTTCATCATTTCACCTAACCCCCATACAAATATCCTCCCGGAATTGAGTTCCAACACTCACAAACAACACCTTAAATATAAGAATATTTTAATGAAATTCTGTGCGAAGAAGTTTTGTACAAGTATCAATTTTTGTACCAAATTTTATGAAGATCGGTCCAAGATTAACCATAGCTCCTATATAAACCCCTGTTCCGAAAATCACTTTAACGTGCATAAATCCCATACTAATGTTAATATAAAGTTAATATTCGACACAAATAAGTTTTATATAAATAGAGACAACACTGCATAATTTTATTAGAATCGGTCCATAATTTCCATAGCTCCCATATAAAATCACTTCCGAGAATCGCCCAAAAGTGCATAAAATCAAGTAGATGTTAGTATCAAGGCATTATTCTGTATTTGTATATTTTATCTTACATTTAGTAAAAGTGTTGGTCTAATATAAGTCCCTTTCCCGAAATTTTATGGTCATACATAATGGTGTAGGGTATCATATGGTCTGTCTTGACCGACTATACCTTTTTTTCTTGTTTTTTTTTTTTTTTATATTATAGTATAAATATTTGAAGTGGTTGAATGCAAGGGCTATCCAATTTACCTCGGATTCTAAACAAATATAGAATATTTTTTTATATGAAGTACTTATAATAATTTAAATCTATAACACTTGGGATTTTTTTCTCGAAAATTTTGACCGTTCATCAGACAACTCAATAAAATATATATTGAAATTTTTTAAACGGATTTTAAAAACTCTTCCTCAATTTCAGCAATTTGTATAAAATATATTAATTTGCAGAATTAGATTTAGCCGAATATAAGGCGACAACCTAAATCTGTCAAAATACCATAAAATTAAATACATCCTATTAATTTATATATTTTTCTACGATTTTAGTAATTTATTTATTAACTTACATGTAATTATTTGAGCTTGAGCAAAGTTTTTTATTTTTCTTTCTTCTTCTACTTTTTTCTAAAGTCAGTTCTAAGGTAAATTATAATAAGGTCGATTTATAATTAACCTTAGATCTCATAAAGTGTCCACATTAATTTTGTTAACTAAAACCTTACAGAAGAAGTAATTTTTTTGAAAAACTCTGAGTCGATCTGGCCATGTCCATCCTTCTGTGCGTCTATTGAAAGAAGGATAGAGCTCAAATATTTGTCTTATTTAAAGTTTATTTGGTACTTAAAATGAAAAAAATCTGTTCATAAACAAAAAAAGTTATGGGCCAAATAGACCCGTCGTATGTCCGGTTTATACTGTTCGGCCGATATCTTCTACAAAAAACATGCATATCAACGAAATTTTGGGCAAATAGTTCAAGTAAATAGTAAACTCATATTCTAAAAATGTCCACATTAATGGCCACCTCCTATGTAAGGCGACATTTTAAAAAGTGATTCGGACAACACAAACAAAACATTTTTACTTGTTTTCCCTCAAGTTCTTAAATTTAAATATGTACTTTATCATTTTGATATTGTTTTTTTAAAACATAATCAACTTTTAAATTAAATCCTTAATACAATTTTAAAAACTTCAATGCTTAAATCTCATGCTCTTGTTTTAGGCTTTTGTGTCACAAACGTTTTTATTTTATTTTTTTTTTTTTTGTTTTGTTTAGAATTAAATAAGATTAACAGATTTAAATGTTTTTCAAACATTTTTAACAACACTGAGTACAAATAAAAAAATAAAAAAATTGTATTCAAGCATGGATAAAAATGTTACACTTTAAAGTTTTAAATTCAATGAAGTTGCTAAGCAAAAAAAAAAAAAAAACCATAAAGCTGTTGATGAGAGTTGTCTGGGTAATTTTTGTGCGTTTTCATGTTAAAAGCTTGACATCTTTTCAATTTGGTAAATCTGTGCTTTTTTCGTTTTTTTTTTTTTTTTTTTTTTTTTTTTTTTTTTTGATAATCTCTGATAAGGTGTGAAATAAGAACGCGTGTGTTAAATTTCCTTTAATACTGACAATAACGAAAAACACCAACAAAAAAAGAACGCCCCTTCTTTTAGTTTAAATATATTTCTTTTTAAAATACGCATAAGTTGTGATGAGGAAAAAAATTGCTTACACTTACCTTTAAAGTAAATTGTTTTTTCACCGTTTTTTTTTTTTTTTTTATTAAAAGAAAAAACTTAACATTTGCAACATGTTGGTGCAAAGGAATGTAACCTCATTCAAATTGAAGAATTTTTTAAGTAAATTGTTTCAGAAATAAGAAAGCTATAATGGATCAAGGCCGACTATTTCGCACAGTGGGGCCGATCGTGAAGATTTTGGTAATAAATCTGTATTTTAAAAATGTGAATTGAAATTTATGATGGAATTTTTAAAGGAGGGTCTAAGTTTTATAAAGAATAATCTTGTAGTCGTACTGCAATAATACAAGATTTATTTATAGTATATACATATTCTATAATTTCTAATATATTCCGAAATAATATGCTAAAAAAATTTCTTTAATATCTCATTTCGTCTAGCCGTGAAAAATATTTAAATTCAGCACTCTGAAATTAGTACGACAGCCTTTTATCTTTTTTACAAAAATATAATTTTATTTCACATTTTAAACCCACCATCTAAATCGATCTAATTCGTCTGTCTTTTGGAAACAGGATAACGCTCTAACAGGACAACCTAGGGGGACGAAATTTGGCTCAAATATGTATTTGGTATTGAAAGTCGTTTTATAATCAAATAAATTATGGATTAATTACTAGAAACATATATTACGTCGATACTAATATTTATATGAATTTATTATATATTTTGAAAATATACACTAATTTCCGAAACTGTCTGACTTTAATATAATTTTCTCTCAATGTTTCAATTTCCTAAATCGGACACCTGTTCCCGAGTTATAGTAAAAAAACTCGTATTTTCGCCTTATTAAGGGGGAGAAATTAGATATACTTAAAAAAATAACGACTTGATGGAAAAGGACTGAAAGCAGATTCGTGTGCAGCAGATCAAATTCCTCTAGTCCACATATATTTTTTTATTGAAGGACGTTTTTTTTTTTTTTGCCAAAATAATTATCTTTCCAAATATCTTCAATATTGGCATCTGTACTTTGCATGGTGGAATGAGTACAAGGTGAAACTGTAAAATCAGCTGATTATTTTTTGCTTAATTTTGTTGTGTAAGACTGAAATGTCAAATTTTTTTTAAGTTTATATGTGTTGGTTTGTTTACAATCAAAAGCAAATATTTTCGGTGGTGAAATTTGTAATATTAATAAAGAAAAATGCTATTTATAAAAAGTAAGTATAAAATGGAAATGTAACATATCTTATTGTACAAAAAAAACAATAAAATACAAATTATTCACATTAATTTTCAAATTCAGCAATCATTGTTTACAATTTGCACGTGTTTTTCTTCTTCTCTTTTGTTTGACGTTTCAGTCTCATTTCCAACGAAAAAAAATGGCTGTTATTATTGCATTGTTGTAGTTGTTGCCTTTATGCATACACCTTGTTAAAGTAATTCCATCATGGTACTTTGTTCACAAAGTTTGCATGGTCAGCTAACCATCTATGATTCCTCTAGTTTTTTTTAAGGCGGTGGATTTTTTATTTTTTTTTTTTTTTTTTTGCTTAAATAATTATTAACTCCAAATATCATTAAGATATCTTTAAAATCGGGACCTGTACACAAGTTAAAGTTCAGTGATTTCTCTGTTTGGGGTTTTTTTCTGTGCGTTATTTGCAAATTTAAGTTCGTGGAAGAAAAAGGGGTATATTAAGCTTCTATATCTTACTACACACAATGTAATTTTTTATGGGTATGAGTGATCAAAAATCAATAACTTTTGAAGGGGTTAATATTTTTGTCCGCAATTTTTTTTTAAGTTGTTTTGCACAAAATTAACAATCGCTAACAATGAAATAACCATTTCATATTTCATATTACAACATAAATTATGTAATATTCATATTATGGCAAAATTCATTAAAGTATTGTGAATTTTAAAGTGTTTGGTCTAGAATATTGTAGCGTACAGAGGTCAAAGATCTAATCTTCAGACGGACGTCCGGACGGACACAAAATGGTTATCAAATGACATAAAAAGGATATAAGTATTATCCACTATTGCATCCTCCATACGTACATAAATGTTCATAATAATTTCATAATTTGTTCCTAAATTATTAGCAAAAATTTTCTAGAAAATATAAGATCTCCATAGAATTTTTACACTTTTATTGAAAATAAAGTGAAATATTTCAATGAAAATTCTTTCTATCATTATGTTGAAATGAGGTTTTTCATCAGAATATTAACATTAGCCTCAATTTAAGCACACAGACTAACTGCAGATTTGGTTATTTTTGATTTTATGTACTTTTTTATGGTATAGTAATAAGTTTCCTTTCTTTTCCCTTAAAAAAGTAAAATTATTATTTTGTTTTATAAAGTACAAAACAACATGATTTTTTTTCATTAAAACCATTCCTACATCTTTTCTTTCACTTTTTTGCAGCTAAATTATACATGAAACTAATCAAAATAACTTACACTACAAGCCGATGTAAGTAGAAATTCTGATTTTAGTTACATAGTTAAAAGTCTAGGTAAAGATTAAAAATAAGGTAAAATAAAGGTTTTTTGAAAACAAAAAATTAATATGTTGAAATTATCGGAAATTGAAAAACATACCTTTCAAATAAAAGAGTAAAAAATTAACCGTTTCAAAATAATGCGTGTCTAAATACTAAAAATATTCCTTTTTAATTTTGACTAAATTTTACCGATTTCCAAATCAAATATCTTCTTATACAAATATCTAAAATATATACAAGAAAATCAATAACAGATTTAGAAATTTAATCAAATTTTACATTAAGATTAATATTATAATTTATTACAAACATTGATTTCTATGTTCATAGTGCGCCAGTGAGGTCAGAATTGCAGCAATGACATTTGTTTGAAAACAACAACTAACAAACATTTTATAAAATTTCAGATATGTTGGTCCATAATTAGTCGGTCTGGACTATGACTTTCCTACGTATTTTTCTGGAGCATTTATGTATATAATAATTAACAGTTGGATTACGTTAAATAATTATCTTATTAAAAAAATCTAAACTGTCTAAATTATGATTTAAAAATTCCATTCCTTCTTATTGTCATCCTTCCCCAACTTTAAGTCAATTTACTTTAGTGTTTATTATTTTAACTTACTTTGACTTTATATTTTTTATCACAGATTTTATACACATTTTTCTTATTCTTAGGTAAAGATATAAATTGCGTTTTTTTTTTTCTCATCGCTTTCATGTTACTTTTTCATTCGTATAATTTTTTCTTTTTTGCTCTATTTTTTTTTTTTTTATTTATAATGTTAAGTAAATAAATAAATAAGTTTTCTGATAAGCGATTTTTTGTTGTTTGTTTATTTCTGGTGACAGTTTTCCTTTAAATCAGGGGGATGATTTTATACTTTAAAATAAATTTTCTTAGAAAGTAAAAAATGAGTTTGGAAAACATGAAATTGATTTTCTTTGATGTTTGATGAGGTGTTAGCCAAGTTGTGTTTTTTACTAATGTTTATGCTGCATGCTGATTTATATATATATATTTTTTTTATGTATTAAACTTTAAGATTTTTTCTCAACATTTTGCTGGTATGGTGGCTTTTGCTATTTTTTCAATTTGCATTTTAATCAAATTCCTTAATCATTTTATGGCTTATACTTTTAAGTTTTCCTTTGATATCCAAATTATTTAATTTAGTTTTATTTCTGGTTTCCTTTATTTTTTATGTTTTTGTAGCTTTAAATAAGCCTTAAAATTATATTACAATTTTTTTATACTTAATATTAAAGAGATTTCAGTTCTTATTGTGTTCTTATTTTTTATTTTTTTGGTATAAAACAAATAAAAATTTTCCACCTGACTTACCATGACTATTAGTTTCGTTTCAGTACCTTTAGTAGCAAACATATTTTTATAAACCCTTACTACCAGTACGCATACAAAACTCAATAACCCATCCTTGCTTAAATTAGACAAAACATATGTTAACTTTTTTCCATATCATTCTATAAAGACTTTTTATTTTTTTTTTTTTTTCTTAAATTACCCTTATGGTAAAATATAATTTTTAACCCTTTTAATGTCAGGGCAAATATACATTTAATTTAATGAATCAGTTGTTAAAATTAAGAAAATATTTCTAATTTTAGATAAAACTAATGGAAATAGTTTGCCATTTTCTATCAAATAATCGAAAAATTAGGACAATTTACATGTTCTTCAAGTGGTATTAATGGATACATATTTTCTTGCAGGCGAATTTCTTATAAGTGGTTAGCTTTTGTAACAATAGCTTGTCAATTGGAATCTATAAAAGCGCCATTTTATTTATTTTAGGAAAATGTGTCCTTATTAAATTCGTTAGGAAGACCTTAGTACAAATAAAATAAAATAAAATAGTAAACAAATTCGAGTTCGTTTACTATCAATATTTCAATTACTATCAATATTTAGTAATATACATATATCACAAATTCCATAAAAAAACGTCAAAAAATACGTTTTTTTATCTTACGATTTTTTTTGAAATTAAGCAGAGACTGACGCTTTCTAATATTTTATGAAAAATTTTCTAAAATATACGAACAAAAAGGAAGATAAATACAACTAAAAACTTCGTTACTTCAACAAAATTGTTCCCTACATTTCACCTAATTTACAGGTACGTTAAAACAACATACATTAATATTAAAATTCAACTTACAAGTTCGTTATTCAACTTATTCGTACATTGATTTAAAGAACACGTTATTTGAATAAAATAAATAATTCAAATAATTTACTTCAATAAAATTAACCGTTTTCTTACCCAGCAAAAATCTATGAAGTTCTTCCAAAAAAGAACATTTTCATAACATCAAAATTTGAACAAAGTGCGTATTTTAAACAATTTTGGAAGCTCTTAATAATTACTACCAAGAAAGTGAAAATAAATGAATTTTTAGCGAGAAAAAATGGTAATAATTTCTAAAATAATTTAAATGTTATAAATTTTAAAGCATTTTTGTTATTATTTAATAGAGCAGAAACAGATTTTTAATTAAAAAATTCTATAAACATAGTTATAAGAAAAGTGCTTCAAAATCAATGAACAAGAAGTATAAAAGAATAACATCTTACCAATGACAACCTTGGGTTAAAAAAATAACTTCTGCAGCTGTTTTTCACCACTACGTACTTCCTTCTAATGACAAAACAATGTAAAAATCATGACTTTTTCAGTTATTATTATTTTTTTTCCTGGGTTAATGAAACTATACACAGAATATGTACTAAAATAGGCCTGTTCTATACTTTTATTTCAAATTAAATTATTAAATTTTATTCCATTTATTTAATATAAGTCAAAACGAGAAAGAATGATATTTTCGGTCAAGACCGACTATATGATACTCTACAACATTATGTATGAAAATAAAAATTATATATTAGACCTGTGACCAATTTTAGACCAATACTTTAAAGAAATGTAAAAAAAATAAAATTTTTTTGATCTAGTTATATTGGAAAAATACATCAGTTATTATTTTTAATGATGAGTTTGACGACAGAATTAAATTTCTACCGTCAAATTGTTTCTATGTTATCAAACAATATAGGAAGAATTTGATCATTGACAGAAAACACGGTTCGTAGAGAAAAAAAGGTCCACATGATATTGGGAAGGCCAGAAAATTTAAATAATGTTGAAAGGCACTCCAAACACATCTGGTAGAAAAGCAGCTCAGTAAGCTCAGTACCTTGATTATTTGGTGCGAAAATTTAAAGCTAATGCAGAGTTAATAACATATAAGGTCCAAAAAGTTCCAAACAGGAATACTGCAAAAAAATTTAGAAGCCAAGAATAAGACACGGAAATTAAAACCAAATTTCATACAAAAATACTCAATGTGCTTGCAAAATTTTCGCAGCTTCTGCGTCAAAACTTTTATATTGTTAATGCTCGAAGCAATTTTAAAGATAAGTTTAGGACCCAAAAGCAGAAGAAATTTCTTACGAAATTCCTGGTATAACAAGCTTTTTGCAGTTGCGGCAAAACAGGAAAGTCATTTAATACATTCGGATCTATAAATACCAAAATATACATCAAGGAATATTTGCAACAAAAACCTCTTCCTTTCATAAGAGAGCACAACGTGTCCACACATTTTTTGCCCGATTTGATATCATGTCATTACGGTAAGACAGCTCTGGAGTGGTGCCAAAACAATAACATAGTTTTTGTACCAAGAGAGGTCAATTTTCCAAATTGTCCATAGCTTAGACCAGTGGAGAGATATTGAGCTCTTGTGAAAAGTGAATTGAGGAGCACAAAAAAGGTGTCCCGAAATGCCAAAGATTATAAAAGAATATGTGCACACTGTTCCAAAAAAGTTACTAAAGCAACTACCAAATCTCTATCGGAAGGGTTACCAAAAATGGTCCACAAGTTCATAAGTACTGGTTAGAACTACAAAAGTTATATTTTTTCTGTGATCTGTAGTAAATTATCAATTAAATGAAAAATAATGAAAACTCTAAGATCAACTGTTTCCAAGTTATTGAATATTATATATGTTAAAATTTTTTCAAACGCACTCCTTAATTTTATGCACTTTAGGGCGATTCGCGGAAATGGGTTCATAAGGAAACTATGCTAAATTATGGACCGATTCTGATAATATTTGGCAATGTTGTTTCTATTTATATATATTTATTGGCATTATATAGGCATTTATTTACATTTGTATGGGGGCTAGGTGTCAAATTTCATCAGGATATCTTCAAAATTGCTACCAGTACATTGTTCACAAGATTTACATGGCCGGACAGCGAGCCGGACAGACGGACGGACATCGTTAAATCGACTCAGACAGTGATTCTGAGTCAAACGGTATACTTTAAGGTGGGGTCCGATGAGCTTTTCTGTACGTTATAAACACCAGCACAAACGCATAATACCCCAATCACCTATGATGGTGTGGGGTATAATTAAATATAATTATATATAATTATCTTCATCTCATGCCATAAATATAAGACTGTATTTACTTATATTATATTTCACTAAATAATCTAAATAAATTTAATACATATTTCAGACATGGTCGTGAACTTCCAGTTCGCTTTTCATTTATTTTACGAAAAACAAAATAGATTATTTTATTCTTATGTAGGGATTACGCACGAAAAAATCCGTGCATATAAATTTGCTTATAGAAACTAAAGCAATGGGTGATTTTTTATTTTTTTTTTTAAATTATATTTTATTTATGATTGTTATGTTCAAGTTCTAAACATAAAAAAAATTAAATTATTTTTTTACTAGAGCCCAATATTTTGCATGGAGTTTCGGACAATTTGATGGATTAGCCACTTTCGGTAAAAATACTAACAATTTATTCTCTACCACTCCATTGCACAGTGTCACATTTGGCAGTTATAGAACGATAAAAATAAAGTTTTCGAGATATTGGTCTGAAATTGTGTATTCAGTAATAGATAAGATCGTAAACATTCCCATAAAAAATGGACGAGTAGCATCACTGCCACTCCCATACTAAAAAAAAAAAATATTTTATTTGTATGAATTTCAGACGTATTTTTGTAAATTTTATTAATATATATAGAACATTTTAAAAGTGGACGTGGCAAGATATAATCTCATCAATCCTTATGCAACATTTGCATAACAAATATTTACCCATTATTCTTAAAAAATTGCTAATATTTTAAAAAATCACAAAAAGTTGCAGCTAATTTTCTCAAATATAATTTTATAGATGTTCTTTTATATAATAATCGTATTTTTAAATTGGAACTCGTTGGAACTTTTTAGTTCCAGTCTATTTAAAATATAATTTCCCAAAAAAATATATCGACCATTCCAGGAAAGAACGCCCGAAAAAGTATATTTTTTTACTTGATGGCTTTCAATTTCGATAAAAATTTGTATACATAAACTCCATTAGGCCTTTTATTAATTTCAGTTTTCAGTTTTGTGAAATTGCAAAAACTCGCGATTTAATTTTGCTTTTAAATTTTCTCAAAAACCAAACAAATTTCAAAAGTATGTAACTTTGAATAGCAATATCTCTGGAAAGACTTTGTGAATTTTAATGATTTAAACGGCCTTAAAATTTCGCATATGGCGGCTTTACGACGAATATTTTAAAAATAAAAAAGATTTTTAAAAATGCATTTTAATGCAATTGCATTTTTCAAATGCATTTTTCTTTAAATATGCTATTAAATTTTTTTAATTGTTTAACATAAATGAAAAGTTTGGAATCTTTACATTAAAATAAAAGTGTCAAATTTTTGGGACGCGAAAATCTTATATGCATAATCCAATTTTTATAAAAACATGTCTCAAATTTTTCATATAAAATTAAAATTTTTTCTTGTTTTTGAAATTTTCTTTAAAATTTGTATAAAAGTTAACAAAATATAAAAAGTATGCGATTTTAAATATTCATATCTCTTGAAGTTATTGATGGATTTCTGTAATTTAAAAAGTATTTAAAAGGCCGTTGTATATTTTTTGTGTAATTTAGCATTTCAAAAACCACGTCTTCGATACATAATATTTTAAAAATATAAATGCAGTTTTTAGATGCATTTTTGTTAGTTGCGAATTTATTAAATTTTAATTTTTCAAAAGTGTATTTAAAAATGCTTTGTTTATTATAACTTAAAACAATAAATAGTCTGATACATAAAGTTTTATTATTTTTCAGGATTTTTTAAAAAATAACACAATAAATTTTTTTTAACAAAATACGTAAAGATACTCATAATACCAGAAAAATATAATTTTTATATGAAAAAATTTAAACTAGTTGAAGAAAAGGGGAAATTATGCACAGTACATGTGTGCGTCCCAAAAATTTGAGATTTTTATTTTAATGTAGAGATTCCAAACTTTTTATTTATGTTTAAAAATTAAAAAATTTTAATAGCATATTTAAAGAAAAATGCATTAAAAAAAATGCAATTGCATTAAAATGCATTTTTAAAAAATATTTTTTATTTATAAAATATTCATGTTTAAGCTAACATAATTAAAATTCAAACGAGGTTTAAATCACGAATTTCTGCAAAGCCTTCCCAGAAATATTTGTATTTAAAGTTGTATACTTTTGAGATTTTTTAGATTTTTTCAAAAGTGAAAAAGCGAAATAAAATCGCGAATTTTCTGAATTTAGCGAATCTGAAAACGGAAATAATTATAGACACCCATACACCTTATACGAATAAAATTTTATAAAAATCGGAGAACACTTGGTATATTTTTGGGCGTTCTTTCATGGAATGGACGATATTTTATAATATTATGATTTCTTTTAAATACAAAACAATATTTTCAGTATTGATTTTTTTAAACTAGCAAATTATTATAGAATAATTTGGATACTTTTATTATTATATACCAAAAAAAATCTTATCAACATCTGCAGTATTTACTGAAATATAAGAAGCTAAAAATTATATACTTCTTTACAAAAGTTGCAAATAAAATTAAAATATTTTTAAAAGTTGAAACTTTGAAAATCCATAATTCGCGCTATGGACACTTTCCAATATTTTAAGTATTTTTTCCACAAAAAATTATATGTTTACTAATAAATGCGAAAAGAATTACTTTAATTAATAAGCTTTTATTTTCGTATTTTCGTCGTTCTAATTTGGATAATAGTGGAAGGCCAATGTACGCGTCACGCGGCAACTGGCGGCAGCATTATTACCAGCTTAAAAATAAATCAATTGTTTACAATAAAGTGACAAAGAAAAATTTGAGAACACTGTCATAAATTTTATCTGGCAATGCCGTTACACGCGGCAACGCGTCAAAGTTGAATTTTTTTCAACTTTTTTTATATGGACCGCATGAAAACATGATCAGCTGATGGCTGCGTGTTCCGCGTGCCGCGAGAAGAGAAGAAGCTGTAATGAGAAGAAGCGAGAACAGGCCAGAAAAAAAAACGGATGCACTGTATTATCTTAGGAAAGAGAGAAGTCTTTTCTAAAGGCACTCATTCGTGTAAATATCTGTGTTAATGGAACCATTTTTTATGAATGAAGTGCTTCTTTCCCGCATATGCATATGGCTTCCCAAATCAAACACTTTCTTGGGAAGTTTGATTTCTTTGATACACGATATTATTCTGCCACATTTCCTCTAGCATCTGCAACATAGAACTCCTGGCTAGGAATTTGCAAAAAGTCAGCCAGTACGAAAGTTTTTGAAGATTCAAAGCAATTAACTTTTTGTGACACTTTTCTTCCAGAGATGAGAGAATTTTCTTTAAAAATTCTTTCTATTTTTTCTGTGTCCAACAGCCTGAAGATACTATTTTTCTTCCACTACCAGGTTTCCATTAGGTGACCATGAACTTCTTTGTATAATATTATGACCAAAGAAACTGACTTCCTAGCAATTGTTTTATATGACCGATGTAAGATTGATGAAAAATTAAAATTATGTGTTAAGGTATTTTTTGTTCAATTTCCATTTTAGGAAAAAGTAGCTTCGCTAACTTAGTGAGCGCTAGTGGGTATAATGAAAAATGTAAATAAGTTAACAGAATTATTTATTTTTTACCACATTAAAAGTTATAAGCCCAAGAGCATGCACAGATTTTTTCGGGAGCTGTCCGTAAATAAAATTTTTATTTTTTCAAATGATTTAAACTTTTTTAAATAGGTTTCTTTTTTCTAACAAAAATTTGGTAATGGCCATAGATTATAACATAGATATGAAGCTTAAAAAAAACTCAATTGAAAAAAATTACTCAAAAAGGCACACGTACACGTACTAATTGTTTTTGTTTTCAATGAAAAATTTTATTAACACATTCTTAGACTTATGTTTTTTTGACAACTGACTTAGGTTTTTGAAAACGGATCTTCATATCTATGTTATAATCTATGGTAATGGCATATAGTTACGGATGTAGTTATCTTTCATTGACAACAACAACCGCCTACATTACATAGAAATAGTTTAGTAAGTAATTATGTAATTACTTATTTATGATCAGTTTGAAAAAGTAAAAGTACTATTGTTTTTTTTTATTCAGTTTAGCAATTAAGCCTAAATTACAATAGCGCGTAGTCAGCAGCAGTGTGTGCTGCCATAATCAGCTGATTATTTAGAATGCACTGTTTGTTATGGTGTTGATTACATTTGGTCAGCAGCAGTTTGCAGTGCTGTTTCATTTAGCCCTGTTTCTAAATTCACTGCGCTGCATTCAGATTGAGAGCGAGACAAAGAGAATGAGCAAATAAATGAGAGGCTAAAATACACAAGTAGAACAAAGCTAGATGGTGGTTGTAAATTGTGACTGCCTACGCTGAATTGTAATTATAACGGCAGCAACATGTTGTGCTGACAGTGATCAGCTGATATTTTTTGCTGATACTGTTGCAGACTACGCGCTATTGTAATTTGAGCTTTAATATATTTAAAGAAGCAATAAATATGTAACAAGACAAAATTTGCGTATGAATTAATTTTTAATCTACATAAATTTATAATTTTATAATTTTGAAATAAAAATTTATAAAATCGTTCCAGGTTGAAAAATAAAAAATAAACAGCTTTTGATATCTTAAAATTGCATTACTTAATAGCAAGAAATTTCAGAAATCAGATAAAAGGAACGATCTGATAAAAGTGATAAATACAGAAATCCTCAGAACCGGTTCTATCGAATGATTTTTATTTTTTGATTTTTTTAAGAAATCAATTTTTTGATTTTTATTTTTTTGCTCAACTAAAAAAAAAACGCGGTAATTTTTTTTATTATTATTTTTTTTTTTTTAGATCGCGCTAAATGCACTAAGCTTTAAAGTGAAAAATATCTAAATCATTAAATGATCGTACAATATTCTGGATCCTTGAATGATTAGAATAACGGTATCTTCAGTGAATATAGATATACAATATTTAGTATTAAAATGACCCAATAGGTATTATTTTTTTCATATATTGCAATTCTTTATGATTAAATTTTTATATGACCTTTTTGTGGCTAGGTATCATAGAAAATTTTCTTTCATATTCAATTTAAAAATCCAATTTTTCTACGAAAGCATATTTTTGATTTTACACGCTTCCATAGAGGTCTTTTAGACTAAGACTTTTAAACTCTTCTTACAAGGGTTAAAATATGCAAGGGCACAATCACTGCCAAAAATTAAAAAATAAAATCATTTAATTTCAGTTCACCCCAGTTTTAATTTCTGCTTTTCATTTACCAGTAATATTTTTTGTTTGTTTGGTTTGTGAGCCATATAAAAACAAAAAAATAACAACGTAATTATTTACTTGCTATAAACTCTTCCTCCAAGAAAAAAACAAATAAAAATGCTTCTCTACTTAGTAACTGCACCCTGGGGAACTAACTAGAAATAAGAAATGACTCACTCCTTTAAACAGAAAAGATCTTTCTACAGAAAAAAAAAAATACAAAAACTTTTTAATACTGTTATTAATAAGAATCCAACAGGGTTAAATTACATTCATATAAACTTTGGTAAGAATTTTTCCGTTTGTTATATACATACATTTCGCAGATTTTTCTTTCCTTTATTTTTTAATTTTCATACAGATGTTGAAACTCCAAAAAAAAAAAAAAGGAAAAGTTTTTTAACTTGTCTAAAAAATAAGAAAAATCTAACATTAAATATCTGAGAAAAGTCGTAATATTGTCAAGTTAAAAAGAAAACTTTTTTTGGTGTTCCTTTTCCAATCTTGTTTGTTTTTCTCAACTCTGATTTATAATGCTTCAAATAATAGCAACAGTTTTTCTTACCCCCATACCATAGCAAAGTTTTATTCTCGCATACTTTTTTCGTTTCAAAATCTGCAATTTTTTGCCTACCAGAAATAATAATATTAAGGAAAAAAGAAAACAAAACTCATAGACACTCTTGTCATCTACACATACATACATAGACATACTTAAATAAACACGCGTATTGCCCAAACAAACATACAACTACAAATACAAATGTTATAGTATTTAGGAAGTAAAGTTTTCCGTTAAAACTCTCATATGATTCTTAAGTTTGTTTTCAACCCAAAAGTAAAATCATAAACAGAGTGACATAAATATAGTTGAACAAGTTTTGGACTCTTGTCAATATAAGATTCCTGGATTTTTATGGCTATAAGGTTCTTGTATTTTTTTATAATGTTGCAGTCAAAATTAAACTATTTCTTACTATGTGCAGTATCTGTTTAATCAATCTTACCAACACAATTAAACAGCTTGGTATTATAGCCTGTGAATCTCATATTACATGTCCCAGTTTTTCAAATATAAAAGTAAAATTTTATGTTTATCAAAACTCATCCTTTATTTATTGAATACGGCAGAGCCTACCTTTTCTGTATTTAATTTTTTTTTTTTTGTAGTTGGCACATTAAAAGTAAAATAAAAGTATTTTGAAATACATTCAGCAAGAACATGAAGATGGAAAGAAACATCAACCTCTTTAGAGGTATTTGTATTCAGGTTGTTCAGCTGAGTTGTTATGTTGCTTGGTTGTTTCATTCATTCATTTCAATTCGTTTGACTCTGGTGTTTTTGCAGTATTTTGTGTGAGTGTGTATGTTGTCTGACTGTCTATAGAATGTCTATCTGTCTCAGGGGAGTCATATTTTAACTGAAGTGTATTAATAAATTACCGCATTATATAACATATTTATACATACAAGTCAAATAATGTCGGTATATAATTTAAATATACATAAATATATACAATACATGTACATTAAGGCGACTCACTCCCTATGGAAAGGAAAAAAGTGATTTTGTTACCCCCCTCAAAATTTACCTTGATATGTTTTATGATGTTCCCCAAAATATTTTTATTCTACTGCTGACCGTTCGTGAGCAGGACCATTTTTTAAAAAAGGTATTTTTTCCAGTTTTTTGAACTTTTTTATATTTTCTCCCAAAGCAACATATAGAAAATATGGTATCATTTAAAAGGTTTTTAGAAGATGTGCCATTCCCTGCGGGAAATTTGTGATAATTGCAGTAATGGTCCGGTTCCTCTGTACCAGTTGAATACCAATTGACACCTAACTCGTCACCAAAGTTCCAATTGAGAACCAGTTGACACAAACACACTCACTATTTAACAGTTGAGAGTTAATTTATAACATGCTCGTTAAGAGTGCAATTAGCAACTCGCGCGCAATAACAATAAGTGGCTGAGTGGTTAGCGTTGAAGACTATAAAACATAACATACGTCAGATGAACATGGGTTCGAGCCGGGGTGCCGCCATCGACATTAACGAAAAATTATAAAATTGAAATAAACATAATTTAATAAAGATAATAATAAAAATAATGTTTAAAACGTAAACAATTACCGAATTTTTATAAAATTTTTATTACATTAATCGTTACTGAACCTGTCCTCTTTTACCAGTCCTAGGACCTATCCTGTGACCTGTCCCAAGGGGCTAATTAGCCACCTCCAATGACAACCCCATATAAAAGTGACAGGTTCTTCTCATTCTCTCAGTTCCGGAACTGGGACCGGTCACTAGCCCTGAGAACCTGTCACGTGACTAGTTTAGAACCGGTTCTCTTTACTCTAGGGTTAGTATATAAAATATGTTCAAAAGTCACCTCAATATTTTTTTATTCCATGAAACATCCTATCTTTTAAGGTTTTTTCACAATATTGTTTGTTATTTTTATTGAAAATTCAAATTAGTAAATTTTTACATGCTTTTAGACATGAGTTTTTGGTATCTGTTTAATATTTGTTTCAAAATTATTTAATTTTCGTGGTTTATTAGACAGTTAATCTGATTTAAAATTTTACATATACATAATCAATATGGGTATCAAAATTTTTCTTTTGATAAAAACTACTAATTTGAATTAAAATATTTACAAAAATTACAGTAATTCTAATGAAATTGATAAATAATATTAACAGCGAATAAAAAAAAAACAAAAGAGACTAAGAATATGACAATTTTATGTATTTAAAACGTTCATTGACTGTAAAACGTTAAACAAGATAATAAATTGCGGTTTTACTCCCCCCAGTCCATTAACCCTGGAAGGGCTTCGTTATTTTTACCCTTCTGAGGGCTTCGTTAGTCGAAACGACTAACACTAACTTTTATACGAAATATTTCAAGACGTATATTAAAATGAAAAATAAAACAATTGATTTTTAATTGATGAATTAATTTAAATAAAATAACATCAGAAATTCGTAAATACTACTACAAAAACTGAAAAGCCCAATAAACCAGAGAACGATATGATAGCGAAAACGATATCATATTAGGTGCCGATTATAATATCATATTTATTGCAGAAAACGATATTATTATAATATTAAGATTTCGAAATATTTCTTTTCAATAAAATAAAAAATATAAACATTTGGAAAAAACTTCAAAGAAAATATAAAAATTAAAAATTTTTCAACAAACAAAAACAAGCTGGGAATGAAATGCAAATAAATCAATAATAAACAGATTTTTAATGGTTAAACCAAATTGTTTAGGTATGTAATTGCAGAATTATGTATGTCCCTAAGAAATAATCATGCTTGTAAATATTATTATTGATATTTGCATAAAATATATTATGTATGATGATTTTTATGTTTTATTTTTTATTTAGGATTTTTTTTATTATTTTAGCTGATTATGGTACTTTGTAATTATATTTAGAATATTTAAATGCATATAAACATAATTATTGATATTAAATGGCATTCAGAAGAAAATTTGACTCATGACAATTTTACTATCGTTATTTTTGGAAATAACGATACCGAAAATGATATCATAATTTTATGGAAAAACGATATCATAAGGAAAGGTACACTTTAGTCCGTAAAACTATCGTTATAGATTCGAAAACGATTATCACTAGTGATAGTTTTTATCACCTAGATAATATCGTTTCGATATCGTTTTAATATCGTTTGGTTTATTGGGAGACCTCAATATTTTTACTTTTTCAGAGATAGTGTTACTTAAATACCCGTTGTGTTAGTTGTGGTAAAAATTTGAAATAGGCATCATATGTTTTTTTTAATGTGTGCATCGTATAATTATTCTAACCAAAAAAGAGTTTAAAAATAAATGCTTTTAAATACTCTGTGCGTATTTCAAATTTGTGATACTTTTTTCATTTTTTACAGTATACTTTAGTAGTTCAGTGTTTTTTTTTAGCCGCAGAAGCTGCAAATCTTATTTTTCTTTTTCTAAAATTTACTTTATTGTAATAAATTTACCTGGATATAGGAGATTTTCGACATTTTTACGATACGATATATTGGGAGTAGAACACAGTTAATAAGACAATTGTCGCTAAATTAGATCCTTACGCACTTTTAAAGGAAATTTTATAAAAAATGGTTCTTTAATTATTGTTAACATATTTTTTGAATAAACTTTTAATATAAATAATGTTTACTTTGACGCAGAAAATGAAGAGCAGCGCCGATAAGTATTGATTTAGTATGACATTTCACTGCATATTTGGTCGAAAATATCAATCGTGTCCTGAGGTTTTATTATAGTACTTATATGATGAAGACGATCTGTAATCGTTAGTACTTTATAATATGGCTTTATTCAGTCTTCAGCATGTCTTTTCTATTTGATATAGGAAATATAGTTTCCTCATCATTATTGTCTAATGTGACAAAAAAATAAAAAAATATATACCCAACAAACCAAGAAACGATACAGTATCATTAATGATATCATAATTTAAAAATTATATGATAAAATATCGAAATTATTTTTTCCTTAGAAAAAAACTTCAAATATTTTCAGGAAAATAAAATTAAATTGAAAATATTTTTATTAGAAGAATATTTTATGTTACGCATTATATGGAAATTAAATTTTTACAGCTAAATTTATTGGAATCATATAAAATAAAAGAGGATAAGATAAAGAGTCCAATATCAGCACGGATTTAAAATGGAATTGTCTTCGGATTACAAAAGTATCGTATTACATGTAAAATGATTTGGAGTAGGATAAACTTTAGTTTATTATGGTTATTTTATTAATTTTTGATAAAATATTTAGAATATTACATCTTAGCACATATGTATAAATATTTTGCAATATATTGCTAAATTATCGCGCTGCTTAAATTTATCGATATCATTACTAATATCGTTATTTTCAAAAATTATGATATCATTTTCGAATGTACCTTTTAGAAAGCTACCTATATCATTTTAGAATTATAAATGATATCATTCTCGGGCTTCCATATCACCGAAATGATATCGTAATGATATCATTACGATATCATTTGGTTTGTTGGGTATATACTTATTTGTTGTTAAAATTATTTCTGGAAGTCATATTGTATTTATTTTCCCCCAAAAAATATATTTTACACTATAAGAACAAATATTAAATACACTACATTACTATATTTTCTGAATTACTTTATCGCTAAAAGTTCAAAAAGTCACATTAAGTGCTTCGTTAGTCGTTTCGACTAACAAGGTTGCTTAAAAAACTAACTTCCAGACCGCTCACAGCAACATACGTCTGGACACTTCAAGATCTTATTTACGGCAGGTGTTATACCAAAATTCTCAAAAAAATATGCAACGAATAAAGAAATATCACTCAAAATAGCATTGTTGTTAGTCGAAACGACTAACGAAGGGTTAAACAGCGCATGATTATAATCAAATTAATCAAATATTAGGTAAAAAAAATAATTATGACTATTTAAAGAACACAATTAAGATAGTTGAAGCTGTGTAGTTGAATCTCACAAGCTCTACGCGTAAATTGAATCACAAAAATATTTTTTATAAAACATTACTTTATTTTTTATATCATCCGTTAATGTTTTTTGTTTCTATATTAACATCTTTGTAATTTCCGTAAATGTGTTAATATAAACAGTTAGTTCTTATCAGAAGAAGAATTTTGATACCCATATTGACTACGTTTTTATAAAATTTTTGAGGGGGGTAACAAAGTTACTTTTTTAAATGAGTCGCCTTGATGTACATATTTACATACCTACATACATTACATTACATTTGTTTTATTTTATATACTTAAGCATATTTGAATTCTTTGTTTTTGTTTTTTTTTTTTTTTTTTTAATATTTTAAGTTTTACATAGTTTAAACGATTTATGTATTTTCCAAAACAAATGAGGAATATTTTAAAAGGTAAGAAAACGATTTACGAAGTAAATGACCCTTGAGTTTTCTGTGGTTTAAGAAAGTGAAATTACTATTTTTTTAGTAAGTTAACAATAATATAGGAAAGGACTTAACACTATTTGTTGTATGTTTCGCTTATAGAATTTCTAAAAATAAGTAGGAAGTGGATTTATATGAGAGCTATGGTCAATTATTAACCAGTACTCATAAAAATTGGAACTTTATTTTTATACCCTACACCACCAAATGTGGTTGGGGTATTATGCGTTTGTGCTGATGTTTGTAACGCACAGAAATAATATCCCAACACCCACCTTAAAGTATACCAATCGACTCAGAATCATTTTCTGAGTTGATTTAATGATGTACGTCCGTCCGTCTGGCTGTCTGACCATGTAAACCTTGTGCACAAAGTACAGGTTGCAATTTTGAAGATATTTTGGCATAATGACAAACGCTATTGAAATTGGTCTTGATCAGTCCATTATTTCACCTAGCCCCCATATAAATGTCCTCCCGAAATATAGTATTAACACTTATACATGCCTTAAAAATAGGAGTATTTTAATAAAACTTAGCACAAATAAGTTTTATATAAGCACAAATCCGTTTGCCAAATTTCATGAAGATCGGTTCATAATTGATCATAGCTCCCATATAAACACTTCTCCCGAAAATCACTTTAAAGTGCATTAATCCGACAGAAATGTTAGTATTATGTTAATATTTAACACAAGTAAGTTGTATATACGTAAAAACAAAATTATGTTGATCGAAATGGTGTAGGGTATCATATAGTCGGGCTTGACCGACTCCATAGCTCCCATATAAACCCCTCTTCCGAAAATCACTTTAATGTGCATAAATTCCATATGAATGTTAGTACCAAGTTAATATTCGATACAAATAAGTTTTATATAAGAAGAAACAAAGAAAGTATCATATGGTCGGTCTTCACCTACTATAACTCTTTTTCTTGTTTGAAATGTATTATGGGCCATAATAATTTATGCATAAAGGAAACAACATTATACAATTTTTATTCATTTTGCAATAATAAAATGACGATTAATGGACCAAAATTTATGCAAAAAAAAAAAAATAAAATAAAATAAAATTTGTGCATAACTGTCTTAAAATTACGATTTTTTTTTTGATACGAGGCACTCTAGTGGATATAAGTTTTACTCTGAAAATTAGTAAATTTTGGTGTGTATTATTTAAAAATTAAAGTTTTTATTTTACGTTATAGCTTTTTAGAGTTTATTTTTTATACCCTACACCACCATAGGTGGTTGGGGTATTATGCGTTTGTGCTAATGTTTGTAACACATAAGAGAAGTTATCCAACACCCACCTTAAAGCATACCAATCGACTCAAAATCATCGATCTAACGATGTCCGTCCGTCTGGCTGGCTGGACGGTTGGCTGGCTGTCCATGTAAACCTTTTGCACAAATAATTCAATTAAATTTGGCACGTGGACTTTTTATAATTCAAGGACAAAGTCTATTGAAATTGGTTGTGATCGGTCCATTATTTCACCTAGTCCCCATACAAATGTGCCCCCGGAATAGAGATTCAACACTCAAAAATGCCTTAAAAATATAAATATTTTAATGAAATTCGGCATAAAGAAGTTTTGTGCAAGTATAAATCTTTGTACCAAATTTTAAGAAGATCGGCATACAATTAACCATACCTCCCATATAAAACCCTCTTCCGAAAATCACTTTAATGTGCATAAATGCCATACCATTGTTAATATCAAGTTAATATCCAACACAAATAAGTTTTATATAAGTAAAAACAACATTGCACAAATTTTACTAGAATCGGTCCATAATTTGCCATAGCTCCCATATAAACCCTCTTCCGGAAATCTCCCTATAGGGCATAAAATCATATAGATGTTAGTATAAATGCATTGTTCTGTATTTATATAATTTATCTTACATTTAGTAAAAGTGTTGGCCTACAATTGGCCACAGGTCTAATGGTGTAGGGTATCATATGGTCGGTCTTGACCGACTATATATTTGTATATTTTATTTTGCATTTAGTGAAAGTGTTTATCTACGATTGGTCAAAGGTCTAATATACAGTTAGGGACAAAACTATTTGTACACCCATGCATTTCGTATATCTTCAATAATTTATAAAGAATAAAAAATTATTATATGTAGTTTTAATTCAGGTCCATTTTTATTGAATTATTTGATAAAAAATAAATTAATATATAACACATTGTTAAAAAAAAAGTACAATTTAAGTAAAAATCTTTGAGACAAATGTATTTGTACATCAGTACTTTGTACAATTATTTGTACGTTGGACTCTTGTATGATGATTTTTTTAAATACCGTTATATTTTCTTCGTTAATCGAGTTTTATTTTACAAAATAAGAAGTTGGTTTTAACGTTTTGAATAATAAGCACATCAAAAATGGGAAAGCGAAAAGAGTTGAGTTTGGATATTAAAAATTTAATTATTGATGAACATAAAAAAGGAAAATCTCTCCGGAATATAAGTAATTTAGTAAATTTGCAACATTCCACAGTACAATACATTGTAAGCAAGTATAAAAACAGCGGATCTGTTGAAAATGTGCGTGAAGGTATACGAAATATATGAGGTGTACAAATAGTTTTGTCCCTAACTGTATGTCCCCTTCCCGAATTAGTATGCACATATTCAATGGTGTAGGGTATCATATGGTCGGTCTTGACCGACAATACCTTTTTTTCTCGTTTTTATTTATTTAATTTTATTTAATTGCCTTTGTTTGATATTTTATTCCCAGTCCTGGTATTTGAAATATTTGTTGAAAAAGGTCGAATACTATTTAATTGGTCAAAGTTTTCGGCAATTTTATTGATTGGGCTTCTTTGGTATATGTGCTTTATCATGTTTAATAATGATAAATGTATTTAATTTAATATCGTTTTTGTTTTTTTTTCATCCGCACTCAAATTGCAATTTGCAACCACTGTGCACCGTTCGATTCAAAATCGTTTTATTGAAACTATAAGTTTAGTTAATATTCATAGTAACATTAAGTAAGTCGTTAAATTGTATAAATCACATTAAGAAATTTCATATTTGTTTTAATGTTTATTTATTTTTAATTATTTCAAAGATATCGAAAAAGTTATAAAAATACATACAATTCAAAAATAAAGTATTATATTCTTAAAATACCACATATGAACAGTAAAAGTTTTCTGTAAATCTTCTATTGTTGAATCGGATCTTTTGTAATAATTCTACGCCAAAAGTCCAAAAGTAAATCAATTTTTTTAGATAAATAAAACTTAAGTGTTTCACCACTTCCACTATTGGCGATGCCAATTGATATTAAAAATAACATGTACGATAGTAAAGATAACGAATATTTATGATTATAAATCCAAGACCAAAAATATCGCTTTGGTAGTAGTCTTCTAGGAAAACGTCTACCATAGAAAAGTAAATAACGTATGCGTATATTTGATGGATTGCGTAAATGAATATCAACACATGATTTATCATTTTTATTTTCTGTTAATTGGTCTTCATCCGCATTGAGAGCAAATTCACAAATTGTAGTACAGGCAATAATAGATCCACACTGCGAAGCTCCCCAAGCAGCACAATTGGGACTGTGACGTAAACTAGTCTGCAAATCGGTGGTAAGTTCTATAAAATTTTTATTTTCCAAAGATTGCAAGAAACCATTTTGTAACAAAGAAAATATGGTATCAAATTTACTACCCATAAAAGCCAATTTAAGAGGTAAATTTGAAGTCCTATCACGAAATGCCACTTCCGAATGATAACCTGTTAAAGCATTGATTTCAAATGCATGTGTTGGTTTAAGTTTCATACATTTCTCATCTATAGAAGTTACTATGGAATAAAGTTCTTCTTCTTCTTCTACTAGACGTAAAGCCGGTTCGCGCATTACTACTAGCACCCAATATAATAAATCTATTACCTCACTATTCAAATCATTGTAATTCTGCTCCATTAGATTTTGTAATATAACTCTTAATTTAGGCGTATCATAGATAACAGATATTAACGAATCAATATTGTAACCTGATTGTTCTGTAGCAAATTGTGGTGGAAATGGTATTAGCACCGAATCATAACGATAACTAAGAGCTGCTGCCACAAAAAGTGTCCATTTAGCATCACAAGCTAAGAGATCCGTTTCCAAAACATATTTTAAAGTTTGGGTTTTGTTGAGAAACTCTGCACACTTTTGTAGTTGTTGTTGTGATGTAGGTTCATAGCATTCTAACGATTGTTGATTGTTATTATCAATGTCTGGTCTTGGATCTAAAATTGTTGGTATTTCATTGACGAGAACTTTTTGTTGATTATTATGTTTATTTTTGCCAGCCGTTTTTGACTTAAGTTTTAGACTTTCGAGTTTTGTTGGAGTTTGTTGAAAAGCAGCCATATTTTATTGTTTCTTAAATATAAATTTAAAAATTATCCAAAATATAGGTGTATAGAAAATATTAATTGAATAAAATTTAAATATAATTTGTTATTACTAATTGACATTAATAATGTGATTGCTTGGATTTTGATATAATCGATAATCAAGACAACAAAACAATAAAAAAATACTAGGAATTTTATAGTTTTAAATATTGGTAGTAGGGTTTTCAAATGTTTCTCTTAACATTTTCTATTTTGGACCCTAGTTTAATATGTTTATAAAAATTTTATTTGTTTTATTTAAATTAAATATATTCTTCGCTTTTTTAAACTTTATTGCAACATGCAAACATTTCGACCATTCAACCAGACAACATGTTATATTCTCTGCCCCAACACTTTCTTGTCTTCGATCAAATTTGTTTGATGTCATTTGATTTGGTTTGGGCAATTAATCAATTACTTTTGTATGGTAAGAATTTTCCCAAGAGATTTTTTCACCATATTCATTGTGTATAGTATGGTTTAGCAATTTAATTTTGTCTGAATGATGTACGTTATTTTCTTTTTTGTTATAGAACAACAATCAAATAAAAGTCCAATACAATACCGTATTTATTGCATTTTTGCTATTAAGGGATTTAGTATTGATATGAGAGAAAAAAAAAGGAAAATAAAAATTAAAAAAACAATATTAAAAATATAACCACTATTTAAAATGAAAATATCTGTAGACTTTAGGGATTTTTTCCTCATAAAGCAAGAATAATTTTAGTAGTAATTTAATATTATATTCAGCGTTACCGCTTGGCCACTTTTTTGGCCCCTTTTTATTCCCTACATAGACGGTAAAGGTACTATGTGTTTGTGCTGATGTTTGTAACGCACAGAAAAAATTATTGGACTCCCATCTTAAAATATACCGTTCGACTAAAAATCACTTTCTGAGACGATTTAGCGATGTCCGTACGTTCGTCTGGTCGGCTGGCTTGTTGGCAGTCTATTCATATTAACCTTGTGAACAAAGTACAGGTCACAATTTTAAAGATATCTTCATGAAATTTTAATAGTTGTTTTGGCTCAAGGATTAAGCCTATGTGAACTGGTTGTGATCGGTCTATTATTTCAGCCTTGCCCCCAAACAAAAGTCCTCCTGGAATTGGGGTTTAGTGGTTATAAATGCCTAACATATAACAATATTTTAATGAAAGAAGTTTTGTAAACGTGTTAATCTTTGTGCCAAATTTCCTAAAGGTCGGTCCATAATTGACCTTAGCTCCCATATTAAACACGGTTCCGGAAATTACATTACAAGTTACTATTCGACACAAATAAGTTTCATATTAGTATAAATCCGTATGACAAATTTCGTGAAGGTTGGTCCATAATTGACCCTCTTCCGAAAATAATTTTAATGTCCATAAATCTCATAAAAAGTTTAGTATCAACTTAAATTCGACACAAGTAAATTATTTATAGTAAGTATAAATTTATTTTATGAAGATCCCATATTAGAGCCAATGTCAGGAATCACTTAAAAGTGCATAAATACATATGAATGTTAGTATCGATATAATATTCTGTATTAATGTGTTTTATTTTACACTTAATACAAGTGATGGTCCACAATTTCGGTGCACATAGAAAATGGTGTAGGTTATCATATGGTCGAACTATATGGTTTTTCTCGTTTAAATCTAATTTATCATTAATGAAAAATAATTCAACACTTGTGAGTGCATGTGTTAAGTTCTAAATTGGTTTGACGGTGATTTGAAAGACTGGAGTCCCCAAGAAGACCCCGTATAAAAATACATCTTTGAATTAAAGATGATAAAATGAAACATTTTTGATGATTTCAATTTTCAAAAAGAATTTTAGTAAAAAAAAAAAATAAAGTAAAAATAATTTAGCATGAAAATTTTTTCTTTCAGACATTTATTTCAAAATAACTCTGAAACTATTGAACGGATAATATTTGAAGCAAATTTTGGTGTATCATTTATATAAACCGTGCATACCTTTCTCGAGTTATAGCGAAATATACTCGAGTAATCGGCTTATTTGGGGAGAAATATTAGACACGCCCATAAAAAAAAAAATTTCGACCTGATGAGAAAAAACTGAAAGCAGTTTCATATTTAGCATATCAAATTTTATATAGTCCACATAATTCTTTTTAAGGAAAACGAACATACTTTCTTTTTTTGTCGACCAGTATAACATTGCTTTAAAGGAATTGAATTTAGCAGTTTTTCTTAAAATGTTATCAAATAAACAAATTTTAAGAATTTTTTTAAAGTTTTGAAATAGTTAGCCCCCTTTTTTCAAAAAATCTCGGTTTTTGAAATCCCCATTTTTTGAACTCTTTTTTAAAATTTCTCAACGGTAACAATGGTTATATTATTTACAAGGTACGGAAAAATTCGGATTTCTAATTTAATTTTATTTTTTATTCGCTCTTATAAATATTATTCGTAAATTTAAAAATAAAATTCACTTTTTTATTAAATTTGTATTTTTTACTTTTTTTAATTTGAGCTACGAAAATAATCTAAAAAAACTTTTTTTAAATTTGTATTTGTGGGGAAGATCGTTATTTTACAATTACAAACGGTTCGGTAGCCACTGTCGAAACTGTCGAAAAAACAAACAGGACTATAAAAACTCCAATGATATTTTTATTTTAAATTTGTAAGTTTGTATGTATGCAAGTATATCAACAGATTTTTTTGCTGTCATGCAAATAATTATTTATAAAGTAGCGATCGTAAAAAATAATGTTATTATTTGTGTGATATTGATAAATTTTTGATTTACATACATACTTACATACATACATCATCCACACATCTTTCATTCAACATAAGTCAACACATTTCTATACTGTTACACGACTTCAATTCGATTAATTCGTTTCGAGTTAATTCCTAAATAATATTTTTATTTTCGAAAATAAAATTTTTGATCTTCGAATAAATTTAAAAATTAAATTTGCAAACAAAAAAAAAATTATAAAATTCGATCTAAAATTTAGGATTAAATTCGCTGATAAAAATTATATTCCGAACGAATCAAAAAAATGAACTCTGATTATTAAGAAATTTTGTCACTGATTTTTGCAACAGAAAGGTTTAATAAGACCTTTGAAAAACATTCGTATGAATTTGGAACAGTGAACAGTTACAATAACATTAATCCTTGTATAATTTTTCGTAGTTTTTAGACTATAACTTTTAGTTTATTTTTCACTTTATTGATTTAGCGAAGCAGTAGCGCAGTGGGTTGAACTATAGCGAAAATGGGGATTAATTCGTGGAAGCTTTAATAAAAAAGAAATATATATTTTTTTATTATTGGATTGATATAAAAATATCTTGGAAAACAATTTTTTATTATACTTTTAATGGCTACAGTTCTTTAAAATCTTAATTTTGAACTTCCTGGACTTCCTCTGGTATTGTAATATATTGTGATTTTTGCATAATTTCAATTGGTTTGTGTTAATATAAAACTAAATATTCTTCGTTTAGGCAAATATTGGCAAAATGTGTTTCTTTGCTACACAAGCTAAAATCCTATACTTTTTACCGAATTTTACCCAATAACTCTTTAAACATCTACATATAACTCAAAAGTACCCAATTTTTAGGATAATTTTCGAAAAATTATTGAAAATAATTATACAACATATATCCAATTAAATTTTATTTAAGAGTATAGTCCACTATCTAAACTCAATCCACCTGTTTAAAAAATAAAAATAATAGTTATACAAAAACTAACAAAACTCACAGTTGGAATTTTTAAAATTTCACTTTTAGCTACTAAGTATAAAATTATTTATGAAAAATTATTGACCTTTGAGAGAGTGTATCAAAAAAAGTAAACGACATAGAACAATAAATTTTACAGATAAAGATATTCAGTTTGTTTTTTATTACATATCTTATTTTTTGAATTAGTCCTCGTTCAACTCCACGTGCGGAGTTTGAAATACGCCTCAGTTGAAAAACTCTGCGTCTGGCCAAAGTCCAGCTGCCTATGAAACCGTTTTAATTCAGACCAGAATTCTATCCAGGTCAAAGTAAAAGGTATTTTTATTATTGTGAATATTGCTGATTTTGTTCCTAAAATGTGTCATATAATTAATGAATTTTCATACTAGAAAATGACATAACGAACACAGGATGAGGATGATTTTTCATAAATATTTGGAAATTTGTTAAATTTTTAGGCAAAATTTCCATTTTATTTTATTTTTTTTGGGATTTTTTTTAGACAATTTTTCATTGGTTGGTTTCTATGTTTGATTTAGGAGACTTTGCTTTGGATCATTTTGCTGGTACCTTAAAAGTCATCCTTTTGAGAAAAGTTTATTTTACCGAAGCCGACATCTAATACATAATGACCAAAAAAATATTTAAAATTTATTTTGATTCTCATTGCCAAACCGATATCTTTAAATAAACAAAGAAAAAATATTAAGACTAATAACTTAATATTTTTCATTATTCCCTGTACAAAATAAATAAAAAAACTAACCTTGTCTCCAAAAATCCATTATAATTTCCATTCAACACTTAAATTTGTTAAAAATCAACCCCTAATGGAAAGTAAAATATTTCCTTATTTATTTTAGAAAATAGATAACAAACAAGAAAAAAATATTTGCTTCATAGAAAAGTTTGTGTAACAAAAAATACCAAAAGACGGCCAGTGTTGTCCTGTTAGTACTTATAAAACATGTATAGCCTCATAAATCAAAACATTGCATACACTTTGGTCAAAAGTTAATTCAATTTCCATAGAGCACTTTTCGTTTTTATATTATGACACACATATTTAGGATAAAAAAAAAGTACAAGATTATATGTATGAGTGTGTTGTAAATTGAGAATATGAATGGAGAAAAAATAAAAATAAAAATTCTGTGGGTACAAAAAGTACAATATGGGAAAGTTTCAAGAAAATTGCGAGCCCATCTCGAGCAGTTTTTGGAAACATACGCATTTTTGCTGAAATCATTTTAATTAGTTCATCAAAACTCTTGTTGTATTTAAGCTGAATACAGGAATAACACTAAAAAAAAATTATCCTTAGTTACCTTCTAGGGACTAAAAATCACTTGTCTACCACATTTTGCCCAAAAGGAAGTTTTTATGAAACTTGTTATAAAAAAGATATGTTTTTAAAGTTATCCCAGAAGTTATTTATTTTTTTAATGTAAACGTACACATTATAATATTTCAATAGGAAATAACTTTTTCCTCGAACCAATAATTAAATGAAAAACTTAACTAAATAAACAACAACAAACAAGTGTAATATAATCAAATCAAAATGAAGTACTCTAGCACTCATATAAAAATTTGTTCCTGCAACAACATGGTAAAATATACACACACCCATTAGTAACACGAACAAAACAAAAATATATCGCAAGGGACAGGGGACATTTAAGTTAGAAAAAATATGTGCAAAACAAAAACAAACTAAGGAACTTGTAGTCAAACCCTAAAAGCATGTCAATTATAATTTAAAAAATATTATTTATAAAAAAGAAAAAAAAAGTATGGTTTTTTTGTCCAAGAAAAAACAAATCAATGCAACAACAGCATCTCTGTAAACATTTGATAACTATGAGTGGTTAGAGCCAAACTTGGTGGTAGTTGCTTACTTTTTTGGTCTTTGCAAAACTCACATACACACATATGACATGACACTGTTTTTTTTTTCACCCTCTTGTCATTTGAGATCTTAAATGTTGCAAGCAACAGAAACAAAAAAATATGTACGTTTTTTTTATCCTCCTTTGATTGTTTAAAGAATCCTGTCTGTTTCTCTGTTCATCTACCGCTGCTGTACATATGTATGTGTTTCTTAAGTGTCAAAGTGCATTGTACATTGTATACCTCTTGTACAGAGGATTTTGGTTTGCGTTTTTCGGTAGTTGTTGTTACTTTTTTCTCACAAGTAGATTAGCAGCTGTCATTTATAATAACGGGAGTGGTTATGATTTTTTTGTTACTCTGTTTCATTTTGCAACAGATAACACTAACCATTGTACCTTTGTGTGAGATTAACAAGCAGATGCAGCGATACGGGAAGGTACATGTTGGGAATAAATTAGTTTTCTTTTTTCAGGCTGAGATTTAGTGTCACATAAAATGACATGGAATAAATAAAATAAAGAAATTTTATTATCGATATGGGAAATTCGCAAAAATATTTTTTTTCTAATTTATTTATGACAAAATAATTTGTATCAATTTCAATTTGATCTTGTATAGGTTATCAAAAAAGCTTAAAGAATGAAAATAACAAACCGCGGAAAGCCAAAGTATTTTTGACACTACTAAGAAACAGATTAAATACCCAGTGTTTGGTAACGGATTCCATGATACCCACCACAAATTTAGCTGCCCGGCCATCTCTAATTCTAGCTGTTATAACCAGTGTTGCCAGGACCTGAGAAAAAAAAGGCTAAATTAGACTTTAAAAAAGGTCAGAAAAGGCTAAATGTCCCAAAAGATAAAGCCACAAAAAGGCTAAGATATTGTTTTATTTAAAAATGCATTTATTTTTTTGTTCTCATTAGATTCTGATATTTTAGTGAATTTATAAATGAGTCGTCATTCCATTTAAAACCAACACGAAAAATTACAATCTTGGACTTTACCTCTCCGAATTTAGTGATATTTGGTACAATCATTATTCTTGTCAAAACTAAGACTAATTCAAAATTTAAGACAATTTCATCAAGTGGTTCGCGAAATATCGCGATTTAAAAGTGTAAAATAGTTAAAAATATCTACAAAGTTGTATAGACAAAATTACAAATATATTTTAAAGTATTTATGATATAAGATATATTGAGATGTCATTAGCGTTACCGTTGAGAATTTTCAAAAAGTGTCCAAAAAAGGGGATTTCAAAATAAAAAGTCGCCAAAAAAGGGGATTTTTTGAAAAAAGGGGCCAACTGTTTTAAAACTTAAAAAACTCCTTAAAATTAGTTTATTTGATAACAACAAAAACAAAAATTTTTGTATTTTAAGAAAAACTACAAAAGTCAGTTTTATTAATAACAAAATAATTTATAATTATTTTACAACAACCCAGCAAAAATAGAACTGAAAAAGACATGATTTTAATATTGTGTTGTCATTGGAAGGAAGTACTTAGTGGTGAAAAAGAGCTGCAGAAGTTATTTTTTTAACACATAGTTGTCATTGGTAGGATGTTATTCTTTTATACTTCATGTTTAAAACTATGTTTATAAAATTTTTTGCCTTATTAAATAATAATAAAAAAGCTTTAAAATTTGAAAAAAAAAAAAAATTATTACAAATAATTATTAAATTTTTGGAAGTTATTATTAAGAGCTTCCAAAAAAGCTTTTTGCTGAGAATTTTTATTATTGCAAAAATAAAGATTTATTCACAAAAATAGTTAACATAGAATTATCTTTTAAGTAATTAGTAACACTTCTATACTTTTGTACAAGTTCTTCACTCGTACTCCAGTCTTTCAAATCCCCGTCGGACAAATTTAGGGCGGAACGCACATATTCACAAGTATTCCCAGCAAAAATAATTGGAAGTCATTTTTGAGGGAGTACCTTTTCATCACTTCAAAAAGATTCAAATGAAATTTAATGTAGCAAAACATTGATGAACGGTTTCTGTTATCGCAAATATTTACCTTGTTGACCATAAATAAAAACTATGTCTGTTTTCAATAAAAAAAAAAAAAAATACTTTAAAAACGACATTTAACAAATTAATATATAATGGGTCGATATATTTTTAACAACTTGATTTCTCGTCATTTAGCACATAGTCTTAAAAAGTCGCCATTTAAAAAAGGGGACAAAATAGTGGCCAAGTTGTTGAAAAAGGGGCAAATGGCGACTAAAGTCGGCAAACTGTAACACTGGATGTCATATTAAAGGTATCAAAATTACCTTAGGATATATAATGAAAGCAAATCGGCTCTTATTTGCTATGGCTAAACGGTAATCAATATAGAGAAAATGCCGCAAGATTATGTTCCTTATGCAACTTAAATAAAGTAGAAACCACTCAACACTTTATTGGTAGATGTCCCATATTTAAATATATTAGATTACAGTGTTTCGGAAATATAACATTAGCAGATAGTAAAAGTATAAAAATATTAAATGGAGGTGAAGATATGAATTGGTCAAACCTATATAACTTTATAAAAAATGCTTTAAAATATAGGTCTATACTTATAAAAGAATTTAATTACTAATTTTTTTGAATTTATACTATTTTCAAGCTGACGGTTTTAAACCAAGCTTTTATTCTTTATTGTAAAAATTATCTTTTTTGTATAATTAATTATAAGAATTTTTTTATCTGAAAATAAAGAAATTCTAATCTAATCTAAGTTTTGATGTTGAGGAAAAAGTTATGTTATACGTCATATTAAAGGTAATTTTGATACCTTTAATATGACATCTCAATAAATCTTATCTTATAATATGATATCTCAATAAATCTTAATCAATTTCGGAAGAAGTGAGAAAATCAGCTGCTTGGTTTTAAATGGAATGACTTAAATATAACATAAATAGTTTCCATGGGTAACAAAGTTTGTTAGAAAATAATTATAATATTCTTGTAGAATGAAGCGCCGCCGGCCAAAATTTTCGTTATATATAAATAATTTAAATTTTTTTGTGAGAATTAATACACAAAAATGCTTAAATTGATGATTTTGTAAAAATAATATTAGCAAATTTTTAGCATTTTTAAAGCTATGTTAAGAATCAATAAAGGCTAAAAAAAGCTACAAGCTAAAGCGTAAATTTTGAGGCTAAAAGCAAAATAAAAAGGCTCGATTTAGCCCTAAAAAGGCTAAACTGGCAACACTGGTTATTTCTACACAAGAATGTAGCATATTGTTTTGGTTATGATCGGTCTATTATTTCACCTAGCCCCCATACAAATGTCCTCCCGGAATAGGGATTTAGTGGTCATAAATATCTTACTTGGTAGATGTAGGAGTACATAAGTAGTAAGTTAAATGATATCTATGTATAAAAGTGAATCTGTGTTTGTTAAGCTATTTTTACATTTGTCTAATATTTTACCAAATTTGCATGAATACTAGTTCGACAAAACATTTTTTGATCTTAAAAATATTTTGTAAGAAAAATACAGAGTCAAACAAGATTCGGTAAAATATCAGCTATGATTAATTATAAGTAAACAAATATTTTCACATTAAAATGGAGAAGGTAGAAAATATTTTATATAGTGGTTACGTAATTTTGGTCAAATATTTGACTAGTCTGAACATACCCTTAGTCTGTCCTTCTGTCTATTTTTTACATTTTATTTCGATGCTCTTTTTTATTTCAAATTTATTATTACTAGTCACATTGATTTTATTAACATTCTAGAACCTAATTGATCTATTACAACGAAAATGTGTATGTAACTCTTGTACTTGTATATTTTATTTTACAGCTTTTAAATTAAAATCGATTAATAAATTTGGAAATAGAGTTTGTAGAATCTTTTCTAAAGATACTATAACCGAATTTCAAGTTCGGAAAGTTCCAATATTTAAACTTATGACAAAGAAGTCATTCAGGAGTGCTCCAAAAGTGCATAAAAATTATATAAATATTGGATTATTATTTGCCGAAATTAGAACGTTTTTAATTTAGCATAAATTTTTCCGCACACTTTACATATATTCATATTAATTTAATATAGTGCTGCCTATCCTGTGCTAATGATAGATTCAGAAAATAATATATACCCAGCGGTTAAATTTGCGAGGCCTCTACCGCGCTAACACGCCTTCTCTAATAAGGCCTGCATGAATGCCTCATCCCTGCCTTTTAAAAGATCCGACAGACCTTCCGATTTCGCTTCTCTTGGAAGGACCATAAGAAGTTGTATTTTTTTTAAATATATTTTGTTTTAAACAACAACAAATCTATTTATAAAAAGTACATTGTTTTAATTCCCTTCTCTTAGAAGAAAAGAAAGACTAAAGTATTTGAAAAAGCAAAACCATGCAAAAACCGTTACAAAAACCGTTACAAAAACAATATCAAAATTCAAAGCAGAAATTCCAAAAAAAGAATGATAAATCATTTAGTTGTCTCCAATTCTTTGTTTGAATAGGATGTGATTTTCTAAGTTAATTATATTTTTTATTTATGGTTTTTATTATAAGTATTTTATTAAAAACTTAATCGTTTATATTATATCTTTATATTTTTGACAAAATAATTTGACAAAAATTTTAAGTTTTTTCAGGAATATTAAATAAAAAATCAACAATTTCTATACAGATGTCATTTTCAAATAATTTGTCTTATATCGACTTAAGATGTTTTGTCAAAAGTTTTAAACATTTTAAAATAATTTAAAATAAAAATAATATATATTTTATATAGAAAAATATTTTATTAATAGTGTAGAAGGCTTTCTGAAGAAGGAATCGTTTTAGTACTTCTACAGAAGGCCTGCTTGCAGTTTTCAATAAAATGGTCTTCTAGAAGGACTGTATCGGGTCGCGAATGTGTAAGGCCAACCTCCCAATGACATCGTGTGTAAAAATGAAATGAACATGGAATGCAGGGAAAAGGTCTTCTGGATATAAAAAGGCCTTCTAGTAGGGCTCTTCACCCCTTCTTTTTACCACTGGGTATGTGTATACCTACCCCATTTCTAAGTAATGCTAGACCGCTCTGTTGCAAAACATACTAAACCAAGTTAAATTAAAAGAAGTTAAGAGGAGAAAAACTAAAATTTATGAACTAAACGTTGAAAATGTAATAATTTCTAATTTATATTTTTACGAATCTGTGCTCCGTATAAGCACACAAAACAAATGAAAATTTATTATATTTCAGCAAATTATGTACTACAAACATACAATCAAATAAACGGCGCGGCATTGTCATCATCATCATCTTGGGCAACAAATAACTTTGAAATTATATACCGCATTGTAATATGACATATAAAAGGGGGCGTTTGGCAAATTCATATTCTACACAAAGACAGAAAAAATAAAAAGGAGGTGTGGTTGTAAATAATTACAGGGTTACACTTGAATTCAATCAAATGGTACAAATGTTTGTAATAATGCAAAGATTTAATTTTGTTACCAAATTGTAGGAGAGACTAGAAAAAAGTCACATTTATTTAACAAATGTTACGTTTTTTTTCAATTTTATTTAGTCTGTTATTCTTGACAAAAAAAATGTATTAGGTGAAGAATTTCGCAAACTTTTTAAAAATATTACTACCCCGGGCAATTTGTTTTTGTTCAGTCATAAATAACAACAATTTAACAAAATATTTTGTACTTTTAACTGGTAGTTGGTATGTTTGTTTGTGGTCAACTGGGGATTTTTTTTAAGGAATAGAAGAATTTAAAAAAAGGAAGTCAGCAAATTAAATAAAATTTATAACAACGCATTTTTTTCAATTTTAACAGCCTTGCGGTATGTTGTTTTCAACATATCTTGGCTTGTTGTGCTATTGTAATATATTCACTTGTACGAACAATTACATATCTATACATATATAATGTAATATGTAGGTATGTATGTACTTATGTATGTGCATCTGTATGTATTGATGTGTAAGCATGTTTTCCATTTGCATTGCAAAAATAGCCTGAAAGCATGCTGTTAAAAAATGTTATCTTCAATTCTGTAAGCATACTGGTCACTCTTTCATCCAGTGTATGTATTTCTATATACATAATTACATATGTATATGTATGTAAAATATTCCTAATAGAAAATTTTGAATCTATGCTGACTGCGATGTAATCTGCAAATATCGTTAAAGTTTCTCAAAACTTTTTGTCATATGAGAGATGGAAAAAAATCCTTAAGTTATCAACAGAACTAAAATTATTTTATACAGTAATAAAATAAGTATATAAATTTTTTTAATATACACAATCTATAAAGAAATGAAGAAATCAGCAGTGAAGGATTAGAAATTTCCAACAGGCACCTTAAAATTTAGGTACTTGCGTTGAGTTAGTATGTGAGAATTTTCCTTTTTTTTCTCAACTTGCATACCATTCAATAAATGTTCAGAATTTTTTTCCTTCAGAATTTTTTTTATTTTCCTTAATGTTTCTTAAAAAAAAAAAAAAAATGTGAAAGAAGAATGGGTGAACATTTTTACGCGTATGTTAAATAAACTAACATACAAGCGGTTCACTAGAATTTACGAGGGTTAGCATTTAATAAAATTTTTTGTAAATAAGACCTTTAAGCATTTATTTCACAGATCCTGTCTATTGAAATCAACACTGGGATTTCACAAATTCCTTACCGTTATGAGCTTGGTACTTCTGGGAAATTCTAAAACATATAATTTCTACTGTATGCGCAGTAGAGTGTCCAGTTAAAAAAAAAAAAAAAAAAAATGAAGAAATACCACTCAAAAGATATGTATTGATAACCTGAACACAAGAAATAAGTCTAAGATCTTGTTAAATTGAAATAGTTGAAATTTTAAATGTATGTAACTTGAGATCCCATAGCTCCGCTTCTGAGATATATGTGGAGTAGGGTGGTCCAACATTGTATGAAGAAATCCGAAGTGTGTCGCACTCTTAAACGTACCTAAAATTATGAAAGGAGATATCATTTAGAATATGCTTGCCAAATTTCAACTTCTTACAATTACATTGGTCGACAAAAAAATAAAAAATTGTTCGTGCTCCTTCAAAATAAAAAATATGTGGACTAGATGGAGTTCCGCATGCTAAACTCGAATCTGATTTCAGTTTTCTCTCATCAGGTCGAGATTTTTTTAATGGACGTGTCTAATATTGCGTCCTAAATAAGCCGAGTATATGTGGAATAAAATTCTCTTTAAGTCGTTCTACTAAAAAATTTTTATCCGCTCAATAGTTTAGGAGATATTTCGAAATAAGTGTCCAAGAAAAATTGTTTCATTCTAAATTCAAGATTTCTTTTTTTACTAAAAGTGAAAACATCAAAAATGTTTCAGTTTATCATCTTTATCCCAAAGCTGGCAAAACTACGAGTAAATAAAGCCTCGTATCATAAAAATTTTTGCACAAATCTTGATTGCATTTACAGTTTAGTTAGGATACCCATTCATACCTACAGTTAAGTGGAAATACACTTGTGGGCAAACAAAAATTCCAGTTAATATTTCCGTAGTTATTCAGTAATTAGTAGCAAAAAAATAATTTTTTTTTTCTTTTTTTTTAATTTTGAAAATTTTGAAGACAATTTTCGTATGCATCTCTTAGATAGGTAAGATAGGAACGTTTAAACGAATAAATGAAAAAGTAATTTTGAACACCCTAATGTACAGTTCTTCTTCCAAATTATGTGATGTTTTTTTTTTTAAATCAAATCAGCCGATTATTCTTATTATTTCCAAAAATTTTGTCCCACTAAGTTATGTTTAAAACGAGAGAGAAACTATAGTCGGTCAAGACCGATACCCTACAACATTTTGTATGAGCTAAAAATTAGACCTGTGACCAATCGTAGACCAACACTTTTACTAAATGTAAAATAAATTATACAAATACAGAACAATGCATTGATACTAATATCTATATGGTTTCATGCCCTTTAGGGCGATTCCCGGAAGTTGGTTTATATGGGAGCTATTGTAAATTATCTACCGATTACCATAAATTTTGGTAATATTGTTTCTACTTATATAAAACTTATTTGTGTCGAATATTAACTTTATAGTAACATTAGTATAGGATTTATGCACGTTAAAGTGATTTTCGGAAGAGGAGATTTATATGGAAGCTATGGTCAATTGTGGACAGATCTGGATGAAATTTGGCACAAACACTTATACAAAACTCCTTTATACCCTTGAAACATCAAATTCTTAAGTTGAATCAAAGAGTTTTTGGAAAAAAGCAATGAATCAATAAATTTTACAGCAAACAAATTAAAGGTAATAATATTTCCAAGGAAATTTAGATTTTACATGATAAATTTTATAGCTAAACTGAAGCAGATAGAGCAAAGGAGAGAAACATCTGTGATTCCTTACATTTCCTACCAAAAATATTATTGCATTTCTAAATAAAACGGTTCACTATTCTTTTGAAATTCAAAACATTTTTACTAAACTTTTGCCAGTACCTCTGCCCTCGTGTATTTGTGCTAACTTAAACAAGAGTTTTAAATTTACACATACATAGAGACATATGTATGCATGCATTAATGTTCGTGTCTATGTATGTATATGTGTAAGTTAATACTATAACAAGTATATGGTCATAAAAGACATTTTATTACTCGTACTCATACTTGGCATCAAAGCAATTTGGCATGAAATGTAGATAACGTGCATTTTACAAATTCTTAAAGTTTTTAGACAAGACCATAATTTTTGTTAAAAAAAAAAAAAAAAAAAACAATACAAAAAAAGTGAAAAATAAATGTAACTGATGAAAAAACAAACTGAGAAAAATGGTAGACTTAAGTTTTTATATCCTTAAATTATGTATAAACCAAATTAAAATAAATACGAATTTTAGCTGATAACTTTAGCAATTACAGATGTTGTTTAAGCTGGTACTTGAAATTATCAATGTGATATTTCTTGAGAAGTGATTGATAAATAATAAAATTTAATTTACTTACTTTAATTTTGTTTATTATAATTATTAAAAAAATCATTATATAAATGGTAACACAATATCTTTAATTCCTCTTAAATGCCATGGAAAAATTATAGTATAATGAATCTTTTATCGATTCTCCTAAAAATTTTTATTCTCAGCAAGCTTATTGTCCCTTTATATCCCTTGGCAACCTGTTGTTGTATGATATTAAAAGTTTTATATTTATCTGGGATTTTATTTTCTTGGGATTTTTGGTTGTTTTTTTTTTATAACTAAAAATATAATCTTTTAAATAATTCATAAAAGACCTAAAAAAATTACCCGAAAAATATAAAATCTTATTGTTATTATTCATTTGTGTGCAGAATAAACATTTGAGAAATAATAACAAAAAATATAAAATAAAAAACGAAACACTTAACCAAATATAAAAGCAGTAGTAAAGGAAAGAAAAGGGGAGAGAATAAAATAAAATATTTTCTAATATTTTTATTGAGTATTCATTTGCCTTATTGTTATCAATTTGTTAACGTTTTACAACTGTTTCTGCTTTCAAGTTTCCGCCGAATGTTCTTTTTATGGTACTCCTTTCTTATTTCATGTTCTCTGGTGTATGATTTTTGGTTATCCTTTACTTTATAAGTTTTTGTTTCCTTCGTATGTGACTGTAGTTAAAAACCCAATAAACATTTCATGATTTGTCATAAAAAATTAGTTGTATTATAAACAACAATTTCAAGTCTACACAGAGAAAACAGATTCATTATTGCAACCGAATTTTTTGCCAATCGAATTTAGGCGGTTTCACGTACTATCAAACAAATTGGTTGCAATATTCAATTATTTCTTTCCTAATAATATCTTTTTGGTAACCATTAAAAAATATATTCATTGTGATTATATATAATTCAGCATAATAGAGTATATATAACTGTTTTATGTAAGCAATTCGATTGAAATAACTAAAACTTCATTTGGTTTAATATACATTATTTTTTTTATTTTTTTCTTTTTTTGTTTTTTTTATGTATCTTTGTATACGTATGTATATTTAAAATACAAAATATATTTCAGTCAAAAACACACATGGATATCTTGAATCTGCTTGCAATTTTCTTATTTATCTGTAAATTTACATTTAAATGCTCGTATTAGAGATTTCCGAGTATTCCTGGATGCAATATAAAGACTAATCAGTAGCATGATCTCTATAGGAAATAGAATGGAAGCAAAGGAATAATTACCTAAGTTTTTCCATGATGAACGACAAAAGTGACTTCAAAATATCCCATACATGTTGTTACATGCAATTGTTTTAATAAACTCACCATTTTAAATCCTCCAACCAATGGTTCATTTTTAAAATATTTTTTTTTCTTTAAATTTTCAACAATTTTTTAATTTTTATTAATATTTTTTAACAACTGCCACGAAATAATTACTGTTTCACAATTTCTATTCTTTTGAAACAACCGAATTTTGTCTATTAATGTAATCATTATTGATTTCATGATCTGAAACTAAATACTTTATTAGTACAATATTCAATCGTGTATAAGCACCAAATTGTTATATAATTCAGTATCATAACCGAATTATATTGATTGCAGTAACTGAAAATATGATTAATTTTAAAATTTTCACAATTCAAATAACTTTTTAATTGAAAACACCAATATATAGTGGAAATACATGTATTTAGTTCGGTTGTTACTGCCGAATTCATTAGAATTAGTTTTAACCAACTAAAAATAATTGCAACATCTAATACAATAATTTTAATAATAGTTATTCCTATATAATGATAATTTTAGAGTACTTATTTTAGAAAAACTGTACTACTAATACATTTTTAATCAATATCATGATATTTTAGTTTATATTATTAAATTTTAATAATCCTAACTATTTTCCAACTAATATTTTTTCTGTGTGTACAATCTAATTTAGCAAGAGAACATAATATCTTTGAATTTTTAAATATTTAATGTTTTTCTAAACAATCTTTATTTAATACAAATAAAATTATCTATTGGGTTTAAAATTGATACAGCTTTTTTTCTTTTTCATGTCATGTTATAAAAAAATAATAAATAAACTGTTCATACATAATATATGAATGAAGTTTTCAATGTGTTTATTTTTATTATTATTTTTATTGTATTTGTGCACTTTTATGTTGGTATGTGTTTATGAATTTGTATATGAGTATGAATAGTATGTATGTTTATGTGTAAGTATATATTAATTTACAGTCATTGCTTTTTTTTACATTTGACCTTTTATTGACTTAAGTTATTTTATGATACATTTATAAAAAAAAAAACTTTACTGCTCCTTGGATTTTTTTACTCCTTCTTTTATTCCTTTAAGTTGTATCCTTTCGTTGTTTTTAAGGTTTTGGTTGTTCATATTTTTCCTTTTTTATATTAAAAGTTTGATAATTTTGCTGGGTGTTTATTTGTCATTTAAAAACCCCCAAGAAAAAAATACGATTTTAACGAGTCTACAATTCGTATGACATAGATTCCATTATTATGCAGTGTAAATATTAAATTTCTTAACGGCACTGAGTTCTGAAATTGAAAAAGTTTAAAATAATACATTATTAATATGCAAATTAAAATTTGGGAAAAATATATATATCGTCCATTCCATGAGAGATTTATAAAAAATTCCAATTTTTTTACTATAATCTATTAGTAATATGTAACTTTAAATGTTTATAACTCCTTCACTATACGTCGCACAGTGTGTGATTCAAAAAATGAAATAGAAATAATTATGGAATTTCGGAACGGTTACTCCGATTTTCATGAAATTTCACATGGTGATGGAAGAGGTGTAGGCGAGTTTAAGTTTTGAGCTTGGACTATATAGACCTACAGAGAGCGAGTTCAGAGAGTCCCAAAATTAGACACATCGGGTATAAAATTTTTTAAAAACGATCCTGATTCCTTTTGGATATCTTATCTCTTTTAGTTTTTAGCCTGCCTTGGTGAAGTTTTTTCGCTACAGTGGGTCCAATTTCAACCCGATTTTTTTAAACGTTCCTTATTTCAGTAACAACAAATAGCAAAATTGTGCAAAGAAAGAATTATGAAAAAAATATTTACGGATTCAAAAGTTACAAGCATTTATTTTTAAACTTTTTTCCCGTTTTTTTTTTTTTTTTTACCAAAAAAAGTGGTTACATTCTTTTTCTGTTATATAAAAATTTTCTGAAGTAACATATACAATAATATTTATATTTTTCTGAAAGATAACTAAACAAACTACTCTAAAGAAAAAAAAAAACTTTTAAAAATTGATGTTTGCGAGAACCAGAGTTTCCCAAATTTGACCTATTTTTCCAACAAATTTAGAATTTTCGTTTTAATTTCTCAAATCGAAAAGCTGGAATCAAAAAAAGTGTTTTTAATTTTTTTGCAGTAGAAATTTTTGGTCCCCGATATCGGTTGGAAACATATAGCAAAAAAAGTAAAAAATCGCATTTTTTTAAATTCTTTAAAGTCTTTTGGTAGACAAATCTAAAAAAGCAAATAGTGCTTTAAACTAAGCATCAAAAAATCTACTTAGGTGTAAAATCTCATTCAAAACTATTAACTAACAAGAATTTTATTTTATTATAGCAGCCGTTCCGAAATTCCATAATTATTTCCATTTCTTTTTTGAATCGCAAACTGTGCGTCGGATTTTATTGATATAAAAACCAGTATAAAGTTTATTACAATAAATATTGTAAATTATATTGTATAAATAAAAATTAATTTTTTTGCTAATGATGCACTCACGAAAAAAATTTAATTTTCGGAAGCATTTTTAAGAAATTTCTACCCTTTTGATTTTAAATATTTTTGTTTAATATTTAAGACAAATATGTTTACGAGTATTATATAATACATCTGCATTTAATCTGGGACAATAGGTACCGCAAATAACAAATTATGAAATATTAAGGTTGTTCACGATTGGCTGGTTATCAGGTTATATGATTATATTAAAAACAGAAAAATTCATTACTACAAATAACCAGCTTTGCCCAACTCATACCCTTGTTTACAGATTATGTGATTACACTATGCAACAAATTGATGATCATCGCGTGGGGGCGGAATCATACCGATTGCAATTTATAGCTCTTGATATGTGTAATAAACTCTATAAAGGATTCTTCGCTGGTAGGCATAACTTTAGTTTTATGATCACTTAAACTTTTCTATTTTTGCACCAAAGTAGTTTCATATAAATAGAAAAAAATAATATAAATATAGTTCGATACTAAGATATTTAAACATAAATTTTTAGAGTATTTAAATGGCAATATTTCATTAGAACCTTCTATTCATATATCTCTGATTACATGGGGTCATTTCTAGTCCGTTTAAACAAAATTAAACAAAAGTCCATTAAAACTTGAGTTTAATGGGTTAAAATATTCTACAGAAATTTTCTACGTCGAATTTCACTAGGGGTCATAGAGGGTTCCAAGTTCATATGGTGAAGCGTTTATCCAAAGAAATGAAATTGATGAAATTATTGATAATTTTGTTTACGATTTGTACAAAACTTTTAATTTTATGTTATATTTCATTGCCTAGTTTAAGGAGTTTATATAAGAAATTTGGAAAAATTTCATAGTTTTCTTTTTTAACAACATATGATAAGTCGGATGAAATTTTTACCTTGGAGACCCCTAGTAAAATTTAAAGGAGAAAATGTCGGTAGAACATTTTAACCCATCAAACTCAAGTTTAAATCGACTTGCATGACATTTCTTTAAAACGGAATAGAAATGACCCCTTATAAGGTAAGATAAATGAATTTAAACGCTCTAAACATTTATGGAAAATTATTTTAGCTTGGAACTATATTGATATTATTTTTTTCGATTTATCTGTAACTACGTTGGTGCAAAAATAGAAAAGTTTAAGTGGTCATAAAACAAAAATTTTGCCTACCAGCGAAAAATACTTTGGAGGATTTATTACACATATCAAGAGCTATCAATTGCAATCGGAATGATTCCGCCCCCAAAATACTATTGTATAGTGTTATCTGTTTATTTGTAGTGTTGAAAAATAATACAAATTGAAACAAGTAATGTATTTTGTTGTTTTTAATATTAATATATAAATACATAACATGATAACCAGCCTATCGTGAACAATCCTATTATAATTAAAATTAATTTTAAACTAAACTCACAAAAAATATAAAATTTAAAAAAAAAAATTTTGTATGAAAAAATTTTAAGAAATATTTTTAAAAACATTTTAAAAATAGTGGACCATTTTGTCTCATAACAATTTATATTGCAATTTTTAGCAAACATAATAATAAAGGTATTCACCTCAGAAATTTGCAACTTTGCAAGACCCCACAGTGGGCAGAATCGAAATTTTTTGGAAATAAATCTGTAACTTCTGATCGGCTGGATTTGGATTTGCATGAAATTTGGTATAGGCATAGCAGAGGAGTGTTAAGTTTAGAAGGGGGACCAAACAGACCCCTCAGGGGCGGATCTAAAGGGGCTCAAAGTTGGGTACCTCTGATATACACATTTTTTAATCGCTTGCCAAATTTTTGTTTCTCGTCCAATTTCAAATATTTTTATACATTATTGTAGGCACTGATAAGACCTACAACTTGGAAGGTTTTTGATTAGAATAACAAAAATTTTTGTTTAAACTCGAAAAAGATTTAGGGGTTTTGATCAAATAAATTGCCAAAATCACACACATTCGTTTGAAAACTGCACGTCCTATTTATCTCTAATAGTTTTTGAGTTATTTGCACTTGAATTTATACCTCAATTTTGCATGTTCTTGGTCCAGTTTTTGTCATATATATCCTATTGTTTCCGACCGATTTCATTTAGTTCTTCTTTAGCTAATTAAAGAACAAAATTATCTATTGAATAAAAAAAATTTGAAGTCGATATCTTTACCGAGTCCAAAAATAAGCGATTCTAAATTTGAAAATTGCAAAAATTACGACTTTTTGTGTTTTTTTGGCCGAAAAAGTATCTTTACTCTTTTTTCTCTAAAATTAATTTTGGCGAGAAATACGTTGACACATGATCAGTAATTGCTTTGCGAATTAAAAAGGAGCAAATTGGAGCAAAATTTTATTACTGATTCTGGAAGACCACCTATCAGCATTTACAAAAGTGAAAAATCAACAACATTTTTATACCCTACACCACCATAGGTGGTTATGAAGTTGGCACATGGGACTTTATAATTTTGGTTGTGATTGGTCCATTATTTCACCTGGCCCCCATACAAATATCCACCCGGAATAGAGATTCAATACTCGAAAATGCCTTAAAAATATAAATATTTTAATGAAATTCGGCGCAAAGAAGTTTTGTACAAGTATCAATCTTTGTACCAAATTTTACGAAGATCGGTCCCACAATTAACCATAGCTGCCATATAAACGCCTCTTCCGAAAATCACTTTAATGTGCATAAATGTTAGTATCAAGTTAATAGCCAACACAAATAAGTTTTATGTAAGTAGAAATAACATTGGCAAATTTTACTAGAATCGGTCCATAATTTACCATAGCTACCATATAAACCCACTTACGAGAATAGGCCTGAAGTGCATAAAATAATGTAGATGTTAGTAACAACGCTGTATTTGTAAATTTTATTTTACATTTAGTAAAAGCGTTAGTCTACAATTTGCTACAGGTCTAATATAAGTCAGCTTCCCGAATTTTTATGCTCATACATAATGGTGTAGGGTCATATGGTTGGTTTTGACCGACTGTACCTTTTTTTCTCGTTTTGTTGATAACCTTTTGCAAATTATTATTTTCTACGATAGATAAGATCAATCTTTAAAATAAAAAAAGAATCATAAAGATCTTGCTTAAAACAGAAAAGTTACAACTATTCAAAATTCAACTTCTCACCAAAAAAAATATTTTGTATTAAATTTATCTTCAACAAGAGTCCTATTCAAGGTTCCAGTACTTAATAACGGTTAACATTTTTTTCATACATGGGAATATTTCATTGAGCATTGAATTTTCATTACCAATACTTAAAAAAATTATATTTAAAAAAATTTAATTACCATTTAATGATACTCATTTTTTTTTAATTATAATTTTTTAAGTAATGGTAATGAAATTAGAAAAAAATGCTCAAATACTAATTATAATTACTGAAAAAAGCATTGTTTGTATAAAAAATTTTTTTTCAGATGTGTTTCTAGTATTCGTGGAGTAGTTTAATATCGTTTTAATAAAGATTTTTAAATCATTTAAATATAAATCTCAATTACAGCACGATTTAATGAATATAAAACGCAGTATTTTTTAAAATTATGTAAAAATATATATTCCACATAGAAGAGTAAACGAATACAAATTAAATATATTAAAAAAAGTAGCTAAAATTGTACGAAAAATTATGCTAAATAATGACAATGAATTTATAAAAATTAAATCATTATTTAATGTCCCAGGAAGAATTGTATTAGTTCTACAACTAGTTCCAGAACACATGAAAATAGCCTGTACTTGTTCTACTTTGGCGTTACGACCAATGATTTTTGTTTGAAATTGTCACCTCCAGAACTAGTTCTGTGGAAGTGTTAGCTAGCCAGAACCCATTCTATGGAACGGTTCTAGAACTAGTTCTTTAATCAGTGATTTTTGTTCGAAATTGTCACATCCAGAACTAGTTCCATAGATGTGTTAGGGAACGGTTTTAGAACCTGTTTTTTATTTCTTATTCTAATAGGCTATTTCCAAAAGGCCACTTTTGAAATCAATTTATACAAGTACTTTAAAAAGTTCTAGGAAGTCATTCGAGAACCAGGAATTTGTTCTCAGAAGTGATGTAGAAGTCATACAAAATTAGTTCTTAAACCTTAGTTCTCTAAAACATTCTTAAAAACGAATTTAGAATCAGAATAAGGTTCTACAACATTAGTGTCAGAATTGGTTGTGATACCACTAGTTCTGAGGATGTTATTAAAGAATCTGAAGTGGTTCTGATTACTCCAGTTCTAGAACTAATGATTTTGGAACATGTTCTAAAAATTTTCCTGGGGATTTTATTTTTTAAAAATAATTATTAATGAAAAGATATCATTGAAATACATTACCATTACTAAAAATAATTGTAATGAAAAAAATTATAAGTACCATTGTTCAATTTAATGTTAATGAAATCGACAATTCATCAGTCGATTTAATGAATTACTCCCATGTATGATTTTTTTTATATTTTCTTAATTTTTCAGTTACTTGGAAGGTTTTTGATTAGAATAATAAAATTTTTTTGTTTAAACGCGAAAAAAATTTAGGGGTTTTGATCAAGTAAATTGTCAAAATCACACACATTCGTTTGAAAACTGCATACTTATTTATTTCCATTTAATTTTTTTAATGAAGGTTAAAATTGGTCATCAAAGTAAAATTTGAAATTTCTCATAAAATTTTTTTTTTTTTTATTTATAATACTTTGCTTTAATATACAGAATATCAGAAATACTTGCAAAATAATAAAAACGAAATTATATTTCATTTAGGCGGAAGTACGTTATGGTCAATAATATTGTATTAGAAATACATATAAATTTTTATTAGTATTCATAAAATATTTCCATCTAAATAATATGTTTTAAAACACATATAAATTTCCAATTTTTTTTTTCAAAAAATATCTTAAAATCACATTAATTTATAAAAAGGGGACTTGAATAATATAAAAATTTCAATCACGTTTTTAACACAAATTATTACCTTTACTTTTTATGTTTATAATTTAATAGTAGTATTATTTTTGTAGCATTTTCTAAAAAAAAAAAAAAAAGAAAAACAAAGTATAAATTTAACAAATGGAAAGAAGAAAAGGTTAAGTTTTTGTTTTCATTAAAAGCATACTAGGTTACATTTCATATCCATATTATTTTTCCTTTTTATTTTATTTTTGCAATACGCCCTTCTACCTTAAGGCATTTTACGAAAATGGGGATAAAAATCTATAGGAAAAAGTTTTATGTTAAAAAGCCTTTTGTATAACAAAGCACGTACAATCCAATTTTACTATATTGCCTTTGAACAAAACTTTGTTTTTTTTTTCGCTCTCTTTTTTCTTTGTTTTGTTTCCCGAAATTCAATTTTTCTGTGTGTTTTTATTTTCCATAGAAATCTATTGATATTTTATTTAGGAAAACAAAAATAAAAGGTTTAAAATATAAAAACGATTATTTCATTTTTTTTATTTTTTTTTATTTTTTGTGTCGGTTATTTTGAAGTGGACATAAAAAAATAAAATAAAGCTAAAACGTGTAAATGGTATTCACTCACCTGCATATTGTTTAGTATTTTTGCAAATTCTGGACTACCAATACTATCGACTAGTTTTGAAAATTGTTCATTGGCCTCGAGTTTATCAAAAAACGTTGCCAGTATTTGATCCTGTGGCAATACTTCTAAAACACTATCAACTAAGCCGTGTAAACCATTTAGTTGTTCTTTTACTGTTGTTGTTTCAACTATACTTTCTGTTGTTGATGCTGGCGATGTTGCTGTTAGTCTTGTTGGTGAGTTTGTTGCAATCTGGATTTTAATATTTGATATTGTCGGTATTTCTTTATCGCTTTGTTTTTGTGCATATTCAATGTCTGAAGTGGGTTTTTTTTTTTATTTTGGCGGAAAAGAGAATAAAAAAAATATTTATATAAAAGTTTGTACATACATATTTATGTGTATTTTTTTTTTTCTAATAATTGTTACTGTAGGTTTTTATGCATTCTTTTTAGATACCCATTTATAGGTAGAAGAAAAAAAGCATACCCAGCTAAAAATATTATGTATGGATCATATATATAAAATACTAGCTAATACCCGGTGTGCTTCGCCACCCCCCGAAATGAAATACATAGTAATTAAAGGATTAAAAAAATATATTTATTTAGTAATTAAAATTTTTCTTAAAAATTTGTTCTTATTATAAATTCTTTTGATGTACAATATACAGTTAGGGACAAAACTATTTGTACACCCATGCATTTCGTATATCTTCAATAATTTATAAAGAATAAAAAATTATTATATGTAGTTTTAATTCAGGTCCATTTTTATTGAATTATTTGATAAAAAATAAATTAATATAAAACACATTGTTAAAAAAAAGTACAATTTAAGTAAAAATCTTTGGGACAAAAGTATTTGTACATCAGTACTTTGTACAATTATTTGTACGTTGGACTCTTGTATGATGGTTTTTTTAAATACCGTTATATTTTCTTCGTTAATCGAATTTATTTTATAAAATAAGAAGTTGGTTTTAGCGTTTTGAATAATAAGCACATCAAAAATGGGGAAGCGAAAAGAGTTGAGTTTGAATATTAAAAATTTAATTATTGATGAACATAAAAAAGGAAAATCTCTCCGGAATATAAGTAATTTAGTAAATTTGCAACAGTCCACAGTACAATACATTGTAAGCAAGTATAAAAACAGCGGATCTGTTGAAAATGTGCGTGAAGGTATACGAAATATATGAGGTGTACAAATAGTTTTGTCCCTATGTATATAGTTTTCATACTTGACCTTATTGTAAATAAATATAAGCATTTAACATATAACATGTTTCTTATTAAATAATTCTTATTCTAATGCCTTGGGATACACAATATTTTTTGTTTTTCTTTCTGGTGCGTATAAATATAAATCTGCGGGCTTTCCCACTGGCGAACATGCGACGTAAAGTTGTCCGTGTGAGAAACATGGATTTTCTAAATTTAGGCCACAAACTTGCAAAGACTGACCTTGAGCTTTATTAATAGTCATTGCAAATGCTAAGCGAATAGGAAATTGCAAGCGCTTGAAATCGAATGGCATTTCCGATATTGTCATCGGAATACGTGGCAGCAATACATCTGTTCCCTTAAACAAATACAATAAAATACAAATTTGAGCATTCCAACTCCAATAGTTTCCCAAATTTTTGCATTTAATTCATATGGGAGGTACCATGCCTCCTACTTCTAGTCCGCCCATATTTTTCTTATATATTAATATTGATACCAAAGTGGCTCCGACAAAATTTTAGAACTCTAACTGTTATACATTCTCAGATATGATTATTTAATATTTTCTTTATATGGGAGGTGCCACGCCCACTATTGCTAGTGTACCAATTTTTGTCCAAAATATTTATATTGAATGCTAGTCGTACAAAATTTGAGCTATCTAATTTTTATAGTTTCCCAGATATAAAAATTTTCGTATAAACTTTATATGAGAGATGACACGCCCACTATTTCTTTTCCGCCCATTTTTGCACAAAATGTTCACATTGACACTTAAGTTTATTGTACAAAATTTGGTAAATGTAACTGTAATAGTTTCCTAAATTTACGGCATTTGGTATTGGTAAGCAATATTAGGCGTGGGATGTGCCACACCCCCTATTGCTAGTTCGCCTATTTTTTTCCAGAATGTTCATATAGGTGTCAAAGTTTTTCGTGCAAAATTTGAGGACTCTAGTATTACCAATTTCCGATATATATTACTTTAGTTATTTAGTAAGTGGGCGTGGCATCTCGCCCACATGGAATTTCAAAATAAAAAGTAGCCTATTTTTCCTTCCAGGCATATAGGAACACACTGTGAAAAATTCAAGAAAATCGGTTTAGCCGTTTAGGCGGCTATAGACTTCAAACAAACATACATACAAACAAACACACATTAATTTTTATATATTTAGAAGATAGATATGGAGTTTCATATATATTTGGATCCGAAAATTGAGGGTATATGGAGATATATGACCATATACATGTATCCATATATTCATTGATACATATATATTAAAAAGTCCTATTGTGAATGAAATTTATTTTATAAAATTTGTTTTTGTAAATTTTATTAAAAAAGAAAAAAATACAACAAAAATGTTACATTTGCACAAAAATTATCACCTGAAAAATTCTTTGAAGGACTTAATCGATGAGAATGTGAGAGGTATGCTTGATGATACATCTTCAAGAATTTTATTCGAGTAATAAATAAAGTGATTAATTAAATAATCTGATTTAGTACTTGTCATATTTGAAGATTTTGATAAGAAATTACAGAAAACTTTTTTTTTAATATTACAGATGTTGATTTCCAGGTTATTTCAGACTGAGACAGTTGCTAAGTATTGAAGAAAAGCTATCATTTTGAATTTTAAAATTCTCTTTTATAAGATTTTCAACATATGTATCAAATGTTAAAATACTAAACGTGAGAGGAAATTTACCAAAACATTTCAATACGTACCATCTTTGGAATCTTATGATTAACTCAGTGACCGAGGGGGTTGATAACTGTGGCGAGTACCTTTGATTTTGAGCTTCCTTAATCTGATTTGCAATATTTATCAAATACAGAAATATTTAAAGTGGGAAGATATTTTAACAAAATATTTCTATATATACCTTCTTTTAAATCTAATGATGAACTGGGCGACTTTCTAACTATAGAAAAACACGGGAAATTTTGCTCGTAACAATTTTTTTTTAAATTTTGAATTTTCGTTTGATTTGTTAAATATTTTATTTTTAAGAAAATAAATTTTTTGTTTTAATTTCTAAATGTCAATTTCTTGTTTATTTTAAATTCACAAATTTTATCAAGGACAGCAATCAATTTATTTAGTTTATATGAGTTAAATATTGATGATATAATAAAATTAGTTAACGATAGTTGTATTCAAACACTAAAAATTTCTATTACATAACATATTTTTATTTCCTTATAAAATGTATTAATTATTATTAAAAATAATAGATATCTTTTCGAAGAAGGAGTTAAATGTTTGAACATACATGTTTAATAATCAAAACAAATAAATGTTTCCTTTTTACGACAGACATCGAATGAGTATTTTCGATGTAGATCATATACATACGTACTAATATATGAAAAATAATTTCATATATGACACCTACATAAATACAAACTCTCATGTATATATATATTTTCATACATGCACCATATATACAAATATATGATCGTTTTTAGCTGGGTACACATATTTTTTCAAATATTAAAAACTTTAAAAACATAGAAAAATTATAGAATTTTCTAGTAAGACCTGTCAAAACCGAAACCATGATTAAAACTGTAAATCTGAAGTTGTACCCTTTTAATAATTAATTTATTGGGAAAGTAACAACAGTTTGGTTTAAAGTTAAAACAAACTCTGCGAGCAAACAAGAAAAATTGAAATCGTATTACTTAGAATTTAAAATTTTTCCAGCTGAAGAAATAGTATGTTTAAGGTAATATGAATTATTGCAGAAGTTAAATATACATATAATATTATAATAGAGCTAAATAACACTGGCCAACAAAAAAAAAAAAAGAAAAAACTTTTTTCGTGCTGCTTCAAAAAAAAAAAATAATAATAATAATATGTGGATTAGATGGAACTCCGCATGCTAAACTCGAATCTGCTTTCAGTTTTTTCCCATCAGGTCGAGATTTTTTTATGGGCGTGTCTAATATTGCGTCCTAAATAAGCCGATTACTCGAGTATATTTCACTCTAACTTGAGAACGGTATGCACGATTTATATAAATAATACACCAAATATCCGAAATAAAATTGGCTTTAAGTCGTTCTACTAACAAATTTTTATCCGCTCAATAGTTTATGAGATATTTCGAAATAAGTGTCCGAAAAAAAATTATTCATGCTAAATTCAAGATTTCTTTTTTTTAGTAAAACTTCTTTTTAAAAGTGAAAACATCAAAAATATTTCAGTTTATCATATTTATCTCAAAGCCAGCAAAACTACAAGTAAATAAAGCCACGTATCATAAAAATTAATGTACAAATATTGATTGGATTCACATTTAAGTTAGGATACCCATGCATACCTACAGTTAAGTGGAAATATACTAATGGGCAAAAAAATTTTTTTGTTTTGTCTTAAATAAAAAAATAGGTGGACTAGATGGAACTTAATAAGAATCAGCTTTTACTTTTTTTCTATCACGTATTGATTTTTTATTGGCATGACTACTATGACCCCGCCTTTAGGCAGTTACACTTGTATAACTCGAGAATTGTTCGTTCAATTAAAATAAATTAAACTCGAGTAGATAGTGATCTAAATTGCCTTTGAGCTGAATTTACATAATTTTTTTATCCAGTTAATATTTCCATAGTTATTTGGTAATTAATAGCGAAAAATAAATTTTCTTTTTTTGAAAAATCGGGAAAATTTTGATCCATAACTCTGAAATTCTAGAGCGAATAAAAAATATTGTTGACATAGCTTGAAGACAACTTTGGTATGCATCTTTTGATGTATCATTTATCAAAATCGTGTAAACGGTTCTAAATTTGACAAACCATTCTCGAATTTCATAGTGTGACCGCTGAATAAAGTGATGACATTAGTCATGCACCTAAAAAAAAAAGTACGTGATAGAAAAAAAGTGAATGTAGGTTTTTGTTTAACTCGTTAAAATCCACCTAGTCCACTTATTTTTGTTTCAAGAAAAAAATATTTTTTTATTTTTTTTGCCCACCACTGTATTTCTACTCAATTGTTTGTATCATGGGTATTTTTAGTTAACTGTGAATAAAATCACAATTTGTGCATCAATTTTAAAGATACGCAATTTATTTAGTTCGCAGCATTACCGGCTTTAAAATATAGATGATAAAATGTAACATTTTTGATTATTAAAATAAATTTTATTAATAAAAAAATCAAAATTTTGCATGAAATTGATTTTTTTGTGCACTTATTTAAAAAAAAAAAAAAAATCCGAAACTATTGAGCACATAAAAAAGTGAAGTTTGGATGATTTATAGGTATTTTTGGTGGCACGCCCATAAAAAATCTAGACCTGATGGAAAAAAAACTGCAAGCAGATTAATGTTTAGCACATCAAAATACATCATATCCAACTATTCGTCTATGGGGGAGGATTTGTTTGTCGACCAGTGTAATCTTTTATGTGAAAAATAGGAAATTCCTCGACAATTTCCCACATCCAGAGAAAAATCAAACATATACGATTAGAAAACTATACTAATGACTGCTAATGGTGAATGAGCCCTTAATAAATAAACCGCAGTATTTTAATATAAGTGATTGGTATCGTTGAATAGATAATTTTCTCAAGATTTTAAATATATTTTAATATTATAATCCACTGAACAAAGTACTTTTTTTTTATTTTCTTAATTATGTTCTTTGGTTAATATGAAATTTATTAATACTATTTTATGATTCAATAATTAAAAAAAAGTGTAAAAACGAGGGGAGCCTTTTATATTTTGCGAAAAACATAAAACTATATATATATATAGTATTGATTTATATATTTATTATTTATAATATATATATATATTTATTTATTTTTTTTCTAAAGATTTCTAAATATCTTTTCTACAGTAGTATTCATGATAGTTAATACCTTTGCTGATAAGTTTGAACCAAATATTAAGCAGTTTTTTTTTCACTTTGATCTATAAACCTCAAAAACACGTATTTTTACTAAAAAATTCGATGTTTTAGGTGTCAAAACAAGTTAACCAAGCAATTTATTTTAAAGGTAGCCCGTAAACTTACTTATATTCGTTAGAGTCCATTTTGATGTATCTTAAAGGGTAATGAAATGAAGTTATTGAATGTTAAAGTAGTGTTGGATGGTGGATAACCAACCAATTCAAAGTTTGTGCTCATAATATTGGCGGTTTTCTATATATATAATGTGTAAAAACTAGAATTATTATATCAGAGAATGATCCACATATTTTAGGGTTTCCTAGTAAAATTCTAAAAATTTGCTTTTCAATAAAAATTGCGATTTTTAAAAATTTTGCGAAAAATTTGGATCGAATCTAAATTATTTCTCCATACATTGAATGAAAATATATTTTGTTAGAGTTTATTACATAGAAATGCTTTTTAATATTGTAATCCTTTTTTCACACAAGTAAATATTATTCGGTCTATAAAATGTTTATCTTTCAAAATTTTTTGATGCGCCTCCGGATTTTTATTAAGCATAACAAACACCTACTAATTATGCCAATTATAGCTAATTTTATGCTGTCCACACGATGTGCCTTAACGAAATGTGTTTTGACAAAAGTGTCCCTTTTTCAATTATCAACGACAACTGACTTAAATTTATGATCCCGATCAATTATATTTATCGCCACTCTTATATCTATATAACTAATATTTGTTTAAATTGCAATATTCTATATAAAAATACAAAAACAAAAAGTCCAATTTTTGCATAATTTTCAAAAAGTCCATAAAATGTTCATTTAAAATTTATTTTTAATGCTCCTCCGTAAAATAACAAAAAACTTATTTCACGCAGTAATCCATTCCTTTGCATATGAAATTGTGAATGTGCCTCGGGAAAAACTGACTTTTTGAAAAATGTTCGCACTTGTTTTCCAAACTTTGAGACTATCTACTACGTAGACTATTTCGGGCACATCAACAAGATATAACGCACTATTAGTTTCAAGTCTTGTGAGTACAGATCTGTAATCAATTTGTTTAAAATATCATTACCACAAAACTTATTAATGATTTAAGTCAGTTTCAGGCAGGTTAAAAATTTTTGATAACGGCCCATATAAATCCACTTATTCAGCTCCTTGATTGAAATTTTAAAAACATTTTTCGTTAGAATTTGTAGGACGAATAGTTTTATAACTAACCAAAAAGTGCTTAGAAAATTATATACATAAATTTTAATTTTTATATTTTTTTATTAATTTTATTTTTAAGAAAAAAATTAAAAAGAATTTTGGTGTTAATCGAATTAATAATAAAGAAAAATAAAATTTGTGCTAAGAATTGGGAATACGTTTTTATAGCAATAAAGTAAACTAAAAGTAATCATTACTTTAGTTTCATTTAAAAATCTAAATTTTTTTAAGGCGCTTTAACCTTTAAAAGTTTAGGAAGTAAATGAAACGATGACCAATTTTTAAGAACTTTTATAATTTCGCAACACATGGGAGGATTGTGAATCTGTACACCTCCGTTTTTTTTTTTAGTATGCGACGAATCATTGCTTTTGAATTAAAAAACGACACTATATACCTTTAAAATCGCTAGATGAAAATCCAATAATTTAAACTTTTGTGATTAAATCTAATCTATTTTTTCGATAATTGTAATTTCAATCTTTTAAGATCTATCCAGTTATTATTTCGAAATGTGAAATTGTACTGCAGTATTTTATTATATTTATTTAAATAACAATAACTACAACAATTTTATTTACCCACCACATTAATTTATTACACAAATATTATATACAATTAGGGAATGCATCCCAGGATTTCCCGTCCCGGGATTCCCTGGAAATTAAACATTTTTTATGTCCCGCCTTCCCGGGAATTTTGTCCGGGATTCCCGGGAATTTTAAAAGCACTTAAATGAAAGAAGACTACTTGAATTTTAGCAAAAATGTATACATTTTAGTCATTTTTAAACAAAATTAAACTAAAAATTCAGCTAGGAATTAACGGTTTATTTGGGATGACTTTATGGCATTTATTCAATTAAGCATCTTAATGAAATGTTAGCACTAAAAAACAGCTAGTGAAAACTGATTAATTTTAGACATTTTAAATATGTACCTATTCGTTATAAGTTGTTAGTAGTATAGACAACAAGCGGAATTTGTCTCATAGAATTTTGACAAAACATTAACATTAAAAGTTAAGAGAAGAATTAGAAAGTGAGTCCAACAAATCCTTAATTGTTCATATAATTTTCAACTGGAAAGCTACAGATAATATTCTCTGCTATGTATGAGATCGTCTGGTCTAATCTATAACATGAAATATTAATAAACAAGAAATTGAAACTGACTGGTCCAAAGTTAATTTTTTCAAGCTAAATTTAAACCTACCTTAAAATATGAATAAGGTCATCATTTGTAAAATTTTTGTCAAAATATTTTCAAAATATAAGCTACGTTTAAATTGGATTACGATATTGAAGCTACAAACAATTTAATAGCGTTTGAACTCAAGTATGAATCACAACTAGGGGTTTCCGAAAAAGTGATCATCAGCCACTTCTTTAAGAATTAACCTATTTACGGTCGCTGTGCCAATTTGAGAACACTTAATTATTAAGGCTGTATAAAAAAAAACTGTTTACTCTGGTTTATTTATTTTGCATTATTGAGTAGTGGAAAGTGCTCTGAATAAGAATTAAATCAAGCAATTTAACTACATATATTGTTATTGTTGTAATTATATATTAAACTTCATTAACAATACACATGTAGAGGTCAACATGAGGTCAACGGTAACCAAAGTTATATTTTGTACCTAAAGCTTATAGTCGTTATTTGTATTATAATATAAAATTTAATAAACAGCGAAACATTGAAAAGCATTTTGAGTTTCATACAAAAAATATATAAGATCTTAGAAGGCATATAGCAATGCTGTGCCACTTTGGGTACAATGGCCACAAGTATACTCAAAACAAATTATAAACAAATTTATTTTAAATTTTTTTACACAAAGTATACCAGTTATTAATTTGAAACAAACGCTCTAAAAATAATCTGATATATAGTAATGCCACCTCACCATGCCATTTCACTTTGTTGCTAATTTGTGTGGCAACTCTAAACCGTTAACAAACACAAGCTACATAAAAAGGGAAATCCCCAAGAAAATCCCCGCTGGAAGGATAATAGTATTTGCACAATGGCGACCAATTACGATTCTTATGAACCAGTAGGAAAAGTTAAAAGATGGTCTTCTGAAAAAAAAAAACAAAAAGTTGATATGCAAGTACCTCACTTGTTCCAAACTTACAACAAAAGCATGCGCGGAGTTGATGAAATGGACCAATCTATATCTTTGTACAGAATTAGCATCCATAGCAAAAAATGGTGGTGGTGTTTATTTACATTTACATACATGGTTGATATGGCCATATCAAATGCGTGGCGCCTACATGAATGTTGTAAAGAAAATGCTATGGATCAATTACAATTTCGTCGATCTATAGCTAGGTTTTATCTAAAACAGTCATCCAAAAGACATTCTGCTCGGCCTTCGTCATCAAATATTGAGGGTCTACATCTAAGCGTGTGCGTTGTTTCATCTGCCTCAATAGAAGCCGCTGGAGTTGCAAAAAATACAAAAAACACTTTGCGTTGACAAAACTTAATTTGCAAAATATCACTCAATGTCCTGATTTTTATTTTTTTTACGTTTCTGTTTTTTTTTTTTTTTTTTTTTTTGTATTATTGAAAATAAATATACATTGAAATTTAAAAAATTTAACTTGTACTTTTTGTTTGGCTGTAAATGGGTTAATAAATTCTTTTTAGTGGACTTTTAATAAATTTAAATTTTATAATGATTTACGAAACTAGTTAAAAATTTTATTGAATGATATCATTGTCTGAGTAAATTTTTTTAGTCAATTTCTGACATCTCTTTTTCTGTCATAAATACATTGTTTTATGGTTAATTAACAAAGTTGTTTAATTTTGCTTCAAAACTTAATAAATATATTAAAGTAAGAATCAAATTTCAGTAAAATTTTTTTACTCATTTAAATTTTTAATTTATTCAATTGATTTAATTAATTTTTTAATCTAGACTTTTTTTCTGTATTTCAATTTTTACAATTTTGGTGAGAGCTGCAAATTTAAAAAAGCTGTTAATTGAATGAATTATTTACTAACATATTTGTTAATTGAATTTATTTTTTTATTTTTCTGTGTTTTAAATAAAATTAATAATTATTATTACTCTTTCAATTATTCAGATTAATCAATTACTTAAATTTAATTTTCGCTACATTTACAATCCTGTTTCAAATCTGCTAATGGAAAGATTTATATTTTATTTGGGTCTCAGTTGAGTAATAATAATAATTATAGTTTTTAGTCCGGAATCCCGGGAAGACGAAAATTTTTTCCCGCTTTCCCGGGAAATCAAAAAGTCCGGGGAATTGGGATCCCTATATGCAATGTATATTATACATATATGTACATTATTTTTTATTCTACTTTCACTTACCATTTGTTTCCGCAATAATTGTTGTAGTTTGTTTTATTGCTTCATTTGGATCCGCTGTTAAATTTGTTATTTTGATTGTATTGTCAGCGGCTTCGTATGAGGTTAAATTTGTAAGAGTTGTGACAAATTTCACTAAATCTAAGCCACTATTATTTAAATAACGTAAAAATTCTGACATTTCCGGCACATCAACTATGTGCTGCTTCAGCATTAAAAAATCTCGACTAGACATAAAGGCATGGGCACGTTGAACTTCCGGATCGTTGTGGTAATAATGGTTAACAATTGTTTTAACTTTAGTAGCGGGTATTAATGATAGAAAATCACTTAAATCCAGGGGTGTTACATTGAGAGGAGTGACCTCTTCATTGATGTCGGGTTGCAATTCAATTTCACGTGGTATGCCATCATCTGCAGCATCCTCATCATCATCATCGTCGACAACAATCATTGATGAGTATGTTGTATCTGATAATGAATCTGTATCTTCATCGCTGTTGCTGTTGGCATTACTGTTGCTATTGCCACCATCCATTGTTACATGATGAAATTCAAAATGGTTTTTTTGTTCATTTGGTTTCGTTAGTTGCTGGTCTTTCGTTTTTTCATGATGGTGATGGTAATGCTGGTGTTGCAGCTGTTTTTCGTGATGCTGCTGATGATGTTGGTTAATTGGTCGTTTGTCGAGAAAAATCAAATCATCAATATTGTCTGTTGGTCTTGAAGAATCATTCTCCAGTTCTTCCCCAATATTCTCACTTGAAACTATTGTTTTTTGTTTTTGTATTCTTTCCGCCGCTATTATTAAAAAATCACTATCCTTATTGTTATTGTTGTTGTTTTGATTACTTGTACTGCCATTATCATGCTGCAACATTTCAGCATTATTGTTTTCACTGTTATTGCTTACACTTGTTGTAGTTGTTGTACTACTAATACTGATGCTACTCTCACTACTTGCAACATTATGTGGGAACATTGTAATAATTTGACAGCAAGTCAATAACATCAAACTAATTGCATAAAACAATTTTCGATTTTCCACCATTTTGATTTTAATTTTTCGATTATTTCAACTGTTTTTTTCGCTTCCTTTCTTTTTTTTTTCTTTCTGCGTTTTTCGTTACAATTTCTATACACTTATTCAATTTAAAATTTGTTTCATTTTCGATATTTTCTTTTTTTTTTATTATTAGTTTTTTTTAAATTGTAAGTACAAAAGCTGTAGTATGTGTTTGTTTTTGCTATATGTATTTATAATTTGCTTGTATGTTTAATTTTAGTAAATTTTAATATTTATCAAAAATGTTCTCTTTATTGTAGGAAAATTCAAAATTTAAAATTAAAAATATCTTTGTGCAACAAAATGAAAAATTTAGGAGAAAAAAATACAAAAACAACGCACTGTATTTGCCAACCGTTGTTGGGCTACTGAAGCATTTTCATTGTTGTTTAATCAATTGTAATACTTTCAATTATCACAGATTTTTTGTTACTTTAGCGCTGCATAATGGGCCCGATTGCAAAAAAAAAGTAAAAATATTAAAAATATTAAATCATTATCGCTTAAGCTAAGTTCACATTACACAAATATTTGACACCAAATATTTGATCGACTTAATTATTTCCTTTATATAGGAGTCTACCCCTCCAGCTGGCCTTATCTGTACTATTTTTATTTCATCATGCAATATGATAAGAAAGTTACTTATAAACAAATTTGAAAGCTCTCAAAATAATATTTCTTTAGATATGCTTTTTAGAATATTTTCCTTGTATAGGAGGTACTATTTTTCCAGGTCCTCCCCATCCTATTTGCATCTGAACTTATGAAGGTTTTTGAGAAAGTTATTTTAACAAAATGTTAAAACTTTTCCTGCAGTAGTTCCTAAGATATACAATATTTTCGTTGTATGTATATATGTGGTCCTTTCCATTCCATTTTCATTTTAAGTTTGGTGGTTTATGAGAAAGATATTCCCGCAAAATTTAAGACTTGCTTTAACAGGATTTAAGTTATCCGCTAATTAGTATTTGCTTTGTATGGATACTACCATTCCTCATGTTACAATCGAAAAATAAAGAAGCCTGTTTTACTTACGGGTAGCACAAAATGATAATGTAAAAATTTCAAGAAAAACGTTCAGTGGTTTAGCTTTCTATAAAGCTGTCCATAAAGCCCTAACAAACACAGTTTCGTTTTTATTTATATATATATAGATTTAATAAAAAAAAAATATTATATTGAAAGTTTTATTTAAAAAAAAGCTGTATTTTAATAGATAAAACATAGATTGTTCACTTTTTTTGCCGGTTTAAAGTTTATAATAAAAACAACAACTGTATCAACTCAAGCAGTCTGCCGCATCAGCTGTTGCTTTCCCCTGTTTGTTCTTACATTTCTATTGTAAGATCAAACAAATAGTGAGTAATTGACAAAAAACAGTCATTTTTGGATTTAATATCTATGAAATTCGCTACAGTTATTACCTATTGCAAGTGTTGCTTAAATTACAAAATTTCATACTGAAGGCCCTTTTCGGTCCAAAAATATGACGTTTAAAAAATTAAAAAACTATAGATTTTTTTCTAAAAGGGTGGTTTATATTTTGTTACATAACTTTTAAACTGAAGGAGTGTCCAATATGAAGTTATGCATGGGTAAGGACAAGAATTGTGTTAACATTATTTGGATATATAAAGATTTAATTTTTGTAGGTTTAATATTGACCTTTGAACTTTCGAATTAAATAAATTTACTATACATTATTTTGAAGACAATATATGTATCTTTAAAATGATACTAAAACTAAAATAATATTGTGTATAGTTTTGAAGTTATAAGAAATTAGATTTAATTTTGGTCCAGCTAAATGAGACTCCAAGTAGAAATTTTACGTGCGTAGGAAGACGAGTTACGTTAACATTATTTTTCAGAATTTTAAAGATACAGTTTATTGAGATATAATGATTTGATTATTATATGTCTAACTTTAACCTTTGAACTTTCGCTGTAAATAAATTTTATAAATATCGTTATAAAGGTAATATTTTTGTCTTTAATATGAAACTAAAACTAGATATCTACCAGGCATAGTTTAGAAGTACAATTTTGTAAAATTATTAACTTTTTTTTTGTTTTTTTTAACCGGAAATGGACTTGAGTCTAAAGTTTTATGATTTGAGAAACACTTCCAATTGCCAATATCTGTAGTGAATTTCATAGACATCGGAGATGTTAAGTCCTATTGCTGTCCGTTTTGACATGGAACCACTCTAGTGGCAAATATTTTACATATTGTCTTCACACAATGTCCACAATTTTTGATTCAAAGCATATATTTGTGTTTGACTAAAATCAGCTGTTTTTTTGTTTGGTTCATACAAATATTTAGTGTTCATATTAGGCAAATCAATATTTTTTTTTTCCAAAAATAGTCAAATATTAGCCTAATGTGAACTTAGCTTTAAACTAATAGTAAAAAAAGAATATCTTTTATGGTTAAAATGATATTTACGCTAGGATTATTAACTTTTTTATTGTTTTTTTTCAAAAATAATTTCTGTAGTTCTGTTTCCTATTTATTTTGTAGAATATTTTACAAAAGCTCCTCAATCTTTTACATTTGACTCTACAACTTTTCCATACATTTAGTATACTGATGCACCCTAAGAAAATCTACCACATATATTTTTAAGCGATACCATTCAGTGTCAAAAGTATAACTGCTCCGTATGAGCTTAAATTCAACACTGCACAGTGGGGCCAAATGCAAAATAAATGGTAATAAATCTGAATCTTTGAAACCACTAAACCGATTTAGATGAAACTTGGAACATCTATAGAGGAGGGGCAAGGCTTTCGAAATATTGTTGGCTGGAGTGTGTAGCTGGAGCACGGACAGTGGGTTGAAGTTGACATATTGAAATATCTAATTTATTTCGCTATTTCTGCGAAATAAATTAGATATTTCAATATGTTCTTAAATGTTTTGCAAAAAATTATAACAGCCTACCGATAAATTTAGTCACACGAGGCAATTTTCCAAAAATACCCATATTTCCAATAATAACAAGCGCGAATATTCGGCCCGGCCGAATCTATATACCCACCATCAACTTTTTCAAATTTTACGTTATATGGGAGGGGGCGGTAAAGTGGGCATTAAAGTGGGCGGACCACGCCCATTTTTTGTTTCCGAGTTTACATTGGTCCTTGAACTATTTGAACACAATTTCGTTGATTTTCACCTTGTATAGGAGGTGGGCAGTAAAGTGGGCGGACCACGCCCATTTCCGGTTTCCGAGTTTATATCGATCCCCGAACTATACGTACAAAATTTCGTTGTCGTACATGCTTTTGTTGAAGAAATGTCAGCAGAAAAGTATAAAACGGACACCCTGTGTTTCTAGTTTTTAGCCCATAACTTTTTTGCTTATTAACCGATTTTGCCCATTTTTAATCCCAAACAAACCTCATATAAGACAAATATTTGTGCAAAATTTCCAAATTTGCCCCCTATGTTGTCCCGTTCAAGCCCTATCCTGCTTTCAACAGATGGACAGACGGACGGACATAGCTAGATCGACTCAGAATCAAACCAGGACCCAGAAAATATATACTTTGTGGGGTCTTAGATGATTCCTTCGACATGTTACACACGGAATGACAAAATCAATATACCCCCCATCTTTTTGATGGTGGGTATAAAAATGTTATATTTAAATATATATAGTAAAATTGTATATATTGTTCTGATCTTTACATTTATCAATTCTTCATTAAATATTTTATAACAAAACATTATTTTGATACCTATAAGCTTTTAGAAAATATTTAGGCTCAAAATTATGAGATATGTTCTTGTAAACATAATTTGCATTTGTTTGTTTTATTTTAAGAAAAGTTTGCGGCGATTTGAAATCGTTAACGAAAACTGATACAAATTGGCATCATGTTAACACCAATTCAGTAACGAATTATTAAATTCTATTAAATTTGTAAACAAACGGTATCAAAAAGCCGATACCTTAAATTTTCAGTGTGACCACAACCGTGGTGGTTTTTAATCGAATTTTTTCCATCATTGTAAAAGTATATAACTTTTATCACCAAATTTATTTAAGAACGGCCCCACAGTGTGTTTATGTGATGTTGTTTTTCATGATGATTCTGTTGATACATATTGCTGATAATAATAGTGCTGTGATTGTTGTTGATATTTAATTCAATTAGTAGCGAATGAGAGTGTAAAGTTCAAATCAATTGTAGTTTTTTTTTTTTTTTTTTTTTTCATCCACTTAGCATAAAATTGTAATGTACAAAATAGTATGTATTTCTCTAGTATTTGTTGAAACATGAGTATTTTCGAAAAAAATTAGAAACCCTTTAAAAACTACTTTATGCTTAATGTGGGTTGAATATCTAAAGTTTATTAAAAAAACTAACAATATATTTTGATGGACTTTTTAAAATAACTAAAAAATTTAAGTTTCAAGTTGATCTTCCAAAATCTGAATGTAAAACTAAAAAATATAAAAAAAAAAAAATGTTTTGAAACATTCAAGGTTGTTTCTTTTTATATTAATTTCAGTTTTGCACTCACAATTTGTATCTATTAGACTCAAGTCATTGATAGATAGTCTTAGGATAATATAGTTTTAAAAGCTTTAAAACTATTCTATGATTATACATAGAATATAAGCTTTCTACGTCAACATCACATCTGTTGACGTATAATTGTAGTTCGGAAGGATATAATTTTTCTAAATAGAAGACACATCATCTTAAGATAGAATAATTGAGTCTGATTTTTTATACCCTACACCACCATAGGTGTTTGGGGTATTATGCGTTTGTGCTGATGTTTGTAACGCATAGAAAACGTTATCCAACACTCACCTTAAAGTATATCAATCGACTCAGAATCACTTTTTAAATCGATCTAACGATGTCCGTCCGTCTGGCTGGCTGGACGGCTGGCTGGTTGGCTGTCCATGTAAACTTTGTGCACAAAGTACAGATCGCAATTTTGAAGATAATTCAATGAAATTTGGCACGTGGGACTTTTATAATACAGGGACGAAGCCTATTGAAGTTGGTTGTGATCGATCCACTATTTCACTTAGCCCCCATACAAATGTCCCCCCGGAATTGAGTTTCAACACTCAAAAATGCATTCAAAAAAAGATTTGGTGCAAAAAAGTTTTCTACAAGTATCAATCTTTGTAGCAAATTTTATAAAGATCGGTCCATGATTTTCGGAAGTGATGTTCCGAAAATCACTTTAACGTGCATAAATCCCATACTAATGTTAGTATAAAGTTAATATTCGACACAAATAAGTTTTATATAATTGTATAACATTGCCAAATTTTATTAGAATCGGTCCATAATTTACCATAGCTCCCACATAAAATCACTTCCGAGAATCGGCCTAAAGTGCATAAAATCAAGTAGATGTTAGTATCAATGCATTATTCTGTATTTGTATAGTTTATTTTACATTTAGTAAAAGTGTTGGTCTAATATAAATCCCCTTTCCGAAATTTTATGGTTATACATAATGGTGTAGGGTATCATACCTTTTTCTCTCAATTTTTTTTTTTTTCTTTTTTTTTAATTTGTTCAAATCCTTTACTTTTTTTTAAAAACAGCTTGCGATTTTATTTTTATTTTTTTCAGCAACATGGTCTACAGCAGCTTCGATTTTCCCATTTTTCAATTAAACTGATTTGAGTAGTAAAAAAATCGAAACACTATAATTTAGTAATAGTTTCAGAAAGAAATTCATTGGTGCATCAAACATTAAATATTTTTCTTGATGCTGGCTTTTTATAGCCTTAGAATCGTCATGATTCAAATTATTCATAGCTTTTATTAAATCGTACAAATTTTGTTCTCAATATTTTACAGCTTCGAAATTCCCATCTCGTAATATTTGGTTTCAAATTGGGATAACTTTGCTTATAGGGTTTCAAATAAATATATCAGTTTTCCATTTAAAATCGACGAAAAATATAACTAAAGCTAATAAGTATCTCCTCTGCTACTCGATGTAATGCGTGAGCCATGTAGGTTATATGTAAAATATGTGGAAAAAAAATTATAATGGATTTTTATGATCTGCTAAATGTAAGAGAATTTGATTTTTATTAAGGTCTTCACTTCATTATTTCGTGATTCAATGTTTCAAGTTGTATTTTCGTTTGCTGCACTCAACGTTGTGATCCAAAACTCCAACAATTATATTTCAAATATACAGTAAAGTAATGTCTGTGGTTTCAACTGTGGCCAACTGCTTTAAAACCTAAAAAATCCTTAAAATTTGTTTATTTGATAACAAAAACAAAAAAAAATTGTATTTTAAGAAAAACTACAACATTCAGCTTTATTAATAATAAAATAATTTATAATTATTTTAAAACAATTTTTATTACTGCAAAAATAAAGATTTTTTCACAAAAATAGTTAACATACATTCCTCTTTTAATTAATTAAACTTCTGTACTTTTGTACGAGTTCTACACTAGTACTCCAGTCTTTCAAATACCCGTCAGAAAAAATTTTGAACGGAACGCATGGATCAACAAGAGGGATTTCTATGAGGAACGTAAAAATATAAATTAGGATATAAGTATTCATCTAATCTTCTTTTTTTTTTTTTTTTTTTTTTCAATCCACTCTGAAAATATTCTGCATATGGTGATATAAATAGCAGTTCCTAAACTTAATTATTATTTTTCGCTACTAACGGTTTCAGTTCCTTTATAAATACTCCGCGGTTTTTTCATCACTATACTGTTGAAATTAATATATAATGGACCGATATATTTCAAACAACTTAGTCATTTATCACATAAAATCGCCATTTTGTCGCTATTTCAAAAAGGGGCCAAAAAAAGTGGCCAGGCTGAAAAAGGGGCAATTTGCGACTAATGTGAACCAATCATAACCAATGTCAATAGGATACATCCTTGGACCATAAAACACATATGTGCTAAATTTCATTTAATTATTTTCAAAATTGCGACCTGTAGTTTAATTTCAAAGTTTACATGGACGGACATCTATAAATCGACTCAAAAAGTGATTCTAAGCCGATTGGTATCCATTAAGGTGGGTCTTACATCTATATTTGTATACGAAATTTAAAATTTGCATTTTATAACTATACCAGAAGTAAGAAAATCTTTGATCTCTAAAATTTCTGACCAAAAATCGATTTTTCATGAAAGACAAAAATATAATTTTATAAGAAAAAATTAACTATATTGCATTCTTTTTTTTACATTTTAACAAATTTTAAATTACATACATATAAACATATGTAAAAAATGAAATTGAAAAAAGATTCGGCTGTGCCGAATCTTTGATACCCTTCACCATATTACCATCTTACCATCTTATCGACATCATATTACCATGTTACCGACAATTAATAAAATTTTCGCCTTAACGTATGCTTGCATATTTTCTAGATCTAAATTTTTTTCAAACTACGAAAATTTGAATATGAAAAAAAACAATCATAACAGGCTTTGCTTTTAAAAAAGAAACAACAACAATTCCATATATATTTATTTTTGTATGTACAAACTGACTGAATACACAAAGAACAACAACAACACTGTTATTCATTATATTACTGCTGTTACTAACTAAACTACTTGTCTATACAAAAAACAAAAAACGTCACTAATATTCATTACAATGCTTAATATACATGTTTGTGTATGTATTTATGTATATTCTTAACAGATATGTTTTAGTTTTTAAAAATAAACAACTACAATTCCATATCTATTTATTTTTGTACAGACTGCATATACAAAGAACAACAACAACAACACTGTTATTCATCATATTACTGCTGTTGATAACTAAACTACTTGTCTATACAAAAAACAAAAAACGTCACTAATAGCCATTACAATGCTTAATATACATGTTTGTTGGTGTATTATATTCTTAACAGATTTGTTTTTGGGCCATAACTCTGTTGATTATGAACGAATTTGGTTTATTAAAAAAACCGAAATTTTATAAAAATATTTATGACTGATCTATATAAAAATAAAAATCTATAGCTTGAACAAGGGCTTCAAAAATAAAAAAATCGTTTTCTCCGATATCTCAGTTATTACTGAACCGATTTATTTAATTTTTTCAGAACAAAAATTCAGAAAATAATTTTCGAGCCCCCTTTAAAAATTCGAAGTCCCTGGTATATGCAGAGGCTTCAGAAACTAAAAAACCGGTTCTAAAAACCGGTTTTTAAAGCATATCTCCACCATTTATAAACCGATCTTCCTGATTCAAAAAACTGAAATTTTATAAAAATATTTGTGACCGATCTGTATAAAAATAAAAATCTATAGCTTAAACCAAGGCTTCAAAAAATAAAAAATGCGTTTTGTCCGATATCTCAGTTATTACTGAACCGATTTATTTCATTTTTTCAGAACAAAAATTCAGAAAAAAATGTCCGAGAATTCTTTGTAAAAACGAAGTCCGTAGTGTATACAGAGGCTTCAGAAATTGGAAAACCGGTTCAAAAAACCGGTTTTTTGAACATATCTCCGCATTGTATGAACCTATCTTGCTGAATTCCAATAGCAAAATTCTCGAAATCATTTCCGATCGTTTGACATACATATTATATATGTCAGTTATCGGTGGGCTTCATAAACGCCATTTCAACCGACACACGGACGGAAGGACGGACATGGTCCAATCGTCATCGCTTCTTACAAGGATTCCGAAAATATAAACTTTTTTGCTCTCCGACGAAAATTGTGGAAATTACAAACGGAATGACAAACTTATATATACCCTTTACACCTGTGGTGAAGGGTATAATAAGAATTTTCTAAATTATAAAATTTCTTAAGTACCTCAAACCACATAACAACCATTCAACTTACATCTCTTTTGAAACTTTTCTAAATACAACTTTCGAAGAGACCACATGTTGCAAAAACATTTTGTTTAATACCTTTTCATATAAAATTTGAAGTTTACATTATTTTCTTAAGACCACATAAAAATACACACTTACATACAATCAAAATATTTAAGCTCTAAGTTTCTAATAACCCAGCAAACACAAAACATTTAAAAAGTAATAACATTTGCACAAGATACTTATTACATACATACATATAAATTAAAATCTTTCTTCAACAAATAAACAATTAGTTATACAAATATTTTCAAATACTTTATTTCACATCATGCTAATAGCAAAATCAAATTTTTATGTTCGCTGGGAAAGAGTTTTTGAAGTGTTTTGGAATTTTTTGCATACAGAGAGAAAGAAGAGACTGAATTTGGTTAAAAGGAAATGGTTAGTGGCATTACAGTATAATTAACTGCGAAACTTGTAACCATATTTTGTACAAGAAAACAAATCCTAGCGGTATTTAGCAAAAACACCTGAGTCTCCCGGTGACTGTAGTTTTCGTGTAAACGAGTTATGAACTCTTTAAGCCAACAAATAATAAACTGAAACATAAAAGACATTTTGTAAGTACAAACAAAACAAAGTTTATGTCACAAATTTTGTTAGTGTAAAGGTAACTAAATTAATACAAAATGTTTAAAGTTTTAAGGTTGCGAAAGAAAAGGTAATAAGAAAAACGTGTTAACTTTTTATATAATGTAAAATAAATATTTTAATTTTTATCCATTTTGCAAAAGTTTAACTTAAAATTTTTTATAAAATATACATATGACCACGAAACATAAAGAGTATGTGTAATTTGAATGTATGGATATTTTTGTTTACAGTATTTTTACCATTATAACCTGTCGAACTTGATATTTAAAAATAGGACTCAAGATAACAATTCTCCGGAATTACTTCTTTGCCAGTAGGTCTTGCTAAATTGAAATATTTAAATATATTAAAAAATAAAAAATAGATCAGAAATATTAACTTAAACTTAGGTAGAACAAATTTTTCAACAATTTAATAGAACTTTTTTAGTCTTACAAAAACAAATATATATTGAGTTATTCCATGTCAAAACGGACAGCAATTACAAATACAAAGCTGTACTATATAGTATATACACAGTAAATACCTAAAGGTAATGAGCTTTTTGATGCATCATTTTAATATGCATCATTTTACTGTTATTTCTACATTATATTTCCGATATTTATTAATTTCTCAATACCTGAAATAAAGAGTGCGTTCGAAAAAATCTTAACATATATAATATTCAATAACTTGGAAACGGTTGATCTTTTCATTCTTTTTTTTTTTATTTAATGGATAATTTATTACAGATCACAGAAAAATATAACTTTTATCGTCCTAACCACTACTAGTGAACTTGTGGACCATTTTTGGTAACCCTTCCGCTAGAGATTTGATAGTTGCTTCAGTCACTTTTTTGGAACAGTGTGCACATCTTCTTTTACAATCTTCGGTATTTTGGGACGCCTTTTTTGTGCTCTTCAATTCACTTTTCACAAGAGCTCCAACTCCCTCCACTGGTCTTAGCTCCAGACAATTTGGAAAATTTACCTCTCTGGGTACAAAAGCTTTTGGGTCCTAAACTTATCTTTAACATTGTCTCGAGAATTTGCAATACAAAAGTTTTGCTACAGAAGCTGCGAAAATTCTTCGTCAATTATACATATGAGTATTTTTGTATGAAATTTGGTTTTAATTTCCGTGTCTTATTCTTGGCTTCTAAATTTTTTGCAGCATTCCTATTTGGATTTTTTTGGACTTTATATGTTGTCAACTATGCATCAGCTTTAAATTTTCGCACTAAAGAGTCAAAGCACTAAACTAACCGGACTGTTTTTCTACCAGATGTGTTTGGAGTTCCTTTCAATATGCTTTCAATTTTCCGGCTTTCCCAATATCATGTGGACCTTATTTTCTTTCCGAACCAGGTTTCCTATCAATGGTCAAATTCTCCTGATACTGTTTAATAACATTAGAAACAGTTTTACGGACGACATTTAATTCTGTGGCCAATTATTTGTAGAATCTATTTGGATTCTTTTGAAATTTTTTAATAATTTGTATCACGTACATCTTGTTCGTCACTCATTTTGATCAAAATCACAACAAATCAACATGATTGTTATTAAAAAGAATAACTGAGGTATTTTTCAATGATAACTTGATCAAAAAAATATTTAGTATTGCTTCCAAAAAAAGATATGAGGCAAAACGAGTATTAAGATTTTTTCGATCGCACTCCTTAGTAGTTACGTTCAGTAATAAATACATATTAATCATACGCTGCAGAATGCCCTTTGCTTGATCTGGAATTGTTAAGTTTTTTTTTTTAATTATAATTTAAGTTGTATGACTTACTATACCCATGTTATTTAAGTTGTTAGAAAGTTTAAAGTAAAAAAAAAAAAAAAATATTTGTTCCTGATATAATATAGGAACACATTAAAATTGAACAAAAAGCGCAAGATTCAATGCTATTTTAAACAAGACGGCTATAAATTTATCAAATTAAATTTTTTTCACATATGTACATACACAAGAAAGAAATCTTCAATTTATTAATTTCTGTAATAAACATTGTGATAAACTGTAACATTTCTGTAATAAACTTTTTTCATAAAAAAAAATATATATATATATATATATATATATATATATATATATATATATATATATATATTTTATAGATATTAATAAATTGTAAATAATGACAATTTTTAATATTTTGCAAACATTTTTATTTTTGTTTATTAGATTTTATTGCAAAAGCCATGCAAATAAAAATATTTATACATGAAAATATTATAATAAAACAGCAAAAGTTTTATTAGAAAACTTTTTTTTTTTTTTTTCTTGGGAGAATTTTATCATTCTTTAAAAATATATATACTCTTTATAAAATACAATTTTAATTTCTTCAAGAAAGAAACTAAATAAATGAGAAAGTCATAAATAATAACTGATAAGATAGAAATTATTAAACAAATCACAAAATGACTTTGGGCTATAAGTAATAAAAATGTCACAGAAAATATTTCTGAGGAAAATGTATAGCATACATATGTATATTCATAATTATAATTATTCATATCTACATATGTATGTATATGAATATGAAATTTATTTCCGGTACAGACATGTGTAAAATTATATATGTAAAAGTATTGACCTATAGTACTTAGACATAGAAAATAGTAAATATATTTTTAATTTAAAACTAAAAAAATATGAAATTTTTCTACTAAATTATTGACCATTTGAATTGCCCAAATAAACGCAAATTTGCTACTACTTATTATTTACCAGCATGTGATAAATTCATGTATAATAATCACTTTTAATAAATAAGTACGAAACTATTTAATGTTTCAAATGTCGTCGTTAAGATCACTTGACATATTTCCGCAATCAACAGCACATCAATATTATACAATGATATTTTATCCAGTCATAGACATAACAGCAGCAGTTACAAAATAATAGCAACAACAGCAGCTGCCGGCAACATTATCATCAACAACATTATAAATCTGAATATATGTATATATAAAAAAACAATTGCAGTGTTAAATATTGAATTGAGATGAACAGACTACAAGAGATAGACAGACATAACATTTATATTTAAACGAACAGACAAACAGATATATACTAAAATGTGATATATTAACGCTGCGTGAATTTGCTTCTGTTTGTATTGCTGCGACTGATTCGACTCTTATTCTATTATGGTGTCATAAAAAAATAAATAACATCATTCATAGTTATGGGCGAATACTAAATTTATACAATATATGTATAAGTTTATAGCACTAGTATGTCTACGTTTATTTTAACAATATACAGTGGGACAGAATTGCAAGTTTTTAGAAATAAATATCTAAATTATAATTTGGTTGGATTTATATAAAGTTTGACAAAGGTATAAATTTTGACCTCATTGAACCTTCAAGGAAAGAGCTATAGTAACTCTAGTTGGGGTACCTCTAGCATAGAAAATTTTTAATCACCAGCCAAATTTTTGTTTCTTGCACGATTTCGAAGATTTCAAGTTACTTGCTTTTGAAATTTTAATTCTCTCAATCTAAAATTAAAATTACGATACAAAATGGCAAATTGAGCTCGTTTTTATACTTACCATTAAAAAGATTTGGATATGTCGAATTGGTCATTCCATGTGTTACATATCGAAAGAATCATATATTTTGTGGATCTTGATACGATAGTGAGTCGATCTAGTTATGTCCATCCGTCTGTCCATCTATCTGTTTAAAGCAGGAAAGCGCTCGAAAGACAGTTAATAAACAAGAATGTTATGAGTCACGTACTAGGGTGTCAATTGTAACTTCAGTTCATACTTTTCTGCGAATATCTGTTAAACAAAAGTATGTACAGCAACGAAATTTTATACAGACGGATTGATATAAACTCGGAAATCAAAAATAGAAGTGATCTTCCCGCTTCACCACCATAAGGTGAAATAAAAGGTTATATTTTAAAAATTTGTAGTTGGTGGGTATAAAGATTCAACCAAGCCGACCATAACATTCTCACTTGTTAATTCTGAAATCATATCCATGAAAACACTTTTCAGAAAAACTATAAAAAAAATATAATAATTCAGGAAAAAAAATTCCAATTACACTGGTCGACAAAAAAAAATTTTTTTCGAGCTTCTTCAAAAATAAAAAAAATAAAAAAATATATATATAGACTAGATGGAATTCCGCATGCTAAACTCGAATCTGCTTTCAGTTTTTGTCCATCAGGTCGGGATTTTTTTATGGGCGTGTCTAATATGATACACCAAGATATGCGGATTAGCATACCTTGGCTTTAAATCGCTCTACTATAAAATTTTTATTTTCATGCAAAATTCAAGATTTCTTTTTTTTACTAAAAGTTTTTTCTAAAAGTGAAAACATCAAAAATATGTATGTTTATCACCTTTTCTCAAAACTGGCAAAACTACGAGTAAATAAAGCCACGTATCATAAAAATTGAATTACAAATCTTGATTAGATTCACAGTTAAGTTAGGATACCCATGCATACCTATAGCTAAGTGGAAATACACTAGTGGGCAAAAAAAAAAAAAATAAAAATTCGTCTTAAATAAAAAAAATAGGTGGATTAGAAGGAATTCAACGTGCTAAATAAAAATCAGCATTTAATTTTTTTCTATTACGTATTGATTTTTTTTTTTTTATTGGGCATGACTACTATGACCCCGCCTTTAGGCAGTCACACTTACATAACTCGAGAACAGTTTGTCCTATTAAGATAAATTTAGCTTTAATATATAGCGACCTAAATTGTATATGAGCTGAATTTATGTAATTTTTTGTCCAATTAATATTTCCATAATATTCGATAATTAGTACCGAAAAAATTAAAATTATTTTTTTGAAAAGTGGTGAAAATTTTGATCCATAACTCTGAAATTCTTGAGCGAATGGGAAATATTGTAAACATACCTTGAAGACAATTTTCGTATGCATCTTTTGATGTATCATTTATCAAAATCATGTAAACGGTTCTTGAATTATAGTCTAAATTGTGCAAACCATTTTCGAATTTTAAAGTGTAACCGCTGAATAAGGCGATGATATTAGTCATGCACATAAAAAAAAAATCAGTACGTGATAGAAAAAAAGTGAATGCAGATTCTTGTTTAACTCGTCAAAATTCACCTAGTCCACCTATTTTTATTTCAAGAAAAAATAAAAAAAAATAAAAATAAAAAAATTGGTTTGGCCACCACTGTATTTCTACTCAATTGTATGTATTCATGGATATTTTTACTTAACTGTGAATAAAATTTAGATTTGTGCATCAATTTGATGGAAAAAAACTGAAAGCAGATTCGTGTTTAGCAAATCAAAATACATCAAGTCCAACTATTCGTCTATGGGGGAGGATTTTTTTGTCGACCAGTGTTATCGTTTATGTTTAGACTCGATAAAGTTCTTTAATTAATAATATGGGTCGGAAATATTGAGATATATATGGAAAGTATTGCAAAATTTCAAATACAAATTTGAAAATTATAAGAGCTAAATAGCATACGCAGCTTATTTTTTATATTTCTTATTAAATTCATAAAAATTGTTGTAATCTGGTAACAAACTAAAGTTTAGCTAGCATATAAAAATTTTCTATATCAGAGATATCACAATTTGAGCCCCTATATGTATAGTTTTATGAAAATTTTCGATTTTATCCCATGGTGCAATACTTGCTTTATAGGAGTATGATTGTGACTAAAAACATGTAGGCAGTTTTAAAGAGGGAAGTATAGCTTATACCGTCTTGAATTTTCAAACATGTGACTCCGCTTAAAAATAACATAATTGATTTTTGTGCTTTTTAAAAATTAGTCTAAAATATTTTATATGTAGATTAAAAGCAAAGTATTATAAAAATACATTTTTCTTGAGTTAGTTGTATTTTTTTTTTTTTTTTTTTTTTTTCTAGGAATTATTCTTCTACCAGTTCACCATAAATGACTTACAGAACTCAAATGAAGGTATTTTTGGAGCAGCTTTCCTGAATATCAATAAATAAAAACAGAAAACTGGTGAAAGTCGATAGAAACTAAGAACTATCTATTCGTGTATTTGAAGTTAACCTGTTCTGTGTGCCCTAATAGGGCAGGAGTGTCTCATCTTCCCTGAAATTTTGTTATTAATTTTGATATAACTGGAGATTTTTTAAATGTGTAACGCATACATTTCTAAAGTTTATTTTAATTTTTTTATATAATTTTGCTATTTGGAATACTTCTCTATTCAATTTTAACCAACAAGTAGCAGTTTTCCATTCTAGATAAACATGACAATAATACTGTCAATTTTCATGCCATTATTATTATCATCATCATTATTATTATTAGTATTGTGATTATAATCATCGTCGCCATTATCATTATCAGCAACAAAATCATTTTACTAGATGATGTTGTGATATCAATACTGATATACAAACTTAAATACATATGAGTACATATGTATATACTAATAAAGATTATAATACTTTTTTTATACAAGACAAGTATATAAATAGAGTTTAGAAGTAAATTTATATGTATGTACATACGTTTGCATATATATTTTGGTTTATATGTATGTGTGTTAGTATTAGGGCACACATACATAATATATACATATTTAATATTATATGTACATATATGTAGGAGTGTGTCATATTTATGTCAATTGAAAATGTTGCCTTTATGATTTATTCACTCTTATGATTTATTACTTAAGTACGACCAACACCACCAACAAAAGCAACAATAATAAAAACAAGATCTCACAAACATGTAGGAAGATTTGCTGTTTTACTCTGTAAGAGAGAAATTGCTTAAGTAAATCATATTGGATTGGACATGTTGTTTTCCTTTGTTTAATATGAATAAAATATATGACGAGTATTAAGTTTATTCAACTTTTAAATTGAATAAAATTTAATATTCCGAGGTAATCAAATATAAATTTTCTTAAATAAGAAAATTAAATAAAATTTGTCTTTTTAGTCTGCTTTCTCACTTTTATTGAAATTTGTGAAGTTTTGCAAGAAATATAAATTACAAAAAAAAAAAAAAAAATAAATAAAATAAAAATAATAACAAGAGAGAAACCCTACACCATTGTGTAATTAAACCTGTGGCCAATTGTAGACCAACACTTTTACTAAATATAAAATAAATTATACAAATACGGAAAAATGCAGTAATACTAACATCTATACGATTTTATGACCTTTAGGACGATTCCGGAAGTGGGTTTATATGAGAGCTATGGTAAATTATGGACCGATTCTCAAAAATTTTGTAAATGTTGTTTCTACTTATATAAAACTAATTTGTGTCGAATATTAACTTGATACTATCATTCGTATGGGATTTATGCACGTTAAAGTGATTTTCGGAAGAGGAGATTTATATGGGAGCTATGGTCAATTATGGATCGATCTTGATGAAATTTGGCACTTATACAAAACTTCTCTGTACCGAGTTTCATTGAAATATTGCCATATTTAAGGCATTTATGATCGTTAAACCCCTATTCCGGGGTGACATTTGTAGGGGGGCTAGGTGAAATAATGAACCGATCATAACTAATTTCAATAGGCTTAGTCCATGTGTCAAAATAATTATTCGTGCCAAATTTCATCAAGATATCTTTAAAATTGCGACCTGTACTTTGTTCACAAGGTTTACATGGACAGACAGCCAGCCGTCAAGTCAGACGGACGGGCATCGTTAAATCGACTCAGAAAGTGATTCTGAGTCGAACGGTATACTTTAAAGTGTGGATCCAATAATTTTTTCTGTGCGTTACAAACATCAGCACAAACGCATTATACCCCAACCACCTATGGTGGAGTAGGGTATAAAAAGGAAAATATAATTGGTTAAGCCCGACATATGTGATCTTTAGGGGGCGGATTTTTATGCATTTATTTTTGGAAAATATGCGCCTACAAAATGCACTTAAAAATTCAAAATATACCCTAAAAAATTAAAAAATATGCATTTATAATGTAGATGATTGTCTATTTTGGCGTAAAAATTTTTATACATAAGAAATGATCTTTCAACGTCAACAGAAGTGATAGGAACGTATTTGAATAATTGTAATTTAGAAGAAGAGTATTCTTCTAAACACGAAACATCATCTGAACGTAAAGTAATTGATTCTGATTTTTTTTTTTTTTCAAATAATTTATTTTTTTTTTTTTTAAATAACAGCTTGCATTTTATTTAATTTTATTTTTATTCAGCAAAGGGGCTTTCTGCATCTTCGATTTTTGCAATAGACTATCTATTTAATTGATTTGAGTACTTAATGAATCGAAACCCTCTAATTTAGTAATAGTTTCAGAAAGAAAAAAAATGACGACATTGTTAATAACTTGTTTCAGAATAACCGGAAAATGAGTGTTAAAAAAACATTTTACCAGAGACCGGATTTTAATACTAAAAAAACAATATTTTTATTTTTGTTTCAATCGTTTAATTGATTTCATAATGATCGAAATAAAAAATATAAATATGTATCTTTTGTGATATTTATTACAAAAGTATAAAATTATTTTCAACTTTTTTCATCGGATGAACAAAGTTTAAACAACAACAATTTCATTGAATAAAAAAATATTTTTGAAACAAAACGAAAGTAAGAATAAAAAAATATATATGAAAAATATGCAATCAATTATTAGATAAAATATGCCAAAATATGAATTTTCAATAAAATATGTAAAAATATGCACTAACAAATCGATGCCATTTTTTAGTAAAATTTCTGATTCGGATAGATAACAACATAAGATCATTTCTAATTGCTCCAAAAAAAAAAAAAAAAAAAAAAAAAAAACATGCATTTGCATATAAATCCGCCCCCTAGTGATCTTATATGGGACCTGAGTGTTTATTTTTTATGAATTTTAATTTTACGAAGAAACATAAGTATGAAATATACAATGTTACGCGCCAGCAATAAATTGTACGCTAAAGCTGTGTTCATATTTATCAATAATTTGATCAAAATCAAATTTGAGTAAAAAAAAAAGACAATAAGTCTGAAACATTGACAGAATGTAGTACTCTAAATACTGTCGACCTCTTCTAAAATTAGACTCAATTAATACATACTGAAGTTAATCACCAAGAAAAAAAAATCATGAAAATATTCATATTTTTGGGGCGTCTAAGATTGTCAAGACTCAATTACAAGAGGACATTTGTCAGAGAGATAATCTCTAAATTGGCTAAGGGTCAGACTTCTTTCAGCAGCATTTTTACCAACGATTTTTCCACGAAATTTAAAAAAATAAAAACATATTGACGACAATTTTGACAACAAAGTCATCTACATATCTTGGCATTTTGTTGGTATTTTAAAAGAACAGGATTAACTTGGAAAAATGATGTTGGTGGCCTGGCCTCGATCTTAAGCAGCATCCAATTACTTTATTTATATGACTGATGACAATGTCGCTCAGCACAACAAGAGCAGAATTTCTATGCCTTTTGTTCAAAAAAGTTGTCAAGATTTTTAGGAATCTGCCGCCATTGTGTTGTACGAAAAATCATGGACCCATCATCGAGACTGTCTTCAGGACACAGATAACTGGGACAGCATCTATTTTTAGGGACCAAGTGTTCATATGAAGTAAAAGTCAAAATTAAATTAAAAAACTAGTTTTTGCTCAAACCAGTAAAAAATTAACTAAAAAACGATTGGTAAACTATTTAACTTCAAAAAATGTAAAGGTACGGTCACATTAGGGAAACATTTGACTGAAACTCACAAATATTTCTTTGCCGTAATGTGACCATAAAATATTTTTGTGTGGCAAACAATAAATCAGCTGGTTTTGGGCAAACAAAATTATTTGATAGCAAACAAAAATACTCATAATGTGAACACAATGTGACCACATAATGGAAAATTTTTTTCCATTTTTTGAGCAAATAATTATTTGAACTTACAAAATTTTTGTAAGAGAAAACAACATCAAATAATAGTTGTATCGAGCCATATTTACTATTGAATTTAAGGATGCCAAAAATTATTTTATGCATTTTATTATATATTTAATGTTTTTTAGTATCAGCTATATTTCAGGACGATATAGCAATATTATACCAATCATCTTCTAAAGATATGTACTCTTCCTTTGCATGTATTGTCAAGAAATCTATTCTGATCCAAGTGTAAAATTTTCAGTGAGGCAAAATGGGTAAAATTACAATGAAAAAATGAAAAGACTTCGGGAACATACTTAAGCATATCAAAGGACTGTGCCTACTAGTTGGTGCATAAAAATGAGCTAGATATATGTATGCAAAAAATTGATTTTTGGCACCTTTAACCGCAGGGCGATAAAGTAAAATTGTAATGATAACTTACCAACCAGCTTCTAAGGATATTTACTTATCGCCTATTGCATATATTGTCGAAAAAACTTTTTGTGGTTCAAGTTAGAGTGTCCGAAAAATTTTCAAAGAAGAGTAAAATTACAATAATAAAATGAAAAAACATCGGGCACATACTTGAGCAAATCAAAAGACTATCCCTACAAGATGGTACATACAAATTTAGTTTAGCAAGATTGTTGCAAATTTTATATTGTATAGATGATGTAATAGAAACACGTATGATGCATAATAAGCGAGATATATTAAAAGAATTGATTTTTGACACCTTTAACCGCGAATTACCCGTGTAGCAAAAACGTGATTAAATGTGGCCTTTTGAAGTATGACGACGTTATTTTGTCAGTGCCGGTTATTATGCGACAGTATGAACTAAATTCATCCAGTTTGGAAGTGGATGAGGTGGACTTGAGACAAACGGTTCAAGCCGGGATCGTTTTAGTAGATGGAGAGTGGTGGTGAGGTCGCTGCTAAGGCTATTAGTGATGCATGTGGGACGAAGGGTGCTGATGCTTCCTGTGCCAAAGCTGTCGAAAAGACGCGTAGAACGGAGCACCCTAGGAAGAAGGCCAAAACGTCGGTTGATGGTGACGGATGGGTCGGCCATGTGAAGAAGATCAAGTAGGATTTTAGGGAGGTGGTGTTTAAGAAGTTGCTGGTTGACCTTCCCAAGAAGGTGATGAAGAATGGAAAAATACGGAAAATATGAAGCCCTCTTGATGAGGCTCAGTACTGAAAATGAGCGGCAGCAGGGGGATTTTTACGTTCTTGGCGCTGGTGGTATTGGGGGCAATACATATGGTCGTGAACAGTCTATGTCGATGGCTATGCCATTGTCTTATCTTTTCTTCTTCCTTTTCCAAAAAGCAATTGAAGCTGCTCTACATCACAAATAAAAAAAAATTTTCATTAAATAATTTTATTGTTTTAGACAGTTTGATGAAATAATTTTGAATACAAATAATTTTTCAAATGTGACCGATGAAAAAACAGGTTTTCATTTCCCTAATGTGACCGTACCTTAAGTAAATATGAAATATGTATGCAAACACGGACAAAAATGATAGTAAGCATCTTATTATAAAATATTCGGTATGATTTTTGTCTGCCTACAAGAGATGTTTTCTCTAAAAATAGGTGTCCGCGTCCGCCTAGCGGATATTAATTTATTATAAAAATGCCACCTAAACCATGGGACTTAAAAAATTGTCCGCCTACCGGAGATGTCCGCCTATGGGAGCTGTCCGTTAAGGGAGCTTTTACTGTACATGGTTTCGTTCATGTGTAAAAAATGAGTCCCATGGTTTAGGTGGCATTTTTATAATAAATTAATATCCGCTAGGAGGACGCGGATATTAATTTATTATAAAAATGCCACCTAAACCATGGGACTTAAAAAATTGTCCGCCTACCGGAGATGTCCGCCTATGGGAGCTGTCCGTTAAGGGAGCTTTTACTGTACATGGTTTCGTTCATGTGTAAAAAATGAGTCCCATGGTTTAGGTGGCATCTTTATAATAAATTAATATCCGCTAGGCGGACGCGGACACCTAATATTTTATAATAAGCATCTTATTATAAAATATTTGGTATGATTTTTGTCTGCCTACAAGAGATGTTTTCTCTAAAAATAGGTGTCCGCGTCCGCCTAGCGGATATTAATTTATTATAAAAATGCCACCTAAACCATGGGACTTAAAAAATTGTCCGCCTACCGGAGATGTCCGCCTATGGGAGCTGTCCGTTAAGGGAGCTTTTACTGTACATAGTTTCGTTCATGTGTAAAAAATGCTGTTGTACGGTGTAGTATATAAAAAACCTAAGATTAATGTAGGGAAAAACAGCAAATTGTTTATGTTTTTGGGTTTTTAAACACATTTAAAGTGTAAAGACAATATTATTTATGACACATCCTAAGTTAAATGAAAACAACTTGTGCAACAAACGACTAAAAACAAAAAAAAGACAAGAAAATTGAAAAACAAAACTAAAAACTTTTACTAATTTTGCGGTAATGTTATATAACTTTAAAGTTTTTCATTGCAAATTTTGAAAACTTTTTTTTTATATTTGTATTTGCAACGTGTTTTAATGTTGCATTAAGCTGAGAGTCAGAAAAGTTATTTTGCAAAACACAAATACAAAAGAAAGGCTGTATGATTGTGAGCACACACATACATACATACATACATACACACATACATACATACCATACATACATACATACATACATACATACATACATACATACATACATACATACATACATACATACATACATACATACATACATACATACATACATACATACATACATACATACATACATACATACATACATACATACATACATACATACATACATACATACATACATACATACATACATACATACATACATACATACATACATACATACATACATACATACATACATACATACATACATACATACATACATACATACATACATACATACATACATACATACATACATACATACATACATACATACATACATACATACATACATACATACATACATATTTTTTTAATACAGAATTAAAAATTTGTTCAATGTTAAATCTTGTTATAAATAAATATAATAAAAAAATATTATATTTGCAAAGTACATATAAGTATCTTTAAATTATCACATTAATACCCCTTTGAAGCTTGAAGAAACTCTGATATTAAAATCCAAAATTTATTGGATTATATTTTCTTTACCTCCCGTTTAATATTGGCATGTAGTTATTCCAAAAATATTAGTAATATAATTCTTCAATTTATTAATATTTAATCCATCTTTTTAATGAAATAGCAAATAAAAATCAAATATTCTCCATTCAAGTAGCTTTATTCCAAAACCTTGTGGAAACTCTGTAAATAAATCTCTTGGAAAATATTACAAAATAATCCCTACGTGTTTATTATACTTACATACTTAATTTTTTCTCTAATGAAAGCCAATTTGACACGCAATTTTAATTTAGTTTTAGTTTGCAAAAAAAAAATAAAAAAGGAAAAATATATTTGTGAATGTGTAGCAAAAGAATAGAAAGTTGTAAAAATTAAATCAACATTGTTTGTTAAAAATGGTGCTAATCATAAATATTTACTTAACATCATTAAATTTAATTTACTTGTTGCACGCTATTCACACAACCAAAAAAAAGCTCGCATACAATAACAAATAAATATTAACAATTTTTTTTATACAAAAAGGAATTAAATAAAGGAAACAGATGCGAAGTAGAGAAAAAAATAAAATAATATTAAATAAATAATAAAAAAGGATGGTAGAACATGAATGAACAAAAAAATCAAAATGTTTATTTTTAAGATATTAATGAAAAAAATATTCAAGGCAACTATATATACACACAAACACAAACTTAACTAATCGCATGTATCCGGAAAATTACCAGCTTTATGCTATAAATGAATAAAACGGAGAAGTATACGTAAATAAAAATATAAATTCATATTTCTATATCTTCAAAATTGCAATTTGAATTTTGCTACTATTGCCTCTCCCCCTATTCAAAATTTTTTTTTATAGCTTAAAGACTATCATTATTTTAACGGGTTTCAAAGATACAAAAATTTCTAAATATATATTTCTCTGAAAAAAAAAAAAAAAATCAAACTAAGGAGTGCGATCGAAAAAATCTTAACACACGTTTTTGCTCAGTGCTCTGACTATTTGGTGCGAAAAGTTAAAGCTATTGCGGTGTTAAGAACATATAAAGTCCAAAAAGTTTCAGACTGGAATGCTGCAAAAAATTTAGAAGCCAAGAATAGAGCACGGAAATTAAAATCAAATTTCATACAAAAATACTCATGTATAAAGTACGATGAAACGAATGTTCTGTCAAAATTTTCTCAGATTCCGGGTCAAAATTTGTATGTTGCTGATACTCGAGGAAATGTTAAAGATAAGTTTGGGACCGAAAGGCTGACGAAATTTCCTATAGAATTGGTGGTGTTGCAAGATTTATGCAGTTGCGGCAAAAGAAGCAAGTCATTTGTTATAGTGGGCTCTATAAATACCGAAAAATATATCAAAGAATGTTTGCAAGAAAATCTTTTTCCTTTCATAAGAGAGCACAATGTATCCACATATTTTTGTCCCGATTTGGCATCATGTCATTACGTAAGAAAGTTCTGGAGTGGTACCAAAGCAATAACATAATTTTTGTACCAAGAGAAGTCAATCCTCTAAATTGTCCGTAGCTAAGACCAGTGAAGAGATATTGGAATTTTGTGGAAAGAGAATCGAAGAGAACAAAGGAGATGGACAGACTGTTCCATAAAAGTGACTGACTGACTGAAACAACTATCAAATCTCTAATGGAAGGGTTATCAAAAAGGTCTACGAGTTCATAAGTAATAGACAGAAGTATAAAAGTTATATTTTTCTGTGATCTGTAGTATAATAGCAATTAAATAAAAGAACAATCAAAACTCTAAGATTAACTTTTTCTAAATTATTGTTAATCTTAAAAATTATGTTAAGATTTTTTCGATCGCACTCCTTATTTGTGTTTTTTACTACACATTTAAGTGCCTTACGAAAAAAAGTAGCTAATGTATCCCTCTAGAAATGAAGTTTAGAATGTTTTCATATTATTCTCTAAATATTCCGTTTGAATGTTTTCATATACGTGAGCTGAACCATTTTTAAAATAGCTCTATTTTTGATATATGAAAATTATCTTCAGATTATAATAGAGATATATTGACACTTGGAATATACAATAGTTAAATAGTTCTTAAATCTTTTTTCATTTGCGAAATACTAATTAAGATTTTATTTAATTTTATACCCTACACCACCATTAGTGGTTGTGGTATTATGCGTTTTGTGTTGATGTTTGTATCGCATAAAAAAAAAACTATCAGACCACCACCTTAAAGTATACCATTCGACTCAAAATCATTTCGTGAGTCGATTTAACGATATCTGTCCGGCCGTCCGTCCATCCGTCCGTCTGTCTGTCCATGTAAACCTTGTAATCAAACTACAGGTCGCAATTTTAATTATTTTTTTTATTTGTATGCTTATTGCTCCATAATTTACTATAGCTCTAATATAAGGCTTACGTCCGGGAATCACCTTAAAGTACAGACTCATATGTATGTTTTATAAAAATATGCATTACATTTAATACATGTTTCGGTCCACAATTTTTAGTGTGGACGGGACAAAAAGGAAAAAAACAACAACAGCTGGTTGTTTATAAACAACCACCGGGCCATCACTCGCCGAATGGGGTGGTTCTTGCCATCAGCTGAACAAGGTAAAAACTTAAAGATATATATTTGAGGCCCGAAGCAGTTTTCCTAACTCCCTGCTACACGAAAAAGAAAGATTTATTTTTGGCAGATGTTTTGCCAAGTTTGTTCCTCCCAATAGAGATAACAATCTCTTCTGGACATTCTAAACAATTTTAAAATGTCCCCGAAATCGACAGTCACCTTACCATTATCCTCTCCCCGTTAACTCACCGCTATTTTTTTTTTACACCTTCATTTTAAATGATGTACATTTGACCCAAAATTTTCATATGAACGTTATAAAATTCAGTTTATTTATCCCAGCAAAAACTTGGTAATGACATGTAGTTACGGATGTAATTACTTTGTAATGATAACAACATTCTGTCTGCATTACATAGCAGTTGATTAGCAATTAATTATTTATAACCCGATCTTAAATAATTATTTATGATCAGATTTTTGAAAATAATAATTTTTATTGATTTTTATAATGCAGTAAATGAAAGGCAAAATTAGCGTATGAATTAATTTGTAATCTAAAATAGTTTATTACATTATTACAATTATTTTAATTAAATCTTGGTTGTTGCAAAGTTTTTTAAATTAAAATTTTTAAAATCTTTTTACAAAAAAAAAAAAAAAAAGAAATATTTTATATCCTGACATTTCATTATTTATTTATAACCTAAAATGTACATGACTTCAGTAATGCTTAAAGATCAATGCGCTACTTAACAACTTGGGAGTAATTAGTTATTGTAAAGGCACCCAGCAAAAAAGGAACTGAAAAAGAGCTGAAAAAATCATGAATTTAACATTGTGTTGGCACTGGAAGGAAGTACTTACTGGTGCAAAAGAGCTGCAGAAGTTCTTTTTTTAACCCATGGTTTTCATTGGTAGGATTTTCTTCCTTTATGCTTCTTATTCATTTCTTTTAAAGTACTTTCTTTAAAACTATTTTTATGAAATTTTTTTACAAAAATTCAGTTTTAGCCTTATTAAAGGATAATAAAAATTAATTAAAATTTATAAAATTTTAATTTTCTTAGAAATTATTAACCTTTTTCTCAGCTAAAATTTCATTTATTTTCACTTTTTTAGAAGTAATTAACTTCCAAAAAGTTTAAAATATGCACTTTGTTCTACTTTTGAAGTGGTGAAAATGTTAGTTTTTGGAAGCTCTTGATCGTTTTTTTGCTGGGCATATATAGGGTAAGTACTTGCCTCTAATGTCATCACCATGTTAAAATAATGAGTTATTCAGCTAATGTGTAAGTAGTGAAGACCCATTATATTAGCTTCTTAACTCATTACATGACAACCAAAGTTTTTGCTGGGTATGTTAAATTTTATACATATTATCAAATCAAATTTTAAATCAGTAAAAGAAATAATAGAGAAAATCAAATTTCAAATTAACAATTATTTAATTTCTATTTTTAGGAATCGGAATATATAATGAATTCATTAAAGAAAAGCAAGACAAATCATATAATTTCTAAAATTCGTTATTTACCTTTTCTTTGGAGCTGCTGTTGAATTTTCCTTCTCTTTCAATGGATTTTAAGCTGGAGGTGATCTATGTTGGTTACCTTGGCGGGTTTTTGGTCGTAAGTAAGTTTTTTTATATTTTCTTTTATTTTAGGTTTTAGAGGAGAAACATTTATAAAAAAAAACTCCCGAAAACCCTTATCTAGGCCTGAGCTCAACCCTCTGAAGCGCTCGTTTTGCAAAAAAAAAAAAACGGACTGGTTTCAAATGATTGTCGGTATATATTTTTCCCTATCTAATTAAAATACTACAAAAATTTTCTTTAATCTATCCTTTTTTTTTATAAATTTATATTTCAGGTATCTACTAACCGTTCTGTCTGTAGCGTCGTACAAATACGGTGTAGTGTTCTTACGTCTCCCAAAAACTTATCTTCAGTACCTCCGTACCCCGAATTGGTGGTGCTGCGCTGCTTTCTCATGTTGGATGAGACCTCTTTGATGCAGTGGTGGTGTTTCACTTTTAGGTTGGTTGTTATTACGTTTATACGAGCGGTTATTGCAAATAAAAATAACTTGCAAATAAATAATTCACTGTTTATACGCAAATTGCACAAAGAAATATATTTCCTTATTTGTCGCGCCACACTGTACGCTTTATTTGCAATTAGCTTCATTAATCACGATTATTTTTCGTGAGTTACTAACTTGCAAGCACAGTACTAACTCACTGTTTATACAGCAAATGTTCATATCGCAATATTTTTAATATAATAAATATGTGTTCCTTTTTTAATATTTTTAAAGTTTTTATTTAATTTTTAATATTACTTTTTTTTTTAAACTTTATGTTTTTAATATAGGTGGTTGCAGTATTATGCGTTTGTGCTGATGTTTGTAACGCACAGAAAATATTATCGGACCCCCACCTTAAAGTACACCGTTCGACTCAGAGTCACTTTCTGAGTCGGTTTAACAATGTCCGTCCGTCTGGCTGGCTGTCCATGTAAACCTTGTGAACAAAGTACAGGTCGCAAATTTAAAGATATCTTGATGAAATTTGGCACGAAGGACAAAGCCTTTTGAAATTAGTTATGATCGGTCCATTATTTCACCTAGCCCCCATACAAACGTTCTCCCGGAATAGGGGTTTAACGGAGGGGTTTAATGCCTTAAATATAGCAATATTTCAATGAAACTCGGTACAAAGAAGTTTTGTGTCAATCTATGTGCCAAATTTCATCAAGATCGGTTCATAATTGACCATAGCTCCCATATAAATCCCCTCTTCCGAAAATTACTTTAACGTGCATAAATCCCATACGAATAATAGTATGAAGTTAATATTCGACACAAATAAGTTCTATATAAGTAGAAACAAAATTGTCAAAATTTATGAGAATCGGTCCATAATTTACCATAGCTCCCATATAAACCCACTTCCGGGAATCGCCCTCAAGGGCATTAAATCTTATAGAGTTAGTATCAATGCATTGGCCACAGGTCTAATTTTTAGCTCATACACAATGGTGTAGGGTATCATATGGTCGGTCTTGGCGACGAAAAATCGCTTCAAATCTTTAGGAAATTTTTCATATGAATTATAACCCAAATTTGTGTGGGAAATTTGAAAGAGAATTTTCATTGGATCATTTTGTTGGCAGCCGTTTTATGTTTTATTTAAAAATATTTTACTATAGCTTTAAAAAAATATCAGAAACTAATGAGAAAGAAATGTTTTTAAATAAAAAAATGTTAACCTTTTTCTGGCTTACTTTTTTGGGGCATTTAGCCATTTCTGACCTTCTGGCAACACTGCCTGTAACTATCCGTTTTGTTATGGAATCACTCTAGTACTTTTTTAGTACGGGTACCTTCCCTAGCAAACACCAAACCAGAGAATGGTTAGTATTTTGGAAATATAAATTAAAACTAAATAAGAATCACAAACATTCATATAATAGATTTTTTTTTTTTTTTTTTTTTGCTGCAAAAACAAGTATACATTTTTATTCGAAATTAATTTTCCTTAACAATGGAGAAAATAAAATACTTACAAAAGGTAAATGTAGTTAAAAATTACATGCAAACTGTAAAAGGAATAAATAAAATGCTAGAAATGCCACAATAAATTTCATGTTAAAATCAAAGATTTTGGTCAAGGTAAAACATTCCTTTTTTATTTGATCATATTCACATGCATATAATATTCAATGACTTTTGTTAAGTAAACAAAAAATTCCAGAAAAATGTCAATACAATACCTATAGTACAGACAAAAAAAAAAAAAAAATAAACAATAAAATATTCCAAGGGAGAAAAAAAAAACGAACCCAGCTCAAAACACTTTCTCGCCAACAATAATCAAACAACTTGAACCAACTTTAAACGGACTGAAAACATGTGCAAATATTTACCAAACGTGTTGGATTCATAGACAAAATTTTGCACCTGTTAATATGCCAAAGAATAAAACAGAATAAAAAATGTTATGTGGCTATTGATTGATAAAGTTATATGTATGCATATTGTATCTAGATATACTTACATATACATTTTTAAATACATGTGTATCAGATACTTGCAATGAATATTATTTGTAACAGGAATTTTATGAAAAAGGCTCATGAATCTTATTTTCTATAATAAATATTTTTTTTATTTTTACAGAGCATAATCTTTATGAAAAATGTAAAATAAAATTAATTTTTATTATTTTTTAAGCAGTCACTTTTGAGCCCAATTCACAAATCTTATTTAAGAGACTGATCTTTTAACAGCTTTAAACGTTATGATTTTAACATTGTGTTGTGTCGTTCAAAGGAAGTACTTAGTGTTGAAAAATATCTGCAGAAGTTCTTTATTAAAACTATGGATAACATTGGTAGGATGTTCTGATTTTATTTTTTCAATGCTTTTGAAGTTCTTTTCTTACAATTATGTTTGCAAAATTTTTTTAAACAAAATACTGCATTAGCTTTATTAAAAAAATAGGTGGAATTTGTCGAGCTAAACAAGAATCAGCTTTCACTTTTTTTCTATCAGGTGCTGACTTTTTATGGGCATGACTAATATCATCACCTTATTCAGCCCTCAAACTATAAAACTCAAGAATGGTTTGTCTAATTTACTCAACTCAAGGTTTATGCATCAATTTTGAAGATACGTGGCTTATTTTACTTGTAATCTTACCAGGTTTCGCACTTTTAAGAAAACCTTTTATAAAAAAAAAATCTTCAGTTTTACATAAAAATTTTTTTGGAAATAACTAAGAAACTTTTGAGTGCATAAAAAATTTATATTAGAACGACTTAAGGCGAATTTTATTCGCATGTTTTGGTATATTAACTACACTGAACCAAAAAGGTACATAAATATAATTAAAAAGTTCATTGTTACAATGAATTTGTGCACTAATTTTGACCCTATGAAACAGTGAATTGTCATACATTAATATTATAATTCAATGTACAAGTTAATTGATTACATTTATTCTTACATTGAATGATTCATTAAATAAAATAAATAATTTCAGTGAACAGTACATTGGTTTCAATAAACTCATATTTTGTCCCAATGAAACTATACATTAAAAATGTATTATAATAGGCGTGTTCTGTATTTCTGGTTTTTATTTTATTTTATATTAAATGATTAAATTATATGATATTGATTTAATATAAGCAAAAATTAAATATTAATATAAAAATATTACATTTCACTAAAAAATTTAAATAAACAAAATGCATGTTACAGATGTGATCGTGTAATAGTAATTCCTGTTGTCCTCTATATTGCTCAATGATGGTATGGAATATCCATTTAGATGCCACATTAATATAACTACAGCATTATCCTTAACAAGGAAAGTTTATAAATAAAATTTTTAAAATTCGTTCAATTGCTTAAAATATTTGAACTAGTTACCTTTAAATCTTTTTGGTCTATAGAAATTTCCTTATTTTGACGATCACCGGATGTAGCATTCAAATCTTGATCTGTCTGTAATATATTTTTATTAAGAATTCAATTAAAATATTTCATATATTTATGTATACTTACGTATCGAATCCTCTTGATTTTGAAATCGCAATATTTTTTGAAACCCTGGTATTTGAGGCTAATAACACATTCTTCTGCATATTAGTATTTTTATCTACATAAATATAAATGAAATGTAATATCTAAAAACTGTTTAAAATCATAAACATTATTAAACTTACGTGTTATGAAGGCAATTCTCCAAATTCCTTCTTTTGGGTAATTAATTCAATTTGGTGTATTCAATTATGCTATTCTACTTCTCCTTATATTATATTTATATATTTTAATATTTCAATTTATTTTATTTAGTTTTAAATTATTTTCGTTTTTAACATAACACTAATTTTTTTTTACTTTTTGCTATTGTTTAAAACGCGTAATTTTTTGTTAAAAGATAAAAGAAAACTGAATTGTATTTGTTTTCATTTTACTTTATTTCTCGTTAGAAATCATTTATTTTGATATAATTGAATGAAATTTATCATTGGTTCAATGCTTTTGTTCATTGTGTAATGCTTCTTCTTAATTAAATCAATGTATTAGTACATTCAATAAATTAATTCAATGAACTAATACATTAAATCAATTAACTGATTTACCTATTGTAATAAGAAATAAATTTAACGAATGGTTTCAATGTAATGTTCATAATAGCGTTAATAATTTCATTGAATATTTTTATTGAAGCAATGAATTTGTACATTAAGCTAATAAATTTATGGAAAAAAATTAATGAATTTGATTTAACGTACTACATTCATTGAAATTACTTTTGAAGGAGAACAAAAACATATTGCATTAAAATCCTCTTCAACTGCTAAAAGTAAATACTAAGTATACATATATAAGATCAGTCACATTCAAATATATCACTTTGACTTATTTTCTGATATACATATGGATGTATGAATAAATGTATGTGTATAAAAATCCATTAACTGTTATTTCTATATTTATATAACTTCTTAAAAGATATATTTTTTTGGAATATATATGAAATAGATTTAAATAAATTCAATATATTCGATTGATTGAATACTGTGTGAATAATTTTTGTAAATGTAAAAAGTTATTTCATTGGTATTAAATTTTATGTTATTTATTTTATTTCACTTTTTATTTCTCTATATAATAATTTTTACTATACCATTCAGTTATGTATAAAAAGTTTTTACTTATACGAATATGTATATGTACATTAAAGTGCACAGATTTATATGGGGACAAAAAATATTGCACATTAAAGATTTATATGTTTCTAAGGATACAAATTGCAGAACATTTTATTTATTTATTTATATATTTCAGTACAAATAAGACTTAAGAGTCTCTTAAAGCACCTCAAACAATAATTAATAACAATAATAATAATGCAATTAAAATAACATAGATCCATAGAGACAATTAACACATAAAGAAAAAATTAATTATTGTAATATTTAATTAAAGCCATTTTAAAAGACAGTTCACGGTAATCGGATTTAATTTTGGTGGGTAAATTATTCCATAATTTCACAGCACTAATGAAGAACATTCTTGATGACGATAAGTAGTTGTAGTTAGGTATATTTAAATTAAAAGTACGACAGCTTCTTGAGAAGGATAATTTATTGTAAATATAATTAGGCTTTCGAGTGTAAATAACTCTGTGTAGAAAAATCAGATTTCTTATTTTTAGGTATGATGATAAACTGCATCCAAGTATCATTATTGAAAATTGAGATATTCGATCATATTTTCTTTTCTTGAAAACGTATCTCGCACAGTTGTTAATTACAAGTTGTAATTTGTTTTGTGATGAAGTATCGAGTTCACCAAAAACAATGACTCCATATGTCAAGATGGGAACTATTAAGCACTTAACCAATCTAAGTTTCATATCACTTGACATATAGTCCACAGTGATCCAAAGTTTACGAAGTACAGAATACATTTTAGAAATGGTATGATTAATATGGTCCTTACAGTTCAATTCAGTGTTAATAACAAAACCAAGATTTTTTACTACTTTGGTATACTTCACAACATCATTTTGCAACACAATTTCCGGTAATATTTCATGACTATACCCACGAGCATGAATGACGAGTGCCTGGGTTTTTGAGGTATTAATTGTTAGATTGTTATTTGAGGCCCATTTACTAATTTCACTTAAATCCTCATTTAAACGAAATATGAGATCTTCAACTAATCCGATGGGCCGGGATAAATATATTTGAGCATCATCCGCATATAAGTGAATATTTGAGTTACTACAGCAGTGTACAATATCATTTATAAATAAACTGAAGAGTAAAGGTCCGAGAATAGATCCCTGAGGTACTCCAGAAGAAACAGGTTTGGTGGAAGAAAATAGCTTCATAGAGTTAACTCTTTGATAACGATCAGTTAAGTATGATTTAGTGAGTTTAATTGCAAATTTATTAAAGCCGAACCAATTTTCAAGTTTCCAAAGTAATAAGTCATGGTTAACATTATCAAAAGCTTTCGAGAAATCGATAAGAACAGCGATGGTAAGATCCCCTTTATCAAAAAATGGACGAATGTCTTCCATGACTTTTAGTAAAGCAGTGCAACAACTTCTTCCTGCACGATAACCGGATTGACTATCAGTTAAAAGATTTTCCATGGTTAAGTGATTCACTATCTGGTTACAAATTAGACGTTCAAATGATTTAGAGATGGATGAGAGAATACTAATAGGTCGATAATCAGCAGGAACTGTTGGTTGATTTTTCTTTCCTACTGGAATCACATTGGCAATTTTCCATTTATTAGGAAATTTGGATGTAGTAATGATATGATTAAAAATATGAGTAATTGTAGGTAGCACGAAAGGCAATATCAATTTGATAAATTTTTTATTAATCCCATCATAACCTATTGCTGTTGACTTAATACACATAATAGATTTTCCAACCTCTTCAGCAGTGAAAGTTCTAAAGTTAAAAATATTACCATGATACGAAATATGATGTTTATTTTCAAAATTATTAACATTACTTTTAACACAAGATTGAAGGAAGAAGTTATTCATGGTTTCAGGACAAATATCGCATGCAGCCTTCCCCTTCTTAATACCTATATGTCCAAGATTTTTCCACAAGTCTTTCGATGGAATGTAAGTATTAAATTTTGTTTGGTAGTACAATTTCTTCATGTGTTTAGTAATAGTATGGACTTTATTTCTGGATATACGGTATTTTTGCCAATTATAATTATTCGGTCTCATTTTCCATGATGAATACATCTTATCTCGTGTTTTTATCGCAGATTTAACTTCGTTATTAAACCATGGTGGCTTAAATATATTTATGATAATTTTTCTTTTGGGTACATACTTTTCAAATAGATATGAAATATTTCCTAAAAAGTTGTCAAGTTTGTCATTGATGTCCTCAAAAAACCAGCAGTCATTCCAACCACAGTTCGCAGCATCAAGACTGAGTTGTTGAGAGTTAATTTTTTTAAAATCATGAATGTAGAAATGTGTACACGACTCCCTATAATTCATATTGATATTGCACGCATAGAACAACATATCATGATCCGAAATTCCTGGTAAGGATAATTGATCGTAATGGGTAGTAGTGGAGGGATCAGAGGTACACATAAGATCTAATAAAGATGGTTTAACATTAGGGGCAAATCTTGTGTACCAAGAATTAACAATGTCAAGCCCACATGCACTAATACTATTCGTTATATGTTTTAAATAACACAGGGAAACACTGATTCTGCGGCACGGGCTTTCTCAGTTAATTTAGATACGCGGTATTAATAAGTGTTAAGCCTCTAATTTAAGGAGGTTGAATTATATACTGAAACCTATCTCGATAACGACTTATCTGATTTTGTTAAAGAAAAAAGATTTAAATTTTTGACACTTTCGAATTTTTTTGATTTTGTTGAAATTTTTTCTTGAAATTTTGTATAAAATTTAATTTTTTTAATTTTAAAAAGTAATATGTATAAGAGCGACTTGAAGATAATTTTAATCAGAATTTTTTCATATTGTTTTTGAACAAAATCAGACTAGTCGTTTTCGAGATATGCTTCAATATATATTGCAGTCTCCTTAATTTTACAAATCGCAATTTATCTCGGGAACTAGAGTCAATTCAAAAAATGTGGATTAGAGGCTTAGTGCATATTAATGTTAAGTCAATATTAATGACAAATAAATGTTTATTTAAGAAAATAAATATCACAAGAAGCATAAAATTGTCAAAAAACTATAACTTTGTGTAAAATAGCTTTCAATAATGAAAATATGAAAGGTCAATAACTGTTAATAAAATCTTAATATTTTGTGAATGAAATGAATCTAAAAATTATTATATTTTAACTCTCTTATAGCGAATATTTGTAAAATAGTATTCAAAGAAAGTAAAAAACATTCAGACGTAATATTTTGGGAATCTTATAAGAACATGCTAATCTTATTTTTCAGAGGAGTATATTTGCAATTTTTTTTTTCGTAAGGCACTTTAATGTACATGTGTATTTATTCCTAGTTTTCTAATATGTTTTTATTTATGTCCATAAAGTGTCAAGTGTGAAATTGTTAACAAAATGGGTATTCAATTTGAAGTATATAGACAGCAGCGTTTTGCTTTTAGCCTCAAAGTTTTCGTTTTAGCTTCTAACTTTTTTTCTAGCCTTTTTTTGATTCTTAAAATAGTCTTAAAAAGGCAAACAATTTTATAATTTTATTTTTACAGAATCATCAATTTAAGCATTATTGTATATTAATTCACACAAAAAAATCGAAATTATTTATATTTAACGAAAATTTTCGCTTGTGGGGCTTCATTCTACAATAATATTATATATATCGACCATTCCAGGAAAGAACGCCCGGAAAAGTATATTTTTTCATCAATTTCAGTTTTTTGAAATTGCAAAAACTTGCATTTAATTTCGCTTTTTAATTTTCTCAAAAACCAAAAAAAAAAAAATCAAAAGTATGTAACTTTGAATAGTAATATCTCTGGAAAGACTTTGTGAATTTTAATGATTTAGACGGCCTTAAAATTTCGCATATGGCAGCTTTGCGACGAACATTTTAAAAATAAAAAAGATTTTTTAAAAAAGCATTTTAATGCAATTGCATTTTTCAAATGAATTTTTCTTTAAATATGCTATTAAAGTTTTTTAATTTTTTAACATAAATGAAAAGTTTGGAATCTTTACATTAAAATAAAAGTGTGAAATTTTTGGGACGCGAAAATCTTATATGCATAATCCAATTTTTATAAAAACATGTTTCAAATTTTTCATACAAAATTAAAATTTTTTCTTGTTTTTGAAATTTTCTTTAAAATTTGATAAAAGTTAACAAAATATAAAAAGTATGCAATTTTAAATATTCATATCTCTTGAAGTTATTGATGGATTTCTGTAATTTAAAAAGTATTTAAAAGGCCATTATATATTTTTTGTGTAATTTAGTCAGTATTTCAAAAACCATGTCTTCGATTCATAATATTTTAAAAATATAAATGCAGTTTTTAGATGCATTTTTGTTAGTTGTGAATTTATTAAATTTTAATTTTTCTAAAGTGTATTTAAAAATGCTTTGTTTATTATAACTTAAAACAATAAATAGTTTGATACATAAAGTTTTACTCTTTTTTAGGATTTTTTTAAAAATAACACAATAAATTTTTTTTTAACAAAATACGTAAAGATACTCATAATACCAGAAAAATATAATTTTTATATGAGAAAATTTAAACTACTTGAAGAAGAGTGGAAATTATGCACAGTACATGTGTGCGTCCCAAAAATTTGAGATTTTTATTTTCATGTAAATATTCCAAACTTTTCATTCATGTTAAAAAATTAATAAATTTGAATAGCATATTTTAAGAAAAATGCATTTATAGACACCCATAGACCTTATACGTATAAATTTTTATAAAAATCGGAGGACACTTGATATATTTTTGGCCGTTCTTTCATGGAATGGACGATATATATTTTTTTTTTAATTATATAACCCATAAAACCATTTATGTTATATTTATAAATTCACTAAAACATCTTTCAGAAATACCAAAAACTAATGACAACAAAAAAAAAATAAAATAAAATAAATAAAACAATATATTAGCTTTTTTCTGGCTTTATTTTTTGGGGCATTTAGCTTTTTCTGACCTTTTTTAAAGTCTAATTTAGCTTCTTTTTTTTTTCAAGTCCTGGCAACACTGATGGATACACATGAGCTTTTTTTTTGCTATCTTTTTATCTGAATATGAAAATTTTTGCTTTTCTGATCCAAATAGCAGACCTTTTTTATAAAAAGACCATCCCAGCAAAAACTTAGTAATGACATGTAGTTAAAGTATACCGTTTTACTCAGAATCCCTTTCTGAGAAGATTTAACGATGTCCGTCCGTCCGTCTAGCTGGCTGTCTGTCCATGTAAATTTTGTGAACAAAGTATAGGTCGCAATTTTAAAGATATCTTGATGAAATTTGGCACAAAGAGTTATTTTAACACAGGCACTAAGCCTATTGAAATTGGTTATGATAGGTCCATTATTTCACCTAGCCCCAATACAAATGCCCTCTCGGAATAGGGGTTTAATTCGGCACAAAGAAGTTTTATATAAGTAATAATCCAAATTTCATCAAGATCGGCCAATAATTGACCATAGCTCCCATATAAACCTCTCTTCCGGAAATTACATTAACGTCCTAATCGAATCATAGTATCAATTTAGCATTCGACACAAATAAGTTTTATATAAGTGGAAACAATGTAGCCAAATTTCGCCCCAAAAAACCCATTTCTGGGAATCGCTCTAAAGTGTACAAAATCATATAGATGTTAGTATCAATGCATTGTTCTGTATTTGTATATTTTATTTTATAATTAGTAAAAGTGTTGCAAAATTGGCCACAAGTCTAATTTTTGGCTCATACACAATGAGAGAAACTAAAGTCGGTCTTGACCGACTATAGTTTCTCTCTCATTTTATTATTAAAAAATAATAAAAATGTGGCGCGGAAGGCTTTTTCATCGAAATAATTTTTAACAGCATTTTTAGTAACAGTACAACATATACCACGTCATGAGATTTTTTTTTTTTTTTTTTTGTTAAAAAAAAGTTATACCTACCCCTAATGCATATACGATTTCTGTTTAACTATTACTTTTACTATTCAAACTCGAATCTGAAACTCTAATATTTTTTTCAGTTTTAATATTTTTTAACAGCTCTAGGACACCACTAATATATAAACACTACATAAATACTCAATCTTACGAGAAAAAAAATAAATAAAATTGTCAATGTAAAACAATTTTGCAAAACAAAATGTACAACTACAACAGAAAATATTTATCAATTTCCCACTACGACTTTGTAACATGGCCAACAAATCAAACTTTTGTATAATGAAATCAATTTTCAATCAATTGTCAACAGAACAAGTAAGAGAAACAACATAAACTGACAGCAACAACTAAGAGTACAACAAAAATAACGTCAATAAAAAAATTCATCTACGAATTACACAAACGAATTTAAAATAAAAACGTGGGCAAAAAAATGTTGAAACACACACATTTTATTTCCGGCTACAATTTATTCTAGGTTCATTTTTTTGTTTTAATTTTCAATTTAATGTTCTGTTAAACGTGAGATGTTTGTTACAACACATTTGAATAATTTTTTTTATTTTTTATTCAATTTAAGTTTTATTTTTTTATATCCGTCATCCAAAAAGATTAGTTTTGTCATTCAGTTTATAACATGTAGGTATAAATTAAGTATATATTTATGTATATTAAGGGGTCCTCAGGAAATTCCAAAATGATTTAGAAATGTCCGTCAGTCTGTTAAAAACTCGATAGGGCTCGGACAAGATCAAGAAATTTTACTAAGTTATATTTCGCTAAAAATATTTTATATGCAGTAGGGTTAAACAAACAAGTTATGGGACGAATTATAAAAAATAGTGTTCGTTGTAGATCTAGTTCATATACAACAATTTTCTTTGCCTTTGTACAAATTGCGTCCAACAATAAACTCGGACAACAAAAAAGGAAGTAATCTGAAATTTTAAAAAATATGTAAATAGTGGGTAAAATAGATTCGACCGTGCCGAATAAACTATTCTCACTTTCTTTTTTTAATTACAAATACTGATGATGTGTTTTAAATGTATACAATGATTATAATAATTTTTTGCTACACGTTGTTGTTTTTGTCTATTTTCCTTTCAGAAGCCTGAGGTCATGTATTTAAATGGAAAATAAGACCCAAACAAATATTTTTAAGGGAAAAATCTGGTGAAGAGAAAAAAAAAGTAAAGTATAGCTGGTTGATACGAAAACTAAAAAAATGGCAATTAGTAACAAAATTTTAGAGGTTTATCAAAGCCAATCGTATAAGGTTTATTGTATTAGCCAATAATTATCAATGGATAGGTAATTCTATTTCTATTTAAGGTAAGATATATTAATGACATCTAAAAACATATTGTTCTGTCAGTTTCGGACAGTTTTCTTTCAAGAACTACTAAACCAATTCCGATTTAAAACAAATGTTGTTTATTTTTTTATATAAATGTGGCACGGGTTAACGGTGTCCGATTTCACTAATATTTCACACAGTGCTTTTTTAGAACCCAAAGAACAATTCTAGGGGGAGTTACATTTAAAATTAGAAAGTTGGAAAATTTTGGTGCAGTATAATGTGACGCGTACACAATTATTTCTTCAAGAGGTCAAATTTCTTCTCAAAAAAACTTCATAGTTTTAAAGGATACGTATTTACAAAAACAAAAAAAAAAAAAAATAATTTAATAAATTTCGGCTATGCCGAATCTTTGATACCCTTCACCATCTAACTAACAAATAATTAAATTTTCGCCCCAACGTATGCTTTCATATTTTCGCATTTATAAATCTACATTACAAAAAAAAAAAAATAGTCATTACAGTGTTTAATATAAATGTCTGTTTGTGTATTTATATTATTAACAGATTTTTTAGTTTTAACTCGGTTGTTTATGAAAGAATTTGATTGATTTAAAAAACCTAAATTTTATAATAATATTTATGACCGATCTGTATAAAAATAAAAATCTGTTGCTTAAACAAGGGCTTATTATTGAACCAATTTAATTAATTTCTTCAGCACAAAAATTCAGAAAAAATATCCGAGCCTTCTTTACAAAAACGAAGTTTTTAGTATATACAGAGGCTTCAGAAACTGGAAACCGGTTCTAAAAACCGGTTTTTTATGCATATCTCCGCCATTTATAAACCGATCTTGCTGAATTTCAATAGCAAAATTTACGAATTTTCCGATCGTTTGATATATATATTGTATATGGCAGTAATCGGTGGGCTTCATAAACGCCATTTCAACCGACACACGGACGGACAAACGGACGGACATGGTCCTATCGTCATTATTTCTTACAAGGATACTGAAAATATCAACTTTTTTTGCTCTCCGACGAAAATTGTGGAAATTACAAACGGAATGACAAACATATATATACCCTTTACACCTGTGGTGATTAGCATATTATATCAACCCAATATGGGTATTAAATGTTTCAGCTCAAAATGTTAAGAAAAAAGCCTTTATATAAAGTAGGGATGCCAATCCCGAAATCCCGATCCCGAAAATCCCGGGATTTTTCGGGATTTCAAAATCCCGAATCCCGGGATTGGACGAAAAAAATCCCGGGATTTCATTTTCGAAATTTAGTGTCATAAAAACAATCCAAAAAATTAACTCTAAGCAAAATATTAACAGAAAATTTTCAAAAATATATTAAAAATCGATTACGAAGATTAGAACATTATAGGTCTGTTCGTTAGTATGCTATTCTTACTAGTATTACTATTATTGTAAGTATTTTACTCGAAAAGCATTTCTGTGCACATAAAACTAGTAAAAGTTATAAACATTTCAAGAGAAAATAATTTTATATTTTGCTATACATATTTTACTTGAATATTTTGTACGAGCAAGACTAGTAAAATATTTTATTTTAATTTTGATAATATCTGGAAAGACATTTGTATGGAAGATGAAATAATGAACAAATGTTGGATTATACAAGTTCTAGGACCAAATTGCGTTAAATCATCTTCAAAAATGGTTGGACATTAACTACTGATGATATTCAACAAAGCTAAAAATCATACTTATCATTAGCTAATGAAATTTTATAAGAAAAAATATCTGCAAAAGAACATATGCCCGTATTTTTGAGATATTTTCAAATTTCCGTTTAATACAGTAAGAAAAAAAAATAAAAAAAAAAAATAATAAAAATTTAACTTTTTATTTACCCTAAAATTTATTTTATTATTTTCGGTTTTCTAACTTTTTCAAGTAAAAGCTTGGTTTTTAGATTTATTTTTTAAATATCTCTTTTATTTAACTAGTTTTACTAAAATTTCAAACGAACAAACCTTATGATTTATTTTTACAAATACGAATAAATTTCTTTAATTAAAATATGTATAAAAAATTGATTTTATCCATATATTTAAAATGTGTTTTTATATGAAATATAAATCCCGATCCCGAAAAATCCCGAAATCCCGAAAAATCCCGGGATCCCGAAAAATCCCGGGGTCCCGAAAAATCCCGGAATCCCGGGATTTGAAATTATAAAATCCCGAATCCCGGGATTTGCAAAATCCAGTCCCGTTTGGCATCCCTAATATAAAGACAACAATTAATTTATATAAATTGATAATAAAATTATTTCCACAAAATTTCGATACTTTTTCTGTAATAGTTCTGGAGATATGTGATAATAAATATTTACTTTCTATAAGGGCTACCATTCCCATTGCTCGTACCGAAAAAAATGGCCTATTTTACTTTCGTGTATTACAAAATGATACTGTGAAAATTTCAAGAAAATCGGTTCAGCAGTTTAGCTTTCTATAAAGCAAATAACCAAACAGATTCATTTTTATATATATATGGAGCCTTTTTGGCACAAAGATCAAAATATTTCGTGAGAATATGTATAGACCTTCACCAATTTTTGAACAGACTAATGAGTTGTAAATGCCTGACTCTCAGTGACACTCTCACGTGCAGGTTCTTTATTAATGATATTAAGTCTCATATTCACAGAAAAAAATATTACCGTCCTTTTTACAATTTACTCAGTTGTTTAATTTTGCATCAAAATTTGATAAATATGTTCAAGAAAAAATAAAATAAAAAATAAATTTTGATATGATTTTTTTTCCTATACACATTTTTAATTCATTCAATCATCTACTTGATTGATTTAATTAATTTATTAATTGGAAATTTTTTTCTGTTTTGTATTTTTTATAGTTTTTAGTAATTGATATAATCATTTTGGTGAGAGGTGCAAATTTAAACAAGTTTATAATTGAATGAATTATTTTCATATATATTTTTCTGTGTTTGAAATAAATTTTGGAATACCCTTTTAAACACTTTTAACACTTTTGGTATCCCTAACTAACGAATATGTAATTTAAAAGCTCCACTTTGTATAAAGAGGTGAGAAAAACATTGAATTTACTTTTTTAACTTTTTACTTTCATATACATTTTCCCACCTCAAAATCTCACAAAAGAAACATAAATATACATAAAAAGACAATAATACACCTTTTTCCCATTAAAAATGGTCATATTGGGTAACATTTTTGGAATTTGAAATTTTTGCATATTAACCATATTTTCCTTACACACTCATATGTTTTCATACGAAAAATACAAATGAGCAAATATGTCTAAACAACCAACAGTTTTAAAACTATATACAAAAAAATATATATTTTTGAAAACAAATTTCAATAAAATTAGTAATCAGAATTTTAATAGTGTCAGATATTTTTATAATTAAATTAATTAATTAAAATCAAAGTATTTTAACAAATTAAATTTAAATATATATTAAATTATTTTATTAATTGAAATTCAACCTATGAAAAAAATTATATATTAAGTTACGCAAGTTATCACATATTTTTGTTTATATTTGATTCATTTACTAATTAATACATTAAGAAAAATAATTGAATGCAGATAAATTTTTCTATTTTTAGTAAAAAATATTAGAAAATTTTAATTTTAATCAATTGAATAACTGTAACAATAATAAAATTGGAATTATTTTTATCTCTGTCAAATCGTTTAATAGACCATATTTTTTCTGTGTAGTGTAACTTAAAAGCTATTTGATAATATGGCCTTTAAAGTAATATGTTGAGACCTTTTATTATAATATCTACATAATACTCGTTTAAAGTATTTAAATGTCCTTTTTCAAACTAAATCACGGACTGTTAATTGGTAAACTGAATTAAATTTCATTATACGATCTCTACTTAATAAACAATTTATTTACTAATTACAGGTAAAACAGAGTGTTTATAATGAGCCCCTTGAAATATCATTTACCAGTTGAAGTAACCTCAAAGCATTTTATGTGGGTTAATTTATATAATATGTAGAGTATTCATTTTACTCGACTTTTTCATTATCCGAATAATCAAATAACTCGAAAATGCAGTTTTTAAATTACTCGAATAATCGAGTACATCATTTAAGTTACTCGAGTTATTCGATTAATTTGTACTTTAAAATTTTACTCGATTTTTCAATGCTTATTAAAAAAGAAAACAAAAATATAGTATAAAATAAAAAATAGTCTTTCCAAAATAATATATAATTAAAATTTGCGTAAATATTTATGAATATTTGTCTCTTTTGCTTTGATAATTCCGTTGTTTCTCTATATTTAATATATTCATTGATAGTTAAATAAATAGGTCCGACAAATTTGGTCTATCAATTTGAACCAAATCTTATATTAAGGGTAGTCCGAAGTGCTATTTGTAACTTTTGTGACGATATAAAATGACTAGCTTTTACACTGTGAAAAAATAATGATACCCATTTAAAGGTGATTATCAATACTTTTGATAAAAAATAAAACTAATGATGAGTTTTTATCCACTTTGGAATAATTTGCGATTTTGTCTCATAATCTCACTTTTTAATTTGGACACATACTAACCTATATACAACAGTGGTTTTCAGTTATATTCAAAATGTTTCTACAATATTTTTAAGTATCGGAGATCTACTAAACCCAGATTTATTTTGAGTATAAGGTTTTAGAATGTTTTATAATTCATTGTTCAATTATGTTTAATATTTAGAAGGCATTAAGATGATCATTTTAAATTATACAAATGTATATAGTTTTTAAGATAATTTACTCTTATTTGTATTACAGTGATCTCGTGATTATGTTTTAGTTCAATTTTGTGAAAAAATGTTTCGCAACTTTTAATTTTCTAACAATATCAGTGTAAAAATATAAGAAATTCTATAAACTTGTATAATAAATTATTCAAATATACAATTATTTAGAACTTCTTACTTTTCTCCATTTAATGGAGAAAACTCAGAAACTAATTGCATTTTGAAAATGACAAAAAGCACATTGGACCATCCTTTTTTTAGACAAAGTAGTTCATTGATTCTTAACATAAAGAAAAAGTTTATATGCTAAACTTAATTTTAAATCAAAATTCCTTCTATATTACAAATTTCATTCAAACCATCACCATCATACTCTCTACACCAGACTGAGCATTTATTGGTATATAAACTACTACTTTCATTCGTAGATATGTTTTTCCAAATCAAGTTTGAAATCCTTCAATTTATTTCTTATTTATTTTATTTATATTAAAATTAATGGAATTTTACTTTATAATTTTGACGTTTATATTTTTATATAATTCTTGTAATTAAAAAACGACCTTTAACCACGTATTGTAATTTAGGCATATATTCGGTTCTTTTTACTAAATATAAGTTTTTTTTTAATAAAATCCAATTTGTGGTACCACTTTTAGATTCAAAACATTCTATACAAATTTTAAACATTGTTTTTATGCAAAATTTTTTAGAAAGCTAAAATTAAAACATCCTAAAAAGTAGTTAAGAAAGGAAATATTTAAAATATTTTTTACTCGAATTTTTCGATTAACCGGCATAATTTGCTCGAATAAATTGTTACTCGAAATTATTGATTTTAATTTAATCGAACAATTATTTGATTTTAATTTGTCGATTAATCGAACAAACAATATTCGAGTGAATACCCTATTAAAATGTAAACACATTCTTTAATGTTAAACTTGTGCGAGGACTGCAGGGCATATCTAACTGAAAATACAGACAACATAACAAATCCTCTTACAAAATAAAATAAACAGTTTGTTCTATGTTCATGTTTCTCATTTCATTTTTTAACTTTTTCGTAATAGTTTTTCTTTTTTTTTTTGTATGCTGGTTATGTACTTGCAATAATAGTCATTCAATATTGGGTAGTGTTGTTCCAGCTATTGTTGTTATTGGAAAAAATTTGAATATATTGATAGAAAATTTGAATATTGTTTTGAGAATTCAAACTACACACTTATGTAGGCGTATGTACACATAAGCATGACTAGTCATTTGATTTTATAGTTAGTACATCAATACACTTCTTTTTCAAAGTGTGAATACGATTGTGTAAAGAAATAATGTGGAATGCCCAGCAAAAATTTGGTAACGACATATAGTTAGCAAAGAATATAATTTTCAACTCAACGCCAACATGGGCATGCCGTCTTTTATACCTAGATTGTGTTTTAGTGTCAACAGTTAACTTTTCTTTGTATTACATGTAACTAGTTGTGTAACTATTGAACCGATTAATATCCATTATATTACAGTAGAGGAAAGAGAACCGGTTCAAAACTAGTCGCGTTACAGGTTTTCAGAGTTCCAGTTCCGGTCACTAGCGAGGAACCTGTCACTTTTACAAAATAAAAAATCTCTCTAACTCTTAAATTATTTTCCTTTCATGAAACATTTGAAAACTCAGTTATTTGAAAAAGTGTTTTTACCAAAATCATAAATTTATTCATTTCATATTACACACAGACAAAAGATTGGTTAGAAAATGGTCATAATTATAAAAATTTAATACAGTATAACAAAATTTTATAATAACTATTAAAAATAAAAATAATAGAAAATTTATCATTTTTGTAGGGAAGTCATAATTGTAATGAGATTAGAGTTCCAACTATTAATTAATCAATTAGCTCAATCATTGTATGTATTGTTAAAATAAATTTAATAGTTTCGGTTGGTACAACCAAATTGTATACACACTTAAGTAATAAATATTGATGAATACAATCAAAATTTGTTTGGAGAGAAAAATTACATAAATTTAAATAAATATTCTATAACAGTAAATAAAAATTGCTCACATACAGCAACAGAAAACAAAATTCAGTGTTTCCAACTAATAAAAGAAGTATGATTACTAATTTATTTTTTTTTTTTTTTTTTGACATTTTCAAAATATTAAATAAAAATTAATTTAAATCAAAAACTTCTTTAAAACAAATACTTATTTTTTCTAACTAAAAAAGGCTATATTTATCGCATTATTAAAGGATGGTAAGTATATACATAATTGTGCATAAAAATGAGAAGTTAAAATTTTACGTGCACTTTATCAAAGAACAACAGAAGAAATGTGCCATGATACTGTATGTTCCAAATAAATTTCCAATTGCAACAAATCTTTAACAATTTCGGTAGAAAAGAACGGAAGACCACATAATACTAGTCTTTAAGCAAGATGAATGTTTTATTGAAATTTTTAACTTCATTTAAAAGAATTACATTCGACGTTTTACTCAATACGAAGATTTGAATTCAGACATTACACAATATAAAAGAAAAATAAGATCACTTAGGGAAGCTAATATCTTTCAGTTTGGGATAAGGGTTATGGACGTGATGGTGAACCACTTAATTATCCACAACAAAGATCTAAACGAGTGACTTTGAGGAAGAAAATATTCATCACATAAAAAATCCCAAAATCTATTATCTGGTTAGTGCAAATATTTTCATTTTATTACAGTTAGAGATTATTAATATGCACATTTTCTTTTCAGTTTTTCCCGAAATTTATCATAGCAAGCTTGATTTACCAGCGTAATTCCTATTTCCATCTTCTTTATTATTTTGATGTAATTGGGGATAAAGCAACCAGGTATGATCAATATTTTAGGAGAATCAAGTTAAAAATTCTACTATGGCCACTAATATATCGAAGCTAGTCAAGAATTTGCTGACATGGTAATTTGTACAGTTAAATTTTTATATTTTTTAATAATTCTTCCATATATTTTATGTAAAAAATAATAAATAATAAAAAAATATATGTTTGTACTAAAAACTATTTTTGAAATTAAATCTTCATTTGTTCTAACCGAATTAATTTTTTAAAACAGTTGTAACTACTATATTGTTCTAAATTGTTAATTATCTCAACTAATATTTAATAAACGAAATATTCCGTCACCGCAATCGAATTCTAAGATAGTACGTGCAACCGACCTAATTCGATTGGCAAAAAATTCGGTTGATACTACTAATCTGTTTTCTCTGTGTATATATTAACGTAAAAAAATAAGAAAAACAAATAAAAAATCAAATTCACAGGAAGCTGCTTATTTGATGCAAGGTATTGTAAATAAAAAAATTTGTACGTTTGCTATTTTTTAATGAAGTTTTAATAAGAATTAGTTTTCTGTGTGGTAGCCTTTTTGAACCAAAACAGCTTTTAGCCTATTTGACATTGAGGCAACCAGTTTTTGTGTAGTTTATGCTGGTATTTTATTCCACTCTTCGAGTAAAGCTTTTGTCAGCGTTTCTTTGCTTGAAATATGGTGATTTCTAATATTTTTTTCTAATAACGTCCATAAATTTTCAATCACGTTCAAGTCGGTAGACTGTGCAGGTGGTTCCCCTGAGGATAGTTCCATATAAGCCAGTTTTGAACAACATTGGATTTATGTTTTGGGTCATTATCATAGTAAAAACGGAAGTTGCTTCTCAGGCAAAATTTTTCCGCACTCTTATGTCTTATCCATGTTTCCGTCGATAAAAACTAAGTACCCGACACCCGTTGCGGCCATACAAGCCCAGACCATAACACTTCTTTCGCCATGTTTAAGGTTCGCTAAGGTTCTTTGTTTGGAGCTACGTATTTGGCTTTCGCCATACATAATACCTTCCAAATATATTAAATTTAAATTCATCTGAAAATATGACGGTATTCCAGAAATATAGTCCATTTGAAATATGGTTGGTAGCGAACGCTAATCGTGAACTTTTATTTTTTGGGCTTATGAAAGGCTCCTTTAGTGGTGCTCGACCATGAAAGTCATGTGATCGTAAAACATGACGAATCGTAGATACACTACACGCCTTTCCAATACCAAAGGCCACTTCATCTGCTATTTTGTTGACGAGTTAGAAGTCAATTGCTACACATCCGGTACGGAGGGACCGGTCCATTACTGCAATTGCCACAAATTTTCCGCAGGGTAAATATTTAAAAACATATGTAACTAATTGCCTAAAAGACATCACCGTGTTAAAATAATGAGTTAAGCATTTTAACTTATTTGGCAATAGAAGTTTTTGCTGGGTGGTATGAATGATTCTATTTCTTACATCACGAAACGATTACTTTTAACTATATATTAAAGAATATTTGTGAATATTTCAAATGCTTTTTTTATACCCTACACCACCATAGATTGTTGAGGTATTATGTGTTGGTACTGATGTTTGTAAGTTGAGTCCCTCTTCTGGAAAGCACCCATAACTATATAAATCCAATATAAAAATTAATATCAATACATTATAATGCGTATTTAAGTTTAATAAAAAAATGCGTCCATTTAATAGAAGTGTCGGTGAACATTTGGACACAGGTCCCATGCATATACCCTATGGCGTAAGGTATTATATAGGCAGGCTCTATATCTTGCTTACTTGTTTTTTTTAATGTGTGGTAGTTTTACTGTTATTTTTAACACTTTAATACAAATTGCAGCACTGTGAGGCCAATCGTAAAATTTTTGGTAATAAATCTGTATCTCCTAAATTACTGGTCGGATCGAATTGAGGAATATGGGTTATAGAGGTGAAAATAATCTTTAAGAAAAATAATTTTGTAGTCACCCTGTAAAACAGGGTGTTAAACTTGACCACAACGAATACGTAAAAGTTTAAAAAAATCGTAACTTCAACAAATGAAGTCCAATTTTAAAGATTTTTCTAAAGTGATTTGATTGTAAAATATATTTCACACTAAACTGCTTTCCATTCGGCTAAAAAATGCAGGAGTAAAGATTTTATGAAAAAAGTCAACTTTTCAGAAGCCTTTTTTAAATAATACTAAAAAAAAAAATAATAACATATTTTTACTACTTTAGAATACGAGGGGTGCTATTTACATTTTGCGAAACAACAAAACTTACGTTAGATCTGACATCGGAATCATTAAATATGATGTCTTTAATGTCTTATGTTCTCAAACTAATTTTTTATACGAAGACTATTTCTGTATCCTGAAGTTACTTAAAAAGTCGTCTTCGTCCAATAACTTAATTTAACAATAAACATTTTTCTTGGAATGTTTTTGTATACATTTTGATGTGGATTATTTGAAAAAACAATCTATTTTTTAACTCTAAGTAACCCATTAATGGCCAACTTAATTGTCAAAAAACAGAATAATATAAACTTAAATTTTGTTATAAATTGGGTAACTCAATGTTCGTTCTGCGTCCTGAAATGTTTCTTTGTCCACTTTCACTCTTGTGGGGAATGCAAAAGTTCGATTTTCACGGCAGGAAGATTGCAAAAATGTTTCCACATGTTTTAACGAAATTATACGGAAAGAAAATAAATATTTTTTGTTTAAGTGGCCATTTTGTTAAGTGTTAAAGTGGAGAAAGAAAGTGTTACTTATTTGTAACACTGGGTTATTCTCATTACTTTTTGGCCTACTCTTTTTTTTCAATATAAAAGGCACTAAATGAAAAAATTTCTTAATTAAATGTACTAAGGACTGCGCACGAAAAAATCTGTGCATGCAAATCTGCTTATAGAAACTAAACCAGTGGGCGAATTTTTTAAAGTGATATTTTTATTAATGACTGTTATGTTCAAGTTCTATACATAAAAGAATAAATTCGTTCCTGTTGGTTTTTAAGGAAATATCTGATATTTTCCAGAATTATTCAAATTAAAGGTTTTATTGTGTTTCGGTCACTTTTTTGCTCGAATAAGTCCACTTATTTTTAGACTCCGTTTCATTTTATGCTGAGCTTTTAATGTCCTTTAATTTATTTTTTACTAGAGTCCAATATCTTTCAATTGCACGGAGTATCGTTCAATTTGATGGATTAGCCTCTATCGGTACAAACTCTTACAATTTCTTTGTTACAACTCCATTGTTTTGTTGATGTAACGAGAAGAAGCGGGAATAAGCCAGAAAGCAGGGGATATACTGAATTTTATTAGAAAAGGGAGAAGTCTTTTCCAAAGGCACTCATTCTCGTAAATTTTTGTGTTAATACAACCATATTTTAAGAATGAAGTGCTTCATTCCAGCGTATGCATATGACTTCCCAATTCAAAAACTTTGTTGGAAATTTTGATTTCTTTGATACACGAAATTTTTCTGCAATAATCTCTCTAGCATCTGCGACATTGAATTCCTGGTTAGGAAGTTGAAAAAAGTCACCCTGTACGAACGTTTCATCGTCTACTATACAGAAACAAAATTTCTGAAAAAATTCGTCTGAGGAACTTTCATGTTATTTTTTAACCCCAGATTCTTGCTTGCGTTTCAATTAGTATTTTTTTCTTACTTTAAAAGTCTTCATGCTAGACTTCCTTTAAAATTTTCTGATAAAGATTCAAAGCAATTAACTTTTTGTGACACTTTTCTTTTTGAGATGAGGTGAATTTCTCTCAAAATCCTTTCTATTTTGCCTGAGTCCTACAGCCTGAAGATATTATTTATCTTCCACTACCAGGTTACCATTCAGTGATCATGACTTCTTTGTATAATATTATGACATAAGAAACTGTATTCTTCAGCACAATAGCCTTCCTTGCAATTATTTAATATGACCAATGTAAGATTTCATGAAAAATTTTAAATATGTGTTTATGTGTGAGCATAATGGCAAATACAAAACAGTTAACAGAATTATTAATTTTTCACCACATCAAAAGTTAAAAGCCCACGAGCATGTACGGATTTTTTCATGCGCAGTCCTTATTTGAGCAAAAAACTTGATAATTTGTTCAAACAACTGGTTATAGAACCGTATTGGTTCATTATTTGCAGTTTGATATATATTTTTGGTATAAAAAAGTAAGGGGCCTACGAAAAAATTTGCCCTAGGCTACGCATGCAAGTCAGATTATTTATATATCCTTATTCTTGTGCCAACTATCAGCATGAAAACGCAGATCATGAGGAAAATACGATCCTAGATCAAGCAGAGGAAGGCATTTCCGGTAACCGGATGTAGTCACTTGGTGCAACATATTAATTTAGGAAAGTTGTTCAATGATATATTAGTATAAATGTTGTAAGATTTCATAAATATTAATTTTATTGTACCTTTTTAAAAAAATTTAACAGTTTTTAGGTTTTACTTATATAACCCATGAGATTTATATAGAAGATACAAGGTCTAAAAATTAGTGGCTTTTTTTTTTCTTACTAAAACAAATATAAAAAATTTGTTAACGTCAATGGGTTTATATGCCTCAGTTGACATGTTGTCCAAAATTTGAAATCTCTAAATTGGGAAGATCGTCGTGGGCATTAATGGATTAACTTTTAGAAATTAAGCTCCATTGGGGGCCATTTTATATCGCTGTATGTGAAATCAAATTAAGGATACTGTTGGCACCAGAATAAATTTTATAAAGGGTTTCTAAAAAAGGTTGGTCCTTTAAAAAAACTCTGATGCTGTGCATGCATTGATTATGCACCACCGACATATGGCATATCGTGTGATCGAAACATTCCTTTGCATTAATTGCACTAAAAAGTATTCAATATTTCATAAATATTTGGGGGTCCAGAACAGTTTTTCTCTTTTGACCTCATATTAGTTTACAATTGTTTAAAAAAGAGGCGCGTTGATTTTTGTAATAAAAAGAAGAAAAAATTCGTTTCATGTTCTTGAAATCGTATTTATGAAATTACTACAGATGAAAAAATTTGACAGTATTATTCCTTCAAAGTTTTTCCAACCCCATAAAAGTTTCTTGAGAAATTCGTACACATTGATAGTGGACGTTTGGAGTGTATAAGTGTAATTAGTGCATAAGTGTAATTAGTTTTCAGGAAGTAAGGAAAATTATATGCCAAACCCAGAGCATTCTTCATTACGATAATTATAGCTTTTACACATTGTTAAAAAAAAAACGCCAATATTATCAGCTCAAGCATCGAATTGTAGGATTTTCCACCATGCAACCTTACTTAATTATCTAATAAGTTCATTGCATTACCCAGTATTAAAATAAATTGCGCACAGTGAAACTATTTTTTTCTTGGAAATAATTCTTTAACTTTAGAGCTACTGGATGTATTTTAATGAAAATTCGCATGGCCAACCCTGAGGTGTATTCAATTGATTTGGAGGAGCACAGGTTCTTAGATGGTCTGGGGGACCTCCAAAGTTGGTCACCTCAGGTATGAAAATTTTTTAGTCTCGCGGCAGGGGGAGGACCTCCGAAATTGGTAACCTCGGATATTATATAATAAATAATTAAAGAAGTTGACTACTTTCAGAGGTTCTCCTGTCCACAGATCAGCTAGAAACTTGTGCTCCTCCAAAACCTCCGAAAGTGGTTAACTCTTGGAATACACCTCAGGATCGTCCATACGAAATTTCAATAAAATACATCCAGTAGTTCCCGCATATACTTCAGGACTTATTCTCGAAAAAAAAAAAAATAAGAAATTCAAAAGTCCAGCGTAAATATATTTTTAAATGTAAGAGATAACTTAGGTGAGTAAGCATTTTTTCTTTATTTCGCCAATTACTTAACAGAAATATAAACATTTTTGACATGATTTGTAGAAAGTACGATTTCTCTCGAAAGTTCTAAAATGCAGAATTTGGTGAGAGTTGACGTGAGCACCATTTTTAGCAACAATAACTTGGGGATGATGATCCTCAATAAAAGATACTCCAACATTTTATAAATTTCATTTATTTTCATTTCAATATTTTTTTTGCAGCTGATATTAATTTTTCTTAAAAAATATTTACGTGACAAGCCGGCGTTTTTGTAAAACTTAAGATATGGTAAATCTCAGAGCCAAATTGACCTATTTTTTAATACGAAGCCAAGACAGCGAACTAATGACAAGACAACGAAAAATTATTTGCAAACTTGAATTCATTAGAAATCTGAATTCTTGTTAATCATGAGGAATTTAGAAACTCAGGTTCTTTTGTCCATTTTCATGAATCATGAATTTCAGCAAAGTTATCGAGCAATCTGGCGTTTCTTTAATGGTTAATTGCTTAGCAAACAATAATGATTCTCAACGACAAACCCTTTCGTCAATATGAAACTACTCTTATGAGCTGTAGGGCATTTTAATAAAAATTTTCATACAGATGTTTAACAAAGAGTTTGTGTATAAATTTAGGCTCCCCTTTCTATTCAATACTGCCTTTATGTTTTCTGTTATAACTAGCATTTGCATGAGTTTTATGCAAATTTTCTTCAAATGAAAAATATTAACAGTCATCTATACAAACTTCGATTTATACATTTCTCTTCCAGTCTCTGCCCTAAAAATGCCAGCACATTAGTACTTTGCTCAGTATCTGTTCGTTTTCATACATACAATGAAACTTTAAATAGAGTAAAAAAAAACGTGAAAATAAAATAGGGGGAAAACTGATCATTTAAGACTTGAGGCTATTTTTGACAACTGTCGAAAATAATAGAAAAGTTTTTTTTTTTTTTTTTTTTTTTTTTTTTGTTACCATTTTTATTTGCATTTGTTAGTTTATGCTGGGTATGTGTAAATTTTCGATAAAATAGTTTAGAGTAGAGGTTGAGTTCGAGGTTAATAAATTCATCCTTCTATTTTCATTTATTATGCTTTTTGTCCTTTTTTGTTTTTTGCATATTAGTTAAGTTTTGAAAAACCTGGCAATTTATTTGCTGATGAATATTCAATAAAAATGTATGTTTGTCATTTACAAATTGAAAACGAGAGGAAATTAAAAGTTCAAGGAAATGATAAAATTGAAAAATATATTTTCTTAAATGCTTAATGTGTATATGTAGTTTGTACCATAGGGGAGGTTAATAATAATTGAAACGTGACATGTTGGTCAATATAAAGTTTTCATAAAGTTAGTTGCGATTATAAATAAATATGTTTGCATAGAATACATTTTAGAAATAAACTAAAAATTATAAAATTATACAGCGAACTTACTTACATACGTACATACATTAAAACAAGTCATAAAAATTTAGTCGGTCAAGCCCGACCATATATAGTAAATTACACTGGTCGACAAAAAATTCTCCCCAAAGACTAATAGTTGGGCTTGATGTATTTTGATGTGCCAAACACGAATCTACTTTCAGTTTTTTTCTATCAAGTCTGGATTTTTCATGGGTGTGTCTAATATTTTGCCCATTGTAAGGCCATTACTCTGGTATATTTCACCATAACTAAAAAACAGTATGTACATACACACAGCGTTACCGTTGAGAATTTTTAAAAAGTGTCCAAAAAAGGGGATTTCAAAATAAAAAGTCACCAAAAAAGGGGATTTTTTGAAAAAAAGGGGCCAACTGCTTAAAAAACTAAAAAAACTCCTTAAATTTTGTTAATTTGATAACAAAAAAACAAAAACTGGTATGTTTTAAGAAAACTACTAAATCCAATTCTGTTAGCAACAAAATAATTTATTTATAAATATTTTACAACAATTTTTATTATTAAAAATTAATGATTAATTCATAAGAATAGCTGAAATACAATTCATTTTTTTTATTAAGTAATTACACTTCTGTATTTTTGTACAAAGATTTTACTCGTACTCAAATCTTTCAAATCCTCGTCGAACCAATTTAGGACTGAACGTATGGATCTAAAAATATTGACTAAAATCTGTTGGACAAACTATTTTTTATTATTGATAACTTACTAAAAAAAACACGTCCCCCTAGGAATTGCTATGAAGAATGTAAAAATATAAATTAGGATAAAAGTATTCATCGTATCTGTTTTTTATTTTCTCAAACCAGTCTAAAAAAATTCGGCATATAATGATTTAAATAGCTATTGATAAGCTTTATTATTTTTAGTTACTAACAGTTTCAGTCCATATATAAATATTCCGCAGTTCTTTATATTACTATACTGTGAAACAATATTAAAATAGTTCATTTATTTGTTTAAATTAATTAATTTTCGTCATTTAGCTCATAGTTTTAAAAAGTCGCCATTTAGTCGCCATTTAAAAAAGGGGCCAAAAAAGTCTCCAGGTGGTTGAAAAAGGGGCATTTGGCGACTAAAGTCGCCAAACGGTAACGCTGCATACACAGATGGTCAAAAGTCACCGTCATTTGCCTTTATGTAAGTTTGAAGGGAAATGTGGGTAAGAATTTGATATATACATGTTTTATCGCTCTTTGGTCATCCAAGACATGTGAGCGTTTTTTATATTTTCATATTTTTTATTTTCAATTAAAATGTCTTTTTATGATAGTCACAATTTTTATGACTATCTACATATCAGGTCTTAATTTTGAATAGAATTTTATAGGCGCCCATAGACACATACTGCAGAGAGGTACTGTCGATGAACCCTCCTATACGTGTGTTATTGACGATTTTACTACACATTCATCAATCAAAATATAATTTTTGTGAGAAAATTCGATTAAATACTAAAAAATTAAAATATATTTTTTTTATTTTTCTTTCAGTTTAAAAAGTCAAAATGAAATTTTAATAAAAGAAAAATAAAACTTCAAACCAAAGAATACTAAGAATAGAAAATAGTACTCTTTCCTACAACAACAACATTTCTCTCTCTTCACATACAAGTTCTGTGCAGGGTTTTCAGATTTTTTTGAGCCTCTATCGCCAAAATGTTAATCAGAAATCGCCAAAAATCGCCAAAATTAAATTTTATATATTTTTTTAGGAAAAACTAAAAACAACAAAAATATTTAGTGCTTCAAGTTTTATATAATTTTAAAATGTAAGTTCAGCATCGACATCGAGTATGAAAACTACGCAAAAAATATTTTTAAAAATTAGTAATTTTCATATAAATTTTATTTTCAAACAATTAAATTGTTGTGCTGAATCAGGCCCTAAAATTATATAATGAACATTTGTCTTATAAAACTTATAAATTGCTTCGAAGAATTAATTTATTCATGAACGTTTTTTTTTTCATTATGGCCCATAAAATCATAATATTCATATTTGAAAGATGATGGAAAACGAATTATCAAACATTTTGTGAAGATTTTATTAAATTAAGGATCTTTATTTTGTTAGTCGGTGCTCATAAACAGCAATTTTTCTTGATGCAATTCTAACTTCGTAGACGAGAGAGGTAAAGTGAATATAAATGTTTAGTATTCTCTTCTCTCCCCTTCGAACTGGAATTGCAGCAGGAAAATTGCTGTGTGTGATCCACCACTTAGATCAAGGGTTTTTACAAATTCTTGCTTCGTTGCTTCAAATTTTATAATTAAAAGATATTGAATAAAAATTAGTATACATTTGAAAAAAGTGATACTTTCTCAATTTCATATCAAATGTTATTCCTAAATAATTCTTTATCCAAAAATAAATTGATACTTAAAGATAAAAATTAATGGCATATTCTTAATTTGATACCAAATCTGGCTATTTTTAAGAAAATAGTAAAAACATTTGATTTCAATTAATTATAAATTTAAGATAAAACCTTTGTATTTTAAAATGTATTTTAAAATTGCTAATAAATGTCTTATGCCAAGGACGAAATATCATTAAATGTTTTTTACAATTTGCAAAAATTACCAAAATGATTATAAAAATTATGCACAAACAATAGTTTTAGAATTTTTACTCTATATTTTTTGCAACTTTATTTATCTGTTATCTGTTTTTTAGAAATACTTTTAATTTTATGTTCAAGTAAAAGGTTTTAGCGACCACCTAAGAATCATTGTACGGACCCCCTGTTGAGAACCGCCGCTTTGGATAGAAAAATGGTAAAAATAGACGTTGGCTAGATCAATTAAAAATCGCCACATCTGACAGCCCTGGTTCTGTGTGAATTCAACACACTTGTGAGAGAGAGAAACAACACAAAATAAACAAATATTTTCCTTAAAATTTAAGGAAAATTACACACGCGACACATTTTTTCACTAACACACGATATTTTTATTATTTTTTCACACACGTTTATTGTATTTTCACTCCCGTTATACGAATATTTTCCACAAACTGAAAAAATATTTTTTTTTATTTTTGACATTCTTTTTTTTTTTTATGTTGAAATTTAAATTGAACGAACAATGTTGCTACTTTTGGTATTCAAAATAAAACAGAATTTAAAATAATTTTAAATTATTCCCATATTTGTCAACAAAAAGCAAAAAAAATTTGTGGATGTAACCCGCATCAAAAGATAAAAATCTGCGAATATAATTGTGATGAATTATATTTAATAATTTGTAAATACTCTTTTGTGCAACTATATATGATTATGATGTGTGGTGAAAGTGGTTTCAGCACTAATACATATAAATAAAATTTGACTAACACAATCTTAAAGTTAGGTTTTTTTTTTTTGACAACAGAGTTAGGTATTTTTGACAAGCCTTCTTTTCTTAGTATTCTTTGCTTCAAACATTCATTAAAAATATTTGTTTGCAGTATGAGTTCATTTTGAAACCAAAACCATTTTGATTTCTCATAGTGCATTGTCGGTGTGACGCACACGTTCAAAAGCTCTCTCAATTTTACTAATACTTAGTTATTGCTTGAGCTTATGCAGTATGTGTCTATTAGATTACCCATGAATACCCAGTAAAAAAAAGAACCGAAAAAGCCATGATTTTAACATTGTGTTGTCATTGGAAGGAAGTTCTTAGTGGTGAAAAAGGGCTGCAGAAGTTATTTTTTTAACCCATGGTTGTCATTGGTAGGATGTTATTCTTTTATACTTCTTATTCATTTCTTTTGAAATACTTCCCTTAAAACTATGTTTATGAAATTTTTTAAAAAAATTCAGTTTTAGCTCTATGAAAAGATAATAAAAATGCGTTCAAAATTTATAAAATTTTAATTTTCTTAGAAATTATTGACCTTTTTTCCAGCTAAAATTTCATTTATTTTCACTTTTTTGGAAGTAATTATTAAAAACTTCTAAAAATCTTTAAAATATGCGCTTTGTTCCGCTTTTGAAGTTGTGAAAATGTTCTTTTTTTGGAAGAACTTCATCGTTTTTTGCTGGGTACAAAATTGTTGATGTTACTTGCTCCACCGGCAGCAACACATATTATTTTTGCAATAATATGTGTGCAAAAATTGGGTCGATCGGTCGTAAACCGTCCAGTCGACTTTGACCTTTGTCCTAAAACAAGGCTTAAAAGTAACTAATATATTTATTGCGCTATAACTCTTTAATTTAACATTTTTCGATAAAACATTATAAAAACTTTTTTATTCAGAATAAAATGCAGAAATTTTTGACATAAAATTTTTTAGCCTAATATGACTTGTTGTGATATTATAAGCAATCAAAGTAAAAATTTTTACATGAACTTTTTTAAAAAAAAACCTGGTTTTAATATGGGCTTAGCCTGCTGGAAATGGTTTTTACTATTTTGTAGAGCAGGATTTGTAGTTTTTATAAATCGTTAAGTTTTATCACATTTGCTTAATATATTAGGTTAGATGGACCAAAATCTGAATTTGGTGCATCAATTTTTTACTTATTACACAAATATTGGTACGAAATGTAGGGTGTGGCATGAAATTTTGAATCATTAAAGATAGTATTTTTAAACTGCTATCGAATTAAACAGTCACTCGAAATTTAGGTGTTGCCGATTAACCAAAAATTATAAAAGTTGATATGTTAATATTTTGACACATAAACAACTTTTTTATTCCTTCTGTCTTAAAACTCGGCAAAATATATTAAAAAAATAAAACTTTTTATCAACAGCTCGCAAATAGGTAAATAATTATGTGTAATATTAATAACAATTTTCATTATTATTCGTAAAAATTTAAAATTGAAAAAGCAAGTGTTGATGATGAATTTCTAAATGTAGAATGGAAGTAATTAGCTTATAAAACCTTGTATTTAAGTAAATATTTAAATAACATGTATGTACTTCTTGATAAATACATTAAAACTGAGATTAAAAATTACAATTTAAGTGTTCAAGATAATGAATTACGGAAATAAAATGGTTTACTTTTAATTAACCTTTATTATGTCATGTACCCTCAATAGAGGTAAATAATAAAATAAATTGCATAATTGTTCCTTTTTGAAAAAAAACTAAACAACAGACAAAAAATATTTCTGATGGAATCGAAACAAAACTAAATTCCGTTATTCTATGAATTTAACTAAAATAAGTTAATTTACTAGTTCTTTTGAAAATATATTTTTATTTATTTCCAAGTTGTTGTTATCTATTTTTAATATATATTACCGATTTTTAAGGTAAAAGAGGTAAAAAAAGTTGTTTATATGTAAAAATATTAACATGTCAACTTTTATAATTTTTGGTTAATCGGCAACACCTAAATTTCAAGTGACTGCTTAATTCGATAGCAATTTAAAAATACTATATGTAATGTTTCAAAATTTCATGCTACACCCTACATTTAGTACCAATATTTGTGTCATAAAGAGTGAGATCGAAAAATTCTTAACATACATAATATTCAATAACTTGGAAACGGTTGATCTTAGAGTTTTCATTATTTTTTTAGTCATTTGATAATTTAGCACAAATCACAGAAATATGTAATTTTTATGGTTCTAGCTACTAATAATAAAATTGTGGACCATTTTGAAAACCCTTTCTTTGGAGATTTGATAATTGCTTCAGTCACTTTTTGGAACAGTGTGCCCATTTTCTGTTAAAATCTTCGGAATTTTGGGACACCTTTTTAGTGTTCTTGAATTCACTTTTCACAAGAGCTCAATATCTCTCCACTGGTCTAAGCTATGAACAATTTTGAAAATTTACCTGTCTTGGTACTAAAACTATGTTATTGATTTGGTACCACTCCAGAGCTTTCTTACCGTAGTGAAATGATACCAAATGGGTCCAAAAATATGTGGACACGTTGTGCTTTCTTAAGAAAAGAAGAAGTCTTTTTTGCAAATATTCCTTTATGCATATAAAAAAGCTTGTCATGCCATGAATTTTGTAAAAAATTTTTGCTGCTTTTGGGTCTTAAACTTATCTCCAACATTGCTTCGAGCATTAGCAATAAAATATTTTGAGATACAAGGACAGATTAACATAGTTGTTACTAAAAATAATAACTGAAGTATTTTTCCATGATAACTAGACCAAAAAAAATTTTGAATATTGATTCCGAAAAAAGTTATGAGGCAAAATGTGTGTTAAGATTTTTTCGATCTCACTCCTTAAGTAAAAAATTGATACCCCAAATTCAGATTTTGATCCATCTACCCTAATATGTTAAGCAAATGTGACAAAACGTATCGATTTATAAAAACTGCAAATCCTGCTCTATAAAATAATAAAAACCGTCTCTAGCAGGCTAAGCCCATATTAAAATCAGGGCTTTTTTAAAAAAAGTTAATGTAAAAATATTTACTTTGATTGCTTATAACATCACAACAAGTCATAGTAGGCTAAAACATTTTATGTCAAAAATTTCTGCATTTTATTCTGAATGAAAAAGTTTATATAGTTTTTTATCGGAAAATGTTGAATTAAAGAGTTAATGCGCAATAAAGATATTAGTTACTTTTAAGTCTTGTTTTAGGACAAAGGTCAAAGTCGACTGGCCAGTTTACGACCGATCGACCCAATTTTGCACACATATTATTTTTTTAGCCTCATCTACCAGAAACTGCCGATGGAGCAAGCAAAATTAAAACTTTTGTAAAATCCATACATTTTATGGGTAATCTAGTGTCTATAGGGCAGAGCTTCGAAAGACTTAATTAAATGCTAGCTTAGTTCCCTTAAATCTTAATTCTGAATTAAGAAATATGAATTTTTCATTCCATAATACCATTTTCAAAATATAATTCAATAGCTTAATTCAATGGCTTTTGTTTGAATAGAATTAATTCCTTATTGAATTAATTCATAAAGAATTCATTCAATTTTTGTTAATTCAAATCTTTTCCAAAATGAATGAAAAAATTTTTCTTTCATTCAATTTGTAATATTTTGTTTTTTAATCTTTTACAAAATGTATTAGAAAATATTTCATAAAGCTAATTTGTAATAGATTTGAATTGAAGAAAATTGGAATGATTCAATATATATTTTTTAAGCTTGAATTGTATAATTGATGAATGAATTCTTTAAGGAATTAATTCATAGCTGAATTAATTCAACTCATATGAAGTACAAAGAATTTAATTCAATAAATTAAATTAATTTGAATGCTTTAAAGAATGATTAGGATAATAAATTTAATTCGATTTAAGAAAATGAATTAAAGAATTAAGCCTTTCGAACCTTTGATATGGGGTGCTTAAGACTATAGTCACAACTTGAGTATTATGACTATTTTTCAGTCACAATATTTTCTGTAAATAGGCATGTAAATTTCTCTGCAGTGATAAAAAAATCAAAACAGTCAATATCGCATAACATCGTGGATATGACTTCCTATTCAGTGAATAGGTATTAAAAAAGAGAACATCTTCCTATGACAAGCCTATTTTAAATTCATTGGAAATGATCTGAATTCGAACTACTTCTGGATAATAAGTTCAAGATCTTTTAGACTTCTATGGATGTTCTTTTTTTGCTGGGCTTTATTGTAAAATTGTACACAAAATATTCTTCTGTGTAACGACGAGTTTATCCTCCATCTGTTCAAACGCTGTTCTACTGTATTTTTAATTATAGTTTTCTTGTTTTGTAGAATTTATGTGAATACAAAATGTGCAAAAATGAGAATGTAATCCGATACCTGTAAACTACCTGAATGAGCGGACAAAATAAAACAATGTATTTATTGCTTGTATCTTTATTGCACTTTCCTTTCATTTGTTTAATTCGTAAACAAAGACAATGCTAAGAAATATATAGACAGTAAACAAAACTCAGACAAATTTTGAAAGAGAATGATTGAAACGATTTGCGTTTTATAAAATATATTATTGGTGTTGAGTGAAATAAACACTACATTATTGTAATTGGTATGTTAACTTTTTGTTTGCTTTGGAAACCTATAGAGTAAAAGATAGTTAACACAAAATGTAATAGCACATATTGAACATGTAAAAATAAAGAAAAAATAATAAACGTACAAATGTATTTCACTTCATCTAAATAAAGTCGACTTATCTACATTTTTTTTGTTTGTTTTTTTTTTTTTTCTAAACAATCAAAGCAAAATACTACACAAAGAGTAAAATAAAACTGCTGATAAGAAATATTAAAATTATAGCGTAATAAGAAAGTGACCTCATAAACACAGCTTACTAACATTTTTTTTATGTACGTACCACGCGAAACTCTTTTTGTATTCGTATGTAATATTTTTTGCCGCGTTAGTTTACTTTTTTTTAATTTTATAATTTTTTATTCATAACATTTTGCTACTATGCGCAGTGGTTTTACACTAATAAAATACAAGCAATTTTATTTCTGTACATTGCGGTCACTTTATAATTACATTATGTGCTAGAATTTAGGAACACAAATACGAAAATAAAAAGAGAGTCTGAAAACTAAATTAGTACTTAAAAATCTTTCATTAGTGACGGTTCAATTTAGAGTAAATTTGTATTTAGAAAAAAAAAAATGAAAAAAATTTATAATTTATTAATTTTATTTATGACAATGATCATCGTTATCAGGGCCTATGGCCCAATATCACAAGAATCAATAAATGAGGATATATTGAAGACAAAACAAACAGCCCACATTTCACCGGATATTATAGACGAATTTAAAGATTTTGCAAATTTAATATCCACCACTACAATAGATGAAATTGTAGCCAAACATTATTTGGTTGATGGAAATTTTCGCACAGCCTTTAAATATTTGCGTAGTCAAGAATTTACTCAGCTGCAGCAGCAGCTATTGTGTATACCAGAAATTATAGATATTTTGGAATTTCTACATCTAACAACTGCAAATGCCACAACGAGGCATATGGGTGTAACTAAAATGACAATAGCCAGAGTTAAAACAGCAATAGATGATTATAATGATGTTGCTGACGCTGATAATAGAGTCGTCAAAATGACCACTAATACAGGCACCATCATATCCCATTCTAATAATTTGGCTATTGAAAATGTAAAAGGAGCATTGAGCTATAAAAAGGACCATAAAAGACCAAAACAATTCCAAATAGATGCTGATGACGATGCAAATACAATTGCAAGAATATCTAACGAACAGCAGCCATTAGTGGATATTGTATTATTGGAGGATTCGGAGGTTAATGCCAACGTTTACCATAAAGACCATCAAAAACATCATCATCATCCACATTTTCATACGCATAAATATCAACGTCATTGCAATAATAATTATCATCATCATAGTTCACTGGGGACATTTACAACATTTGTAGAAGAAGTTTTGCAGCATCTACCACATTCATCTTATCAAAATATGATTAAGGAAAAATGTCAAAAAAATGCTAAATTTGCCGAATTCTACAAGGCTTTAAGAAGTCCAGAGTTTAAACCATTAGTAGAAGAGGCCATGGTAATTATAATAATTAATTCATCATAATTATCTCTATACTTAATTCTTATCATTTATATTTTTTAGTTAACTGCCAATATTAAGAAAATTATACAAACCCTTAACTCACATAACGTGGATGTTAAGTCTCTGGAACCTTTAGCATTTAAAGTCATCTCTTGGGGTCCCAATTTATAAATAGTTTTAGTTTTATATTTCACTTAAGCATTTTTCTTTATTTTTATATCTTTAGTATTTCCTTTTATTAGCTAATAAGTATTCATGATTTTAAATAAATAAACGATTTAGAAATGTCTGCAAAGTTTTAATCGATTACTTTTCACCTGAAGAGTTTTTAGTTTATTTAAACAAACAATTAAACACCAACCCCTGCTAGAATTATTCAATTACCATTAAATTGTACCTAAGATTTTCTTGCTCTTGTTTTTTTTTCTTCCTTTTTATTAATGTTTCTATAATAAACATTGTACCCATCGATGCTTGCGAAAACTTAACTTTTAACTTTAGAAGCGAAAATAAATAAATATGTATAAAGTTTTGAGCAAGTAAACCTCAGATAGTATACATAGTACATATATACACATTTATGCAGGAATTAGCAAAATAAGATTATTATTTTTAAAACAAGTGTTCAAATTAGTGCAGGTATGTACCACAACTGAAGACTTTTTGATACAGACAATAATTTTAATTAAATTAAATTTAGTTAGAATTTCAAAATTTAATTATTACCTACTCAAATTACTGGCTAAACATTTTTCGCATTACTTATGATTTTTGTTGAAATAGTTTTCTAACTCCATTTATTCGCAACAATTTGTGGTTGGTTTTTATGTTTGTGTATATTTTTTTGAATTCTCATTACACTCATTACACTAATTTCCACAATTTTCGTTGGAGAGCAAAAAAGTTAATATTTTCGGGATCCTTGTAAGAAATGATGACGATAGGACCATATCCATCCGTCCGTGTGTTGGTTGAAATTGCGTTTATATATAACATATATATATCAAACGATTAGAAATCCTTTCGAAAATTTTGTTATTGAAATTCAGCTAGATCGGTTCATAAATGGCGGATATATGCTTAAAAAAAAAAACGCTTTTTAGAACCAGTTTTCCAGTTTCTGAAGCCTTTGTATATACTAGGGAGGAAGGCTCGGAGATTTTTTTCTGAATTTTTGTGCTGAAAAAATTAAATAAATCGGTTCAATAATAATTGAGATATCGGGTAAAATGCATTTTTGATTTTTTGAAGCCCGTGTTTAAGTTACAGAAGCAAAATAAATGGTAATAAGTCTGGATCTTTGAAACCACTGAACCGATTTAGATGAAGCTTGGAACATCGATATAGGAGGAGTTACGCTTTCAGAATATTGTTGGCTAGAGTGTGTGTAGCTGCAGCACGGACGCCGCTACAGTGGGCCAAGTTGACCACCTCGTGGGTGAAAAACATATCGGGGCTTATAACTTTTACAAATATAAACCGATTTTAAATATTTTTTAATTCTCTTAAGCAAGACAAAAAAAAAAAAACATGTTTATTGTGCTGCATAGCTGGACGAAAGGACTTTTTCCTCTGTGATATTTCAAACACCGGCTTCGCTAAGTTAAGTTTTCCTGTATAGCCGGCTTTCGGCCGGTATTTCAAACACTGGCTGGATTTCTGGTATTTAAAAAACCAGCTCACGCAACTCCGAAACTAAAACTTATTAAATATTTTATTTGATAATTTTAAATTGGGAATTATTTCATTTGTGTGGAGATTTATTTAATTTATTTTGGAACCTAATTCATTGGGAGTTATTTTACAAAATGTGGCTCTTATTTTCTTTGTTGTGAAAAAGTCCCAATTGTTGGGAATTATTTCGTTCATCCAATTGGAAGTTATTTCATTTTTTTTTTTTTTTTTTTTTTTGATTTGGGAGTTTCTTCATTTTTGTTGGGATTAATTTCATTGGGAGTTATTTCATGATACCTGTACAAATAAAACTACGTGATTAAGTCTTTATTTTATTTATTTATTATTATTTTTTTTTTTGCCATATTTTGTTTACACACATATTTTGTAGAATAGCCCTTATTGGCTTTGATATCGGCGCAAAGGCGGACCTCAGGTCCACTAATAATCTGGACCTCTCGATAGCAATATTTTTAAAAGCTGACTAAATTGGCGTCCACAATTCCTTAACATTTCTCGGTTTCTTTTCCAAAACAGTATCTTTGACATCTCCCCTGAGTAGTGTTTATGCACATTTAATTTTTGATGTTGTATTCGGCTGGGAAGACAAGGACTGGAAGTACATTCCACATGCGAATGGTACGACCAAAGGAGGAGTTTTCCCTATAGTGGGTTGTACGACTCGTATTCCAATCAATAACAAATGGTTGAGATCTATGCGATAAACGTGTGTGGTGGCTGAACACACGTATACTGGGTATAAGGTTTCTTATTTCCACGGAACACCTTCCATGAAAGTACCTATAGAACAAGGATAGGCAACCAACATTTCGCCGTTGATTAAGGGGCAAAGGGATCTGGAAATATTGTCATCTCCAATGAGATCCAGTGCTCTCCTTTGAACACGGTCCAGTAAATCTAATCCATCAACATTTTATGAAGCTAAGTGAGAGCACTATACAATAGATTTAAAGACAGGAATAAAAAAATTTTAATAAAGTTTGTGATTATAAGCAAAATATCTTAATTACCAATAGCAGTTTCTGGAAAAAATTATAATTAAATAAAAAGTGTAATAAACATCGTATTTTTTTAATCAAGTTTAAGTTGTTGATATCCAATTTAGTACAATTTTAATTGGTTTAAAATTTATTTGCAATTTTTTTTTTTTTTTTTTTTTGCTAATATTTTTCGCATGCAATTTTTTTCCAAAATTTAATTTATAATTTAATTTTTGAACACATTTCCTCTTTTTTAGTAAACACACCTGTTATTTGAAATTTCTAATGATTAAAAATGGTCCTGACAACCACAAAATTTCGCTTTTTTTATCTCCTGTTTGGCATGATATCATAAATTTAATATATTGTAATTTTTTTTTTCCAAAAATATTATTTTTTACTTCTATAATTTCCGATAAACAAAACGGGCTATGTGAACATTTTATAACATACATTAAAAATATTTAAGACAAAACGGGCTATCTACCATAATTTCGCGATTAATGGGGTTAAAAGATTTATTTTTCAGTGTGAGGTTTAGTAGACGTAATATTAATAACTTCTAGTTTTGAAAAAAAAGTCCTATTACTTCAAGTTCTTTTGTATATGGGGAGACCCTGGGCGGCTCAATATTTACTAAATCCCAGCCAAAATTTAGCCGTCGTATTAATTTAATTTTACCTTGGCTTGTTTCTTTGGTGATTAGGTGGTAGGAAATCGTTGATTTTCCCACCACAGTGCTTGACGGATTTCAGAAGAAATTTTAGGTCATATTATATGTTATTTGATTCCTTCACATATATTCCTGTCCCATGCATCCTATATGTACCAAAAAAAAAAGATGTGATCACATCTGTACAGAGATTGCGCCATTTCGTGAAGTATCGTGAAATTATGGTGATTTCGTATCTGTCTTTAGTTTAGTAATGGGGCTTTTTTTTCAAATCTTTCTTACAGATTTTGTTTTTGGAGATGTCGAAGAATAGTTGACAGATAAACGTTTAGCTCTAAGTCCTGTTTAACCTTAGCGGAAGTTTTGTACTTCCGAATTCATGTTAATTGGTTTGGATTATGTTTTTTTAAATTTGCAATAACTGTGGGAGAATATTTCACAACATTTTTGCATAAATCGGTATGTTTTAACTTCTGAAAATATTTTATCATTAAATTACGGGTACAAGGAATACAGTGTTTGCAGCCACCTATTTTGTTCTTTTTTTTAAGTTAAATTTCACTGTATGTACAATACAGGACTATATATAACTTACTTAAAAACCAAATGGATCCAAAATAGTAAAACAACAATACTATTTTCCAATGATTAACATTTTGCTACTCAAGCGACTTCAATTAATAACGGTAACTAAATCAAGCGACTTCAATTAATAACGGTAACTTCCGATGATGCTTAGAAAAAGACAAATAATTTCTTTTTATACATATTGTACACGTTTAGGACTAAAGGACTCATATAAAGAAATTGTTTTTAAATTCCTTGTCTAGGTAAAAACTAAAATTCCAAAGTATGTGGTAATGCTACTATTATTTTGCACACAGCTGTATATCCCCTAACTTATTTAAATTATAAAAAAAGTATTTCATTTCTTTTGTTAATATTTCTTTTGTTTCAAAGATATTTTTAAATAGTACTCTTTCTTTTTATTCATTTAAAATAATAACCTCAGTTGAAATAATAACCTCAGAATTGTATCGGCAATGTTTGCCCACCTCTGAATTGGCGATTTTTACTCTACTCATAAATAGTTTCCCTTTTAATTTAATGTATATTAGTTACACTACGGAATCAACTCAGGTGTCTACAAATGGTAAACATTATTCACTTCTAACCTTTTCTTTCCCCCCCCCACTTCTCTTGTTCTATTTCCTTGCAGCCCTCCATGGAGTTATAGGAAATAATAAGAAAAGAATGAATGAATGAATTAACTACATACTCTTATACTTACACAATTTTGAAGTTATTTTGGCTCTTATTTTTTTTACATATAAACCTCATTACATTTTACCTCTTAAATTGCAGGAGTATGTGTGAGTGTAGAAGACCCAGAATTTCTTTCTAGTGACTATTTCTAAACTAGTGATTGTACTTATTAATTTAACCTTTTTAAACTAAGACAATGCATATTCTATACTATTTAGGTACAGAAAACTGGCCCGTAGTATGCTAAAATTAATATCAGTGTAACATTACACAATAATGCCCACATAAATCGTTAAATACAAAAACATACTAGAGAACACAGTCAAAAATTAGTACCGTATTATCATCAGAACTACAGGGCTGTGTATGTGAATATGTGGAAATGCATGTGTATTTTACAAAGATAGTGGTTCTGAGTAAATGTGAGTAGACATCTTGGCTGCTTTGTTTCTTTTTAAGGAAATAGGAAAATAAGGTAGGCAATATTTTTACCATTTTTTGTCTATTACATCTTTCAAACAATTTTTTTAAGAGTCGATGAGTCCGTTAGAGTATTTTCTTTTGTAGAAACCATAAATTACTCTACTTTAGACAAATGTGAGCCATTAAGTAGTTGTGCTATTGTTTTTGTTCGGTTTGATAAAGGTGAGAGTGAGTAATGTAAAAACACATATATGTATATAAAAGGTCCTTCATAGGTTGTTTAGTTACACAACTTTAAGATATTAAAGTATATGTTTTAATGTCAAATTAGTTAAAAATATAAAATAAACATATTTTAAAAATGAAAAGAAGAAACAAAAAAATCAAACTTAGATGATTTTAAAATCAATTGCGTATTTATATACATAAACATAGATATTTATTTAGCGTCACAACAGATGTTTTTGAAACCTTTCAAAATTAGTATACAAAATTATAAAATATCGCTTAAATTGCACACTTTTACACACTATAAATTATTCACTAAAATTAAGGCTAAAATATCATACGGTAACATGGCAAGAAACAAAACCACCTACAACTAATATATCCATATGACACTTGTGGCATGCCACATAATTTGCATTTGCCACCACTTAAACATTACGCATACAAACCACAAAAGGTCGGAGTAATTTTCTTCAGTTAAAGAACCTTAGGAAGAAGAGCACAAAAAAGGAAAACATACATAAAATGTTAAACAAGTTAGTATGAAACCTTGCAACATTTTAAATGATATGGACGAACATAAATGTCTGTTTGTCTGCATGTATATGTATATCTTTTCTTTTAACTACCCCCTCAAGTTAAACCATATTCAATTTGCTTTCATTTGCATATTAAAACTGCACTGTTACAGGCAATGAAAAAAAAGCCGTAATAAAAACATAAACTTTTTTATTTTTTTGCTTATTATATATTTAAAGAATTATGCAAATGTAAGAAGATTCACCACAAAAGAAGACAAGGAAAAAAAAGCTGTATCATTTGGCACATACCACATAAACGTTAAAAGAAATAAAAATAATTTTCAAATTTCTTGCTAAAGTGAAAACAAATGGAGACACACTCGCAATTGTTTTCAATTTTTTATTTTTTATATATATTTCTTTTTAAGAAAAGTACTCCAAGATGTACATAAACAGAGATTTTACAAATATTATGTGTTTTGTTATTTCTTCTTATTTTTTTCTTAATAAGTATTCAAAATGCCAGTAGGTGGCTGAGAATATGTTTAGTTGGTTTGTTTGTCCATAGGACCACAAGTGCTCTTAAGAGCATTCTAAAGTGTATAATGGAAACAAGTACAATAATAGTGAAGTACTGTACTTAAAGAGTGTAACACCAAGAGTTATTATTTTAAGCATGGGACTTTTGTTTAGATACTCATATATGTATTAGTAAAATAAAAAGAAATCCTGTAAGTAGTTATAGCCAAATCCTCGAAAGTTTCGCAATCGCCTTAAATGTATATACGGTATATACACGAGTTTTTTTTTTTTTCAATTCGTTACCTTTAGCCATAAAAATATATAATTTAAACAAGTCCGAAAATATAGTCGGTCAAGCCCGACAATATGATATGTTCATTGAAATTTTGGGAGGGGTCTTATATGGGACTTATTTCTATAAAACATACATGTGTATTAATATGCATTGAATTATATGAAAACGAGAAAAAAAGGTATAGTCGGTCAAGACCAATCATATGATACCCTACACCATTATATATGAAAATAAAAATTCGGGAAGGGGGCTTATATTAGACCTTTGGCTAATAGTAGATCAACACTTTTACTAAATATAAAATAAAATACACAAATACAGAATAATGCGTTGATACTAACATCTACATGATTTTATGCACTTTAGGGGGATTCTCGGAAGTTGGTTTATATGGGACCTGTAGTAAATTATAGACCGATTCTAATAAAATTTCGCAATGTTGCATCTGCTTATATAAAACTTATTTGTGTTGAATATTAACTTGATACTAAAATTCGTATGGGATTTATGCACGTTAAAGTGATTTTCGGAAGAGGGGTTTATATGGGAGTTATGGTCAATTATGGACCGATTTTCTTAATTACAAAGATTGATACTTATACAAAATTTCTTTGTGCCGAATTTCATTAAAATATTCTTATTTTTAAGACATTTTTGAGTGTTGAAACTCTTTTCCAGGGGGACTTTGTACACAAGGTTTACATGGACAGCTAGCCGTCCAGTCAGCTAGACGGACGGACATCGTTAGATCGATTTAAAAAGTGATTCTAAGTCGATTGGTATACTTTAAGGTGGGTGTTGGATAACGTTTTCTATGCGTTACAAATATCAGCACAAAAGCATAATACCACCTATTGTGAAAAAAGGAAAAAAAATGTACATTGTATATGGTACACAGTGGGGTCAAACGCAAATTTTTTGGCAATAAATCTGTATCTCCAAAACTACTGCTCAGATTAAATTGAAATGCATGGAAAAGTTACAGAGGTGGACTCAAGCTTTCATAAAAATCATCTTGTAGTCGCCCTGTGATAACACAAGATAAGCTACAGAGTGTCAAATTTGACTACCTCGAGTATGTAAAAGTTTAAAAAAATCTTAACTTCTACAAATGAAGTCCGATTTTAAAGATATATTTCCGTAAAGCGCTTGGAAAGATAAAGAAAAAATAAGCTTACTCACCTAAGTTATCACTTCCAGCTAAAAAGATGTTTACACTTGAACTTCGAATTTTTGATTTTGACTTTCTTTGTTTTTTCGGGAATAAGTCCTGAGGTATATGAGGTCAAAAATTTTTAAAAATATTTTGTAATTTGCTACATATTTCAAAATAATATGCTGAAAGACTTTTTGGATTATCTCAATTCGTCTAGACGTGAAAAATATTCAAAGTCAGCACTCTGAAATTAACATGAAAAATGGCTATTTTTTTAAAAAATATAGTACAATTCTTTCACTTTTTTCTCAAAGTTCCGTTAAAGAAAAAAAGTTTTCTTTATAAATTTCAAAAGATATGATTTCATAAATGTTTAATAAATAATTTAAATTTGGTATGAAAATAAAATTTTATGCTTTATTTCAGAAGCTTTTACAGATACACAAAGTGGATGCACAGTGGTTCCAAAACTTTTTTTTTTTTGGAAATAATTCTGTAACTTTTGAGCCGTTGGAGATATCTCAATTTCATATGGTCAGAGGTGAGGTGTTTTGGAGTTGATTTGGAGGGTCAGGGGCCATCTCGAGGTATGTAATTTTTTTCAAAAATTACCAAAAATTAATTTTTGATATAACAGAAAAGAAATTTTATATATAGATAGTCCTTGTAAATCTCTACAAAAAATGCATGGAACAAAGAGATAGTTTAAGAGATATTTGGTTCGAAATAAATTTTAGTTTTTTTAGTTTTTTTAACTGGCGGGCTTAATATTGCCCCTAAATTTTTTTTTAAAATATTCTTGTTTTTTCCCAAAAAAGTGCCAATATTTATTCACTGATGATTTTTTTTTTTTTTTTCTGGGCTTTATTATTTTTTTTAATGTTTTCAAAGGAAATCTTAATGCAAATTTTTTCTCTGCCCAAAATCATTTTTGGGAACTGTACGGTTTAAAATGTACACCTTGACAGTACCGGGCTGCGCGACGTTGCATATCCAACAGAAATAAACGAGAGAAGAAGATATAGTCGGTCAAGCCCGACTATATGATACCCTACACCATTTCGATTCACATAATTTTGTTTTTACTTATATGCAACTTACTTGTGTTAAATATATTACTAACATTTGTATGGGATTATGCACGTTAGTGATTTTCAGAAGAGGAGTTTATATGGGAGCTATGGCAGACGGAATTTTGCTTGGCAGACGGAATTTTGCTTGTATAAAACTTATTCGTGCTAAATTTCATTAAAATAGGTGTTAAAACTCTATTCAAAATTTTGTTTTTTGTAAAAATAAACCAAGCATTTTTGACCCAAAAAAATTAAACGCAATATTTTGTGTAGTTAAAAATAAGAAAACTCCAAAATTTTTTTGTAAGTTGTTAAGAAGGTTTGAAATAATAGTAATGAGTAAAATTTTATATAAAAAGCTGCTTAGGTTAAATGGCCAAAAAATATCATGATGCCATATGGCATCAAAATACTGAAAGAGTTAAATGCTTTTGTTCATTTTTGATGTTGAAAAATTTAAAAATTTTGAATTGATTCGGATTTATAAACAGTGTTACCGTTTGCCCCCTTTTTAACCATCTGGCCACTTTTTTGGCCCCTTTTTTAAATGGCGACTAAATGGAGACTTTTTAACACTATGTGCTGAATAACGAGAAACTAAGTTGTTTATATTAATTTTATATTAATTTAAACAAATAAATTCATTATTTTGAGATTATTTCACAGTATAGTGATGTAAATAGCCGCGGAGTATTTATAAATGGACAGAAACTGTTAGTTACTGAAAATAAAAATTAAGCTATTTAAGTCATCATATGCCGAATCTTTTTGGACTGAATTGAGAAAATAAAAAAACAGATACGATGAATAGTTATATTTTTTACATTCCTCATGGCAATCCCTCGGTTTTTCACTAAATTATCACTAAATTATCAATAATAAAAAATAGTTTGTCCAACAGACTTAAGTTAATACTTGTGAATCCATACGTTCAGTCCTAAATTGGTTCGAAAGAGAATTGAAAGACTGGTGTACTATTTTTGTAAAAAAATCTTTAATTTTGAAATAAAAAAGAAAATAATATTTTTATAAAATAATTAGAAATAAATTATTTTGTTAGTAACAGAATTGGATTTAGTAGTTTTTCTTAAAACATAACATTTTTTGATTTTTTTTGTTACAAAATAAACACATTTTAAGGAGTTTTTAGGTTTTAAAGTAGTTGGCCCCTTTTTAAAAAAAAATCCCCTTTTTTGGTGACTTTTTATTTTGAATTCCCCTTTTCTGGACACTTTTTAAAATAAAAAATATTTTTTATGAAGCCGAAATTTTTAAGTAATATTAAAACATTTGTTAGTGTAATTTTAATATGACTGATGAAACTAAGTAGCACTTAGACAATAATTTTTTTATTGAAATATACATTTTTAATCGTATGTAAAATTTAAGCTAATTTAATGAAATTCTTTAGGAAATCCAGGAAAAACAAATGAAATACAAAACTATTGGGAGAATTGAAAAACATTTTTAAAACCCATTTATTTTCTTTTAAATTTTCGAAGAAAAATAAGATGAATATTTTTCCTAAAGATAGTTTGGCCGTTTTTAGACTATATTGAAGATAAGTTCATAATCCTTTTTTATTTTGACTATAGAAATTTCTTCATAAAGAAATTTTTTTTTTCCTTTTCCTATTGTAAATTTTTAATTTTTCTTAATTCGAAAATTCTTAAAGTAAATAGAAGCGTCAACTTTTTACGTAACAAACTCATAAATATTTACATTAAATTTCTAATACTTATATAAATTATTCATTTATTTACTTTAAATTTACTTTTCAAAGAAACTTTCGAACATAACCAGCATACTAAAATTGTTGTTTATATTTTCAGTTATTTTGAAAATCACAAAACGCTCCTATAAATTTTTAATTAAAATCAATCTCTTTTATTAATTGCGATTATCTAAGTAATTAAATACAAATACAACAGAAAAGTTTTTACAAAGTTTGTTGTTGTTGTCAATGCTGAAAAAACAATAATATTACAAAAATAAAATTATAAAAGTTGTATTTAACATGACTTCAGGCTAAAATAAAAATATGATGATGATGCACGAGTACAAGGTACTCAACCATTAAAACTGCTTATTTTTGTTTTAACTGAAATAATTTTTGTAACTCATCATCGTCATCATCAGCAACAGTAGCAACAATAGCAAATTTCATAACACTTTTACCATTAAATAACATGAATAGAAGAAGAGCATTTGTAACAATATCGACATCAACACCAACCATCCAACTTTAGCACCATCAACAAATTATAATGGTGATGATGATTATGATGATGATGGTGAAATATACTCATACAAACTTTTGTTAATGACATCTTTTGCTGTTTTTACAATAAAAGCTTATAAAATCCTTGTAACTCTTTACACAAGTAATTGTGTAAATTATAATGTGTTTGTAATAGTATGTGTATATTATGTTGGTATGTGTATTTTAGCGTAAGCTGTATGTTGTTTATGCTTAATTACTGGTAATAAGTATGGTGTTTGATGATGAGTTCTAACACTTTCCAAATGGAAAATTTTATTTAATATTTTCAACAAGACAGGAAAGATGTAAGGGTTTTGGGGGCCCAGGATATTTATAAATTTATAATGTAATAGTGACATAGAAATATTTAAGATGCATATTAGAAACCATAGAGATTTAGGATATTATGCTTTGGTGTTGATTAGGGTTCGCATATAATCGCGATTACGATTAAAATATATATAATTACGATTAAAATATAATAATTAATTTAAATCAAAATCATTCTATCGTTATATTCAGATACTAAAGTAGTTTAGAACATAAGTATGTATATCTTTATTAAATTACGTTACACAGCTTAATATATTAATCAAAAGTCAAATCAGCAACGTTTGGCCTTAATTTTTGTACTTTGGCTATCAATGGATTTATACTTATCTATCTATCAGAGAAGTAAATATTTTTAACACTCTTTGTCATCTGAGTTAAAATATAAATAATTTTATATAAGGTAAATATAAAAATAATCTAAAAAATTAAAAATTTTTTGTTCACATTTTTGTTATCATTTTAAAGAAACTTCGATTTCCACGCAAATTTGCACATTATTATGGGAAAACATGTAGCCGAAAATTTTTTAACTCTTTGTTTTTATTGCGCATATTTTATAACAGGATAAGTTTTGCCAGTAAAGCTATGTTCACATTTGTCAAATATTTGACCAGATTTGTAGTTTGACCTTGCAAATGCTTTGTAAGAAAAAACAGGGGCAAACTAGATTCGGTAAAACATCAGCTCTCATATATATATATATATATGTGGACTAGATCGAATTCCGCATGCTAAACTCGAATCTGCTTTCAGTTTTCTCCCATCAGGTCGAGTTTATTTTTATAGGCGTGTCTAATATTGCGCCCTAAATAAGCCAGTTATAGTTCACTATAACTGGAGAACTGTATGCACGATTTATGTAAATAGTACACTAAAATATGTGGAATAAAACTGGCTTTAAGTCGTTCTACTAACAAATTTGTATCCGCTCAATAGTTTTGGAGATATTTCGAAATAAGTGTGCAAAAGCTGACAAAACTACGAGTAAATAAAGCCATGTATCATAAAAATTGATGCACAAATCATGATTGCATTCGCAGTTAAGTTAGTATACCCATGCATACCTACAGTTAAGTAGAGAAACACTAGTGGGCAAAAAAAATTTTTTTTTTTTTAGGCAGTCACACTTGTATACCTCGAGAACGGTTTGTTCTATTACGATAAATTAAACTCCAATACATAGCGACTTAAATTGTCTTTAAGCTGAATTTACATAATTTTTTTTTCAGTTAATATTTCCGTAGTTATTTGGTAATTAAAAGCAAAAAAAAATTTAAAAAATAGAATTGAAAAATCATGAAAATTTTGATCCATAACTCTGAAATTCTTGAGCGAATAAAAAATATTGTCTATTGAAGATAATTTTCGTATGCGTCTTTTGTTTTATCATTTATCAAAATCGTGTAAACGGTTCTTGAGTTATAGCATAAATTTGACAAACCATTTTTATAGAGTGACCGCTGAATAAGGTTTTGATATTAGTTACGCCCATAAAAAGAAATCAGTACATGATAGAAAAAAAGTGAATGCAGATTATTGTATAACTCGTCAAAATCCATTTAGTTCACTTTTTTTTTTTTTTTTTTTGTTTCAAGAAAAAAAAAAAAAATTTTTTTTGCCCAGCACTGTATTTCTATACAATTGTATATAACATGGGCATTTTTACTTAACTCTGAATAAAATCAAGATTTATGAATCAATTTAAAAGATTCGCAGCATTACCAGCTTTAAGATAAAGATGATAAACTAAAACATTTTTGATGTTTTCATTTATTAAAAAAAAATTTTAGTAACAAAAAAAACTAAAATTTATTTCAAAACACCTTCGAAGCTATTGAACACAAAAAACAAAAAAAAAAATGAAGTGTAGGAGATTTGAAGATATTTTTAGTACGCATATTTTGGTGTATTACTTATGTCCAGTGTTGCCAGGACTTGAGAAAAAAATAAGCTAATTTAGACTTTAAAAAAGGTCCGAAAAGGCTAATGTCCCAAAAAATAAAGCCAGAAAAAGGCTAATATATTGTTTTATTAAAAAACGCATTTATTTTTTTGGTATTATTAGTTGTTGGTATTTCTTAAAATTTTCGCTTAATATAAATAATTTAGATTTTTTCTGCGAATAAATATACAAAAATGCTTAAATATATGATTCTGTTAAAATAAATTTAGTAAGCTTTTAGCCTTTTTAAGGCTATATTTAAAATCAAAAAAAGGTAGAAAAAAAGCTAGAAGCTAAAACCAAAATTTTGCGGCTAAAAGCAAAATAAAAAGGCTAGATTTAGCCTTAAAAAGGCTAAACTGGCAACACTGCTTATGTCAATCGCACACACCGTTCTTAAGTTATAATGAAATATACCATATGATACCCTTCACCATTATGTGTGACCATAAAATTTCGGGAAGGGGAGTTATATTAGACCAACACTTTTACTAAATGTAAAATAAAATATACAAATACAGATTAATGCGTTGATACTAACATCTATATGACTTTATGCCCTTTAGGACGATTCTCGGAAGTGGTTTTATATGGAAGCTATGGTAAATTATGAACCGTTTCGAATAAAATTTGTCAATGTTGTTCTTACTTATATAAAACTTATTTGTGTCAAATATTAACTTTATACTAACATTAGTATGGGATTTATGCACGTTAAAGTGATTTTCGGAAGAGGGGTTTATATGGTTAATCGTGGACCGATCTTCATAAAATTTGGTACAAAGATTGATACTTGTACTTGTACAAAACTTCTTTGCACCAAATTTCATTAAAATATTCTCGTTTTGAAGGCATTTTTGAGTGTTGAAACTCAATTCCGGGGGGTACATTTGTATGGGGCTAGGTGAAATAGTGGACCGATCACAACCAATTTCAATAGGCTTCGTCCCTGTATCATAAAAGTCCCACATGCCAAATTTCATTGAATTATCTTCAAAATTGCGACCTATACTTTGGACGGACATAGTTAGATCGATTTAAAAAGAGATTCTGAGTCGATTGGTAGTATCGGCTGAAAATTTTAAACTGGACTTACGACGGACACCCAGTTTTTCCAGTATTTGATCCATATATTTTTTTTTTGTTTATGAACCAATTTTGCTTATATTCAATATTCAAAAATTGGATCAAAATCAAAAAATTTTCGAATTTTTGTAATAATACATGTGTGGAAATTTCCTATTCGAACATTTTGTGCTTCTACATTATAAGATAAAACCAGAAAATCCTGAGAGAAATCACAATGCATTATAAGTAAGCATATTATTGAGCGTACTTTAATCAAATTGATGTGCAAGTTTACATTTAGTTTTATTTATTTTTTTTTTTTCAATTAGAATTTGTTAAAAGAGTTTTCGTTTTTCGAACTGCTAAATCACTGCATTTGCATTTATTTAGCAATTTTTTATTATTATACCCTTCACCACAGGTGTAAAGGGTATACATAAGTTTGTCATTCCGTTTGTAATTTCCACAATTTTCATCGGAGAGCAAAAAAGTTGATATTTTTGCTATCCTTGTAAGAAATGACGATAGGACCATTTCCTTTCGTTCGGTCGGTGTCGGTTGAAATGGCGTTTATGAAGCCCACCGATAACTGCCATATACAATATATATATCAAACGATCGGAAATCCTTTCGAGAATTTTGCTATTGAAATTCAGCAAGATCAATTTATAAATGGCGGCGATATGCTTAAAAACGTTTTTTAGAACCGGTTTTCAAGTTTCTGAAGCCTTTGTATAAACTATTGACTTCATTTTTGCAAAGAAGACTCGGACATTTCTTTCTGAATTTTTGTGATGAAAAAATAAATTAAATGGATTCAATAATAACTGAGATATCGGGAAAAAACGCATTTTTGATTTTTTTAAGCCCTTGTTTAAGCTACAGATTTTTTCCGATCGTTTGATGTATATATATATTATATATGCCAGTTATCGGTGGGCTTCATAAACGCCATTTCAACCGACACACGGACGGACGGACATGGTCCTATCGTCATCATTTCTTACAGGGATCCCGAAAATATAAACTTTTTTGCTCTCTGACGATTGTGGAAATTACAAACGGAATGACAAACTTATATATATCCTTTACACCTGTGGTGAAGGGTATAAAAATGCTTTTATTGAGAAAATTTCTTAAGGAGATGCAATTTAATATTAGTTTTAGAATGGTATTGAGAAACATATTTCACATATCAAACATTCAGCATTACCTCCAACCATTATAATTTAGAGAGTAGTAAATTACTTTTGGACCCTTTAACTATAATTGTTTAAAATCGGTTCATATTTGTAAAAGTTACAAGCAACGATATGTTTTTCACTCTCGAGGTCCGTGCTCCAGCTACACACTTCAAATAACACTATACTGAAAGCTTTAACCTCCTCTATCGTTGTTCCTAATTTCATCAAAATCGGTTCAGCGGTTACCAATTATTTTGCAATTTGCAGATGAGCTCTACGAGTTCATTCTCGAAACACCTTCGATACTCGTTATGTTCTCGAATTATTTGAAGGCGACATTATTGTCGAAGTTTGTAGGCAAGATGGATTTTTATAATTTCCCTAATAGAAACAAAATATTAATAATAGCTTTTATAAAGAACTATTATAGAAAAGTCTTAAAATTTTATGGAAACAAATTTCTTACCTTTCTCCATAATTGAGATGAAAAATAGGACGGTTATGTCCATGAGGAATGGTAACTAACTTTCAAAGGAAATATTAATTATAGCAAATCTAAAGTAATACCAAAGAATATTTTTGAATTTTTTTATGAATTACTTTATCATAGACTTCAATAATTGAGATGCAAATAGAATGGATATATCCTGAGCTAAGGATAATCCCCATACAAAGAGTTTTTCGAATTTTTTAAACCAAATTTATATTGAAATTCATAATGTTCTACTACATTATAAGAGAAAACTAGAAAATCCGGACAGAAATACAAAAGCATTTTTAATAAACATATAACTGGTTGTACTTTAATCAAATTGATGTGTTAGTTTACATTTATTTCAATTATAATTTGTTAAATAAGTTCGTTTTCCTACCTGCTAATTCACTGTATTTACATTAATAATGTATTTTAATTGTTTAAATTATTTATCTTAACTATGTTCAATAAATACTTTTTTTTTTTTTTCAATATAACACAAAATTATTGAAGCATTTATATTATTAGTTAGTTAAATCAACAGTCCACGGAATCGAGTCTTTAACATGAATTTAACGTTGTTTTTTAATTTAGTTTTAATTTTAATAAAATTTTCAATATCATCACAGTATACTAAATTTACAAATATCAAATGTGAAGAATTTGACAAAAAAGAATTCTACATTTCAACAATGTCTCTTAAAGGTACAAAAACGTAAAACAGTTGCATTGAACATTTATGTTAAACTCTTTAAACTTCCGGTTAATAACGTAACAGTAAGTTTTTGTTATTGTTTTTACAATTCTTCATCTGATATATTTATATAATTGTAATTGTAAACATGTGATATTTCAAACTGCGGATTAATTTATCCCTTTTGAAGTGAGCCAATGGATTTAAACCGTTTTTATACCCTTCACCACAGGTGTAAAGGGTATATATAAGTTTGTCATTCCGTTTGTAATTTCCACAATTTTCGTCGGAGAGCAAAAAAGTTTACATTTTCGGGATCCTTGTAAGAAATGATGACGATAGGACCATGTCCGTCCGTCCGTCCGACCGTCCGTCCGTCCGTGTGTCGGTTGAAATGGCGTTTATGAAGCCCACCGATAACTGACATATATAATATATATGTCAAACGATCGGAAATGCTTTCGAGAATTTTGCTATTGGAATTCAGCAAGATCGGTTCATACAATGAGGAGATATGTTAAAAAAACCGGTTTTTAGAACCGGTTTTCCAGTTTCTGAAGCCCCTGTATATACTAGGGACTTCGTTTTTACAAAGAAATCTCGGACATTTTTTTCTAAATTTTTGTTCTGAAAAAATTAAATAAATCGGTTCAGTAATAACTGAGATATCGAGGAAAACGAATTTTTTATTTTTGAAGCCCTTGTTCAAGCTACAGATTTTTATTTTTATATAGATCAGTCATAAATGTTTTTACAAAATTTCGTTTTTTTTAATAAACCAAATTCGTTCAGAATCAACAGAGTTATGGCCCAAAAACAAATCTTTTAAGAATATAAATACACATACAAACATGTATATTAAGCATTGTAATGACTATTAGTGACGTTTTTTGTTTTTTTATAGACAAGTATATAATGAATAACAGTGTTGTTGTTCTTTGTATATGCAGTCTGTTCAAAGATAAATAGATATGGAATTGTTGTTGTTTATTTTTAAAAACTAAAACATATCTGTTAAGAATATACATAAATACATACACAAACATTTATATTAAGCATTGTAATGACTATTAGTGACGTTTTTGCCTATAAGACAAGTAGTTTAGTTAGCAACAGAAGTAATATAATGAATAACAATGTTGTTGTTGTTCTTTGTATATGCAGCCAGTTTGTATATACACACATAAAAAAATAAGTAAATATGGAATTGTTGTTGTTGTTTATTTTTTAAAAGCAAAGCCTGCTATGTTTGTTTTTTTTTATATATTCAAATTTTCGTAGTTTGAAAAAAATTTAGATTTATATATGTGAAAATATGAAAGCATACGTTAAGGCGAAAATTTTATTATTTGTCGGTAATATGGTAATATGATGTCGATAAGATAGTAAGATGGTAATATGATAATATGGTGAAGGGTATCAAAGATTTGGCACAGCCGAATCTTTTTTCAATTTCATTGTACAACGTTTCAACAGATTTTTGCAAATTTATGAAGAAACGAGAGAGAAACTATAGTCGGTCAATATCGACCATATAATACCCTACACCATTCTGTATGAGCTGAAAATTAGACCTGTGGCTAATTGTAAACCAACACTTTTACTCAATGTAAAATAAATTATACAAATACAGAACAATGCATTGATACTAACATCTATATGATTTCAAGCCCTTTAGGTCGATTCCCGGAAGTGGGTTTATATGGGAGCTATGGTAAATTATGGACTTATTTATGTCGAATATTAACTTGATACTATCATTCGTATGGAATTTATGTACGTTAAAGTGATTTTTAGAACAGGGGACTTATATGGGAGCTATGGTCAATTATAGACCTATCTTGATGAAATTTGGCAGAAAGATTAACACTTATGTAAAACTCCTTTGTACCGAGTTTCATTGAAGTCAATTATGATCGTTAAACCTCTATTCCGGAAGGACATTTGTATGGGGGCTAGGTGAAATAATGGACCGATCATAACCAATTTCAATGGGCTTCGTACTTGTATCAAAATAATTATTTTTGCCAAATTTCAATAAGATATCTTTAAAATTGCGACCTGCACTTTGTTCACAAGGTTTACATGGACATACAGTCAGCCAGCCGACCAGACGGGCGGACGGACATCGTTAAGTCGACTCAGAAAATGATTCTGAGTCGAACGGTATACTTTAAGGTAGGGGTCCGACAATTTTTCCTGTGCGTTACAAACATCAGCACAAACGCATAATACCCCAACCACCTATGGTGGTGTAGGGTATAACAACAACAAATTTCATTTATAGAATTCTTTTTTAGTTTGCTGCTACAAATATTTTTCTTCCTCTTTCAAAAAAACATATGTGAATTAAATGGAACTTGACATGCTTAACACGTATCTGCTTTAATTTTTTTCTCATCAGGTCGAATTTTTTTCTATGGGCGTGTGTAATATTTTGCCCTAAATAAGCCGATTACTCGAGTATATTTCATTATTACTCGAGAACGGTATGAGCGATTTATACAAATGATATATCAAAATTTCTTTTAAAAAGTGAAAACATCAAAAATCTTCCAGTTTATTATCTTTATCTCAAAGCTGGTAAGACTCTGAGTCAAATAAGTCACATATCTTTAGAATTTATGCACAAATCTTGATTTCATTTTCACAGTTAAGGGAAAATACCCTTCTACACCTGCAATATAGTAGATATACATGGGTGGGCAAAAAATTATTGTTATTTTTTTCGTCTTAAATAAAAATCGGTGGATTAGATGAAATTTATCACGCTAAACAAAAATCTGCTTTCACTTTTTTTCTATCACGTATTGATTTTCTTTTATGGGCTTGACTTCCATGACTCCGGTTTTAGGCAATCACACTTGTATAACTCGAGAACGATTTGTCTAATTTAGATATATTAAACTGCAATAGATAGCGCTTCAAATTATCTTTTAGCTATGTTCATATAATTTTTTGTTGGCTAAATAATTCCGTAGTTATTCGGAAATTAGTAGCTAAAAAATTATTATTATCTTTTTTTTTTTTAATTGGGAAAAATGTTGATCCATAACTCTGAAATTATTGAGCAAATAAAAAATATTGTTTTTTGTAAACATCTCTTGATTTATTGTTTAAATTGGACAAACCATTATGGAGTTTTACAGTGTGAACGCTGAATAAGGTGATGATATTTGTCTTGCCCATAAAAAATCAGTACGTGATAGAAAAAAAGTCAAAGCAGATTCTTGTTTAGCTCGTCAAATTCCATTTAGGTCACCTTTTCTGTTTAAAGAAGAAAGAGAAAAATAGTTTTTGCCTTCCACCACAGCATTACCAGCTTTAAGATAAAGATGACAAACTGAAACATTTTTCTTTAATTTTAGTAAAAAAAAAATATATATATATTAATATTTTCGTGAAAAAATTTCGGACACTATTTTCGAAATAACTTCGAATCTGTTGAGCACATAAAAAAATAAAGTTAATGTGGCTTGATGATACTTTTATCACTATGTCAATCGTATTTACCATTCTTGAGTTATAGTGAAATATACTAGAGTAATGGCGAAATATTAGATACGCCCATAAAGAAATCTTGAAAAAAACTGAAAGCAGATTCGTGTTTAGTACATCAAAGTCCTTCAAGTCCTACTATTTGTCTTTGGGGAGGATTTTTTAGTTGACTAGTGTTATTGATGATAAAAGATTAATTGAGATGACATATTAAATATATCAAAATTATCTTTAATATGACGTACAATATGATTTTTTTGCGCAGAACTAAAATTAGAAAAAAAAAAAATGTTTTCTATACCCCTGGAAAAAAAAAATACAAATTCAATAACATATTTTTTATTAAATTAAACTGTGCCTTTCAGCTTTTTTATACAGAGCATACTTTCTTGTTTAATATTCCACAGCAATGCAGCAAATAGGTAATTAAAAAAAATATGGTATCATTTGTAAAACCTCTAGTTTTACAAGACCATTTCATTTATTGTAAAAATTTGCATTTAAATAACTTAAGAGTAAAAAATTAAAATATACTCAGTTTTGTAGCTCACAGCTTATTTTATGCAGCAACTTCACTTTGGAACGGCAATAATACATGGAAAGCGAGACTTGAAGAATTGAATATTTTCCAGGAACTCCGGGTTGCTTTTCCTAATTGTAGGTCAAGTAAAAGAAATTTACAAAAGATTTAAAACACATGAGGGTTTCTTAAACAGCATTCCGTTTTTTTAATCTCAGTTTAGGACTTTAAAAGTATATATATAGTCAAAATGTTTATAAAAAATAGGTCAGAATCAAAAATGGTAGACTTATCACCACTATAGGCTATTTGGACTTGTTTTCTTATTCCAAATATAAAAATATCGCTGGTACGCTGACGAAGAATACTATGTAATTTTTGAATAGCTTTTCAGGAAGTGAAAAACACCTTTCTTTTTTGCTAAAAGCCATATAAATACATATAAATTCATTCGATAACTTTGAAACTAATCCATATATTTGAAAATATATTAAAATTTAAAATGGACGATCATTAAAATGTGAACCAGACCAAACAATAAAATATTTCAGATTTATTTCTACAAAAATTTAGATTTTGGCCCACAGTCTTTTTGACGTAGAAACAAGGGTCTCTGTTTCATTAAAATTTTACGAAATTTGATTAAGTTATTAACATTGTATATAATAGTACATTACAAATAATTAAATATTTATTTTGTTTTTAAACTATGATGTTATTGTCCATAAATTAATATTGGAAGAAAATATGTTTAAAATTACTACTTTCATCAGGTGACTACATGTTTCGACTGTTGGTGGGTGCTTACCAGTGTTACCGTTTGGCGACTTTAGTCGCCAATTGCCCCTTTTTCAACCACTTGGCCACTTTTTTGGCCCCTTTTTTAAATGGCGACTAAATGGTGACTTTTTAAGCCTATGTGCTAAATGACGAGAAATTTAATTGTTTAAAATATATCGACCCATTATTTCAACAAATAAATTAATAATTTTTAGGTTGTTTCACACTATAGTGATATAAAAAACCGCGGAGTACTTAAAAATGAACTGAAACTGTTAGTAATTAAAAATAATAATAAAGTTTTTGAACAGCTATTTAAATTATGATATGCCGAATCTTTTTTGAACTGGATTGAAAAAATAAAAAAAAATAAAAAAATCGAATATTTCTTAACCTAATGTTATCACACAATTTATGGAGAAATACTTTTATCATAATTTATATTTTTACATTCCTCTTAGCAATAACTCGGGTGTTTTTTTTTTTTTTACTAAATTATCAATAATAAAAAATATACTTGTGGATCCATGCATACCGTCCAAAATTTGCTAACGGGGATTTGAAAGACTGTAATACAGAAGTTTAATTAATTAAAAGAGGATACATCTTTATTTTTGCAATAATAAAAATTGTTGTATTTTATTTTATTTTTGTTGTATTATTATTTTGTTATTACTATAACTGAATTTTGTAGTTATTCTTAAAATACAAAATTTTTTGTTATTGTTGTTATCAAATAAACAAATTTTAAGGAGTTTTTTAGGCTTATAAGCAGTTGGCCCCTTTTTTCCAATAAATCATTTTTTTTGGCGAACTTTTATTTTAAAATCCCCTTTTTGGGACACTTTTTTAAAATTCTCAACGGTAACGCTGGTGCTTACAATGATTGGAAATTTACCCATCCCCTTTGCACCTGAACTTATGGAGGTTTTTGATAAAGTTATTCTAACAAAATGTTGAAACTTTTGCTGTATTAGTTTTTAAGATATAAGATATATAATATTTTCGTTTGGGTATCATTACTCCTGGTCCTATCCTGGTTCATTTTAAGTTTGGTGATTGATGAGAGATATTCCCGCAAAATTTTAAAACTTTTGCTTTAAAAGTATTTAATTTATCTGATAATTAGCATTTTCTTTGTATGGGAGATATCACTTTCAAAAGCTCTTATTGAAAATTAAAGTTTTACTTTCGGGCATCATAAAATGATACTGTGAAAATTTCAAGAAAATCGGTCAAGTTGTCTATAGAGCCCAAGCAAACAAACAGTTTCATTTATATACGAGGGCGGATCAATATTTCCGTGACTTTTCGAACTTACCTCGTAGTTATATGATATGCAACACTGTTCCCATCAAGTACCACCTGTTAATACTGTCAAATTTTGAGCAAGTGTCGTCATTTACTTTGCGTTTAACAGCTGTTCAAAACATACAACTTCGTGTATTTTTCTAAAAATGGAAAAAATTGAATTTCGAGTGCTCATTAAACATTATTTTTTGCGAAGAAAAACGTCAATCAAACCAAGGAAAAGCTCGATAAATACTATGGGGACTCTGCACCATCGATTTCAATGATAAAAAAGTGGTTTACTGACTTTCGTTGTGGTCGCACTGACACTGAACGTTCTGGACGGCCAATTGAGGTCAGTACACCCGAAAATGTCGAAAAAATCCACGATATGGTGTTGGCCGACCGAAGAGTAAAAGTGCATGAGATTGTTGATGCCATAGGCATTTCATATGGTAGTGTGGATTTTATATGATCAGCTGGGTTTAAGAAAGATGTCTGCAAGATGGGTGCCGCGTTTGCACTAAATTGACCATAAACGTAAACGTGTGACAACTTCAAAGGATTGTTTGTTTGGAGTTGTTTAACTGCAATCCGAATGAGTTTTTGCGGCTTTTTGTAACTGTGGATAAAATATGGATCCATTACTGTACTTCGGAGACCAAGCAGCAATCTAAACAATAGGTTTCTCCGGGTGAATAAGGTGATGTCGGCCAATAAGGTGATGGCAACAGTTTTTTGGGATGCAGGGAAAATCAATAAATGGCAAATATAATGCCAACAGAAAACGGCCAAGAAAAAAAGTTTTTTTTCATCAAGATAATGCACGGGTGCACACTAAAGGGCTGCGCAAACACATTCATTTTCTTGCCGGCGTAAAACATTCACTTCAATGAACTCTGTTATAGTGAAAAATTATGTTTATAGATAAGTATACCATTCATTCATTATAAGAAAGTGTGAGTAGATAAAACGAAAATAAAAAAACAATTCTGTGTATGTTTTGACAATGATCGTAGGCTAACAGTTACTTCGTTGTGAGTTTTTTTTTCGCTGTTCGTATCAACTTCACTCAGTGTACGACCATTTTCATGAATAATTCGAATTATCAGTAGATACTATGAATGTTTATGCTTTATGTGATGGATATTATGTTTTGCTTGTTTGGTGGTTGCTTTATAACGTAGTAAAAAAAAAAAAACAGAAGTTTATGGTAACATTCTAAAGATTTTACATATTGATATAGTTACAAAATGAAATATTGGGATATTTTAATTGTATTTTTATTTATAATACATCAATTAAATTTGTTATAATTTTCTATTTTATTAAAAAAAAAAAAAAAAAATAATTAAAGAAGAACATATTTAATTTAATCAAAATTAAAACAAATATTTTTTTCTTAAGAAGATATTCATACGTTTTTATATGATTATTGTAATCTTAAATAATTTTCATATATATTTTATTTAAATGAAAAAAATTCAACAAATTTTTATGATTTTGATTGCAAAACAATATATTTAAATAGAAAAAAATAATAATTTTATTAAGCAAAAATTCCAAAGAAATAAAAATATTCAGCCACAGAAGGTTTGAAAAAAAAGTTACATAGTTTTTTTCAAATATTGAAGTATAAAAATGAAAATATTACTTATTTTTATTATTCCAGTCAAATTTAAAAATATTACAAAATATTAATGACGATCAAAAATATTCAAATATTTTCTAAGAATAGAAAAATTTAAATGTTTTGAAAAAGATTTTTTAAAATTGAATTTAAAATATAGATTAATTGTATTCAACCTAAGGAAATAAGATATGTATATTTTCAATTTAGTTGAAGACTTTGGAATTTGATTTAAAATTTTTATTTTATATGACAAATAGAAAAATATTTAAAAATTTTTATTTCAAATTATTTTCAAGCAATTGAAGAATATTTTACATTTTTTTATTTTACATCTAAAATATAAATAAACTACATAAAATAATTTATTTTTAACAAATATTTTAGATGAAAATATTCACAAACATTCAAAACTTATTATATTATAGTATATAAAAGATTGAAATAATAATTATTAGTTTAACAGAAATAAAACTTATTTTCATCAGAGAAATACAAAACAAAATAATGGAAAATTTTACTTTCAATAAAAATCAAATAATAATTTCTTAAACAATTATCAAATTTTCATATAACATTTAAATTTAATTTATAAAGTTTAAGATATAAATTGACCTTTTTAAAAGTAGATATGTCACTGAGAAAGGTATAATCAACTCGGTGCGGATCAACGTATTTCAACTTGTAAAACAACAAAACACGTATGCTATACCCTACAGTAACAAAAAGGTCACAACTCGTCCATTAGTAAACAAACAACCAAAACTTCAAATTAAAGAACGTTATAAAAAGAACACACATGTATAAACTAATGTATTGCTCTGTATTTTTTGTATTTCTTTATGGGTAGTACATACATGTACGAACTCATATATGGCTTTTGATATTTTTTTGTGCTTCTTTGGTGGTGGATTTTTTCTTTGCTTTTGCCACGCACTTTTTATATACAAATCAAAACAAAAGCGAAAAAGAAAATACAATGAATTATCTATTTCATTGCACAATGAAATCGTATACAACATATCCACACAACTCACATAGGTTCTGTACTATATGGTTTTGCATTCTCTACTCATATGTTTTGAGTTTTCGTGGTCAGTTATTGTGGATAATACTCATTCATTCATTTCACAATGAAAAAGCACACAACATGAACTAACTGTTTTTACGATTAATGTATTCAGCATTCATTTTTCGGCATTCATGCAGCCCTTTAGTGCACACGTGTGCAGTCTCAATGGCAAAACTCTATGAATTGGGCTACGAATTGGTACCTCATCCTAGTGACTACTTCCTATTTCCAAACCTAAAGAAATGGCTCGGTGGAAAGAGATTCAGCTCCAACGATGAAATTATTGACCAAACAAATGCCTATTTTAAGGTCCTCGAAAAATCCTATTTTTTGGAAGGGATACAAAAAACTGGAGAAACGTTGGACTAAGTATATTGAGTTAAAAGGAGATTATGTTGAAAAATAAATTTTTGTTTTGCAAAAAACACTGTGTTTCATTCAAAAAGTCACGGACTTATTGATCCGCCCTCGTATAGATAATAGCTTATGGGGACAAAAGAACGTAATGAGTACGATCGACGGGTGTCAAAAATAATTGAATAAAGAAAAGACAAAAACAATGTTATACTGTCAAATAGAAAAATAAGTTCTAAAAGAATAACGATGGCTATGAATATCTTAAAAATTTTAACAGAAGCTAAAAAATGAAAAAGTCCACAAAAATTTTTTATACAAATTAATAAATAAATTAATTAAAACTAGAAAAATAACTTCTTTTTAAAACGTTCAACCTCGCGGTCATAAGTAGAACCGTGATATTTTGGCGATTATTATAAAACATACCAAGATTTATTTTCATTGGGTAAAAAAATACTTTTGTCTTTCCGTAGGAAGTGAATCCCTTTACTATTCATACATATACATATATATTTATGTTTTTATTGTGTTCATATTACACAATTTTGGCTTAAAGCTATTTTATGTATATTTAGTTACATTACATGCCTAGTTTTATAAAATTTATGTAAATTTATTTCGATACAAACATACTAACGCACAATCTATTTCATATGTATTTATAGTTGTAGCTGAAGATGTAAAAAATAATTTCTTTTGTAGTCATAGGAAAAAGAATCGAAAGAAATAAATTATGCCTTTTGGTTAATATCTGAAGACATTGAGTTGAGTCAATATATTTTAAGCCTTTTAATTAGAACTTATCATATACACTTATTGCCACCGTTTCTAATAGAATGGAAAGCAATTTTATTCAAAAACAAAATAGTAACTATTATATATTCAGCTGGATTGACTCTTATATACATATATGTCATAGGAGCACATAATTTTCAAAAGACGGACAGGCGTAGAATTTCAAAACGATTCAGAATTAAAATATTTTGGGAGATTTATTATCAACAGAATAGACATGGAATTACAAATAATTCCCAATTTGGAGTTCAAGCTTAGGGGATATTTAATAAAAGTTTTTATTAAGGGCCTGTGTGAAACGATAGAAAAGTATGTTTGTTAATAAATTTTTGATTGGTATAAGTTGAATAAAATTTTACTACCTCATAAGGCTAGTAGAACTTTTGACGTTTAAAAAATTTTAGAGAAATTTTCAATAACAAATAAGCGCGAATGCTATATTCGGCTCAGCCGAATATACAGTTAGGGACAAAACTATTTGTACACCTCATATATTCGTATACCTACACGCACATTTTCAACAGATCCGCTGTTTTTATACTTGCTTACAATGTATTGTACTGTGGAATGTTGCAAATTTACTAAATTACTTATATTCCGGAGAGATTTTCCTTTTTTATGTTCATCAATAATTAAATTTTTAATATCCAAACTCAACTCTTTTCGCTTTCCCATTTTTGATGTGCTTATTATTCAAAACGTTAAAACCAACTTCTTATTTTGTAAAATAAAACTCGATTAACGAAGAAAATATAACGGTATTTAAAAAAATCATCATACAAGAGTCCAACGTACAAATAATTGTACAAAGTACTGATGTACAAATACTTTTGTCCCAAAGATTTTTACTTAAATTGTACTTTTTTTTAACAATGTGTTATATATTAATTTATTTTTTATCAAATAATTCAATAAAAATGGACCTGAATTAAAACTACATATAATAATTTTTTATTCTTTATAAATTATTTAAGATATACGAAATGCATGGGTGTACAAATAGTTTTGTCCCTAACTGTATATACCCACCATCAAGTTTTTCAAATTTCACGTTATATAAGAGGTGGGCGGACCACGCCCATTTTGTGTTTCCGAGATTACATTGGTCCTTGAATTTTTTGTACAATATTTCGTTGATTTTAACCTTATATGGGAGGTAAGAGGTAAAAAAAAACAAGCGCGAATGTTATATTCGGCTCGGCCGAATCTATATACCCATCATCAAAACTCTATTCCGGGAGGACATTTGTATGGGGGCTAGGTGAAAAAATGGGCCAATCATGACCAAATTCAATTGGATTTGTCCCTGCGCAAAAAAATTATATGTCCCAAATTTCATCAAATTATCTTCAAAATTGCGACCTGTACTTTGCGCACAAGCTTTACATGGACAGCCAGCCAACCGACCAGACGGACAGACGGACATGGTTAAGTCGACTAGAAAGTCATTTTGAGTCAAACAGTATACTTTAGGATTTTTTCTTTGCATTACAATATTTAAAAACAAAAATATCAAACTAAGTATAAAAGCAGAAAAGTCGAATTTAAACCCAAAAGTCGAATATTATTTTAAGTTTATTCCCGTAAAGCTTTTTTTTTCAAACTAAATTTTTAAATTTTAAAACCCAGGAAAAATTTAAAACATGTTCTAAAATCATTAGTTCTAGAACTGGTGTAATCAGAACGACTTCAGATTCTTTAATAACATCCTCTGAACTAGTGCAATCACAACCAATTCTGACACTAATGCAGTAGAACCTTATTCTGATTCTAAATTCGTTTTAAGGAATGTTTTAGAGAACTAGTGCTTAAGAACTAATTCTGTATGACTTCCACATCACTTCTGAGAACAAATTACTGGTTCTTGAATGACTTCTGAGAACTGTTTAAAAAACTTGTATAAAAAATTTCAAAAATTAAAAAAAGGAGTATTTACAAAATTAAATTGATTTCAAAAGTGGCCTTTATGAAATAACCCATTAGAATAAAAAATAAAAAAACAGGTTCTTAAACCGTTCCCTAACGCTTCTATGGAACTAGTTCTGAATGTGACAATTTCGAACAAAAATCATTTATTAAAGAACTAGTTCTAGAACCGTTCCATAGAATGAGTACTGGCTAGCTAACACTTCCACAGAACTAGTTCTGGAGGTGACAATTTCAAACAACGCCTAAGTAGAACAAGTACAGGCTATTTTCATATGTTCTGGAACTAGTTGTAGAACTAATACAATTTTTCCTGTGAATATGCTTTTTGATTTTTATTGTATTGAAAGTTCATGCATAATTTGTTTTTATAATTTTTTGAAATTTCTTTTTGTTATTGCAATTCATTGAAAATATTTTCAAATATTTCAATATATGAGTTTTGAAAAGATTTTAAAATAGATTTTTAAATATTGTTTATGGTACGAAAAAACAACAAAATAATATTGACTTTAACAAAAGTTTAATTTTAAATTTCTTTTGTGGTAGGTGACTGTATATCTTTCTCAACCTGTCTTTTTTTTTTTTAATATCTTCAAATATAAAAAATTCAAATACTTTTGTGAGGTACCTAATATGACTGCACGTGTTATTTTTCTCAATTTCTCGAAAACGATTTTGTGATATTTTTTCTCCATTTGGTGGAAGACATATAAGGCAAATAAATCCCATTTAAAAAAAAAAAAAAAAAAATTCTTTTATTTACCTAATATGATAAATTACAATAACTTATTTTTTTATTTAAATAATTAATAAGCTAATTTATGTGAGACACTGTATATACAACCTTCACTGTATATAAAAAATATACATTTTTACTTTTAAAATGTCATTGTTTTCAATTCGCATGTATTTTAAATCAATTAAAATTTCATTTTAGCAAATTAACATACAATTTAATGACTAGACTATAAAAGAACATAAAAGTTTATTAAAAATAACACAAATTCAACAGACGCCGTTTATATGTATGTATGTAGAATGAACTAAATTACAAAATAAACTTAACAATTATATTGTTAATAATACGCTATAAAACTACATACAACAATACTTAAAGTTGGACATTAAAGTTAGAATATTATGTACTACATATGTATGTACAATGTACATATTCCACAAATTCATACATAAGCGAATAAATGAAATGGTTTGAAAGTTCTTTCAACTTAAATTATTTATTTATGTTTCACTTGTTCGTTACGAATGTATTGCATCCACCGAATTCAAAGTAATTTTAGTTAGATTTGATTTTTACAATCCACAGTGGAATTGAAAATATTATCATTAGTAGTCTAAGTTATGAGTAATTGTCAAATAGAATATGCCCTTAAAAATTAAAAAAATATGCTCTATTGTTTTTCATTGGCTAAATTCTAAATTATCTAATATTCATGACTAAAATAACCTGATTTTTATAAGCTAATGATAGAAAATGATTTTTTTTTCACACTTAAAAACTAATACATTGTATTAAAAATTTACAAAATGTCTATGAATTTGTCAGATGAAAAATATTAGGGTATCGGATCTGAAAAATGTATATAAAAGTTAAAAAAATCTATTCTATTCTATTCCAATTTTTTTTTTTTTTTGCTTTTTGTCCAATTTTCTCGGACGAACAAATATTTTAAATTTATGTTGCGAAACTACAAATGGATTGATAAAATTAACTTACTTTTAAATTGAATAAAAGTACACATTTTAAAACAACAATAAGTATTTATTGTCGTATGATGATAAGTATAATGAACTGCAATTTGTAATGTTCATAATAATACACAGAGAGAAAAATTAAATAAAAGGATAAAATTATTATTTTTTTTTATCAAAATGGAACCGTTTTTAGCAATTGATTAATATAAAGTTTTTCATTACAAGCATTGGTTAAGGTGTTCTGTAATGACTTTGTCATTGTGAATTTACGGGATATTTATGTTTGTTTTCTAAAATTTCTGAAATATTAGGTTTTATTTAAACATAAGATTAAATTCTTTCAGTTTACTTTGCAATAATTTAAACTAGGAATGTATAAACTGTCAATTATAAGAAAAATGGTTTATAACCGAAATAAAGCTGGGAAAAAAAATATCGAAATAGTTACAACAATAACAGAAACAAGAATCACACATGAAATGTGGCATAAGGAAATCCTAGCCGTCATATTGATTACCGACATTCTAAACACATACTCGCATACACAAACCAACGCATAGACATTTAACACAAACGAAAAAAAAAAACAGGAAAAACACTCAAAAAATCGGAAAACTATGACTAACATGCAACAGAGCTAGTGAAGCGAGGTAAAAAGCAAATATGGTGCAAGATGCGATTAACTGCATGCAATTTTTATGTGAAATTTTACACATACTCCATCATTTGTTTATACACTAGAGAATATGTATACATACATATGTATATGTGCATGTTAAAGAAGTTTAATGGTAAAGAATCGTAAAAAGTCTACTAAATGAAATTGAAACATAATATTAAAGTCAAAACTGAAAAATAAAGTAGAACTTGAAAATTCAACTACAATAAAGCGAGCAAGCACTTATATTTGATGATTGTAAGTTTGTTATTTTAGGATAAATAAAGTTCAAAATAAGAAAAAAAGTATGGCTAGAAATATCTTTGTGATATAAATACCTATATAAATATTCCATTAAAAGCCTAACATACAAAACCAAAAAAAAAAAAAAACACCCCTACCGCCTACACATCCTAACTGTAAAAATTCATGAGGGGTCCATTTTTTTAAGAGTAATGTACATTTCTTTAGAACATTCATAAGCATTATTACATTATGGGATTTATACACTTTTACGGTAATTCCTTTAGGTGGGCCTTATAAAGGAGCTTTGGATTGATCCTGATCAAATTTCGTACTACGGTTTCATAAATAAAATTTTAGATTAGATTTTAGAATGGCCTCAGAACTGACAACTCGTGTTAAAACTCACCAAATTCACTATTTTTTAATATTTTTCTGTGTACTTTTAAATTTTTCAAATATTTACCCAATTCACAATTTCCTTATTTTGTTATTTGTTAATGTTTAATATGAAGAAAAATAGTACTTTTTAAAAAATAATACTTTGTGAATATGTGTGTTATTTTCAAATGAGTTGTTGTTATATTATTATTTAAAAAAAAGAAAAAATATTTTATTTTATTTTTATACCTTACACCATCATAAGTGGTTGGGGTATTATGCGTTTGTGCTGCTGTTTGTAGCGCATAGAAAAAGATATCCAACACCCACCTCAAAGTATACCAATCGACTCTGAATCACTTTCTAAATCGATCTAACGATGTCCGTTCTTCCGTCCGGCTGGCTAGACGGGTGGTTGTCCATGCAAACCATGTAACCAAAAGTACAGGTCGCAATTTTGAAGATATTTCATTGAAATTTGCACGTTAGACTTTTATGATACAAAGACAAAGTTCTATACAAATGTCCCTCCTGAATAGAGTTTCAGCACTTTTGTATAAGTATCAATCTTCGTACCAAATTTCATGAAACTCGGTCCAAAATTGACCATATCTCCCATATAAACCCCTCTTCCGAAAATCACTTTAACGTACAAATGCTAGTATAAAGTTAATATTCGACATAAATAAGTTATATATAACTATAAATCATTGTACCAAATTTTATAAAGATAGGTTCATAATTTATTATAGCTCCCATATAAGGCCTACTTCGGAAATCGTCTAAGTGCATAAAATCATACAAGGGTTAGTATTAACGTATCCCCGAGTTCTGATGCACATATACAATGGTGTAGGATATTACATGGTAGGGCTTGACCGACTATATCTTTTTTATCGTTTTTAATGAAAGATTTTGGAGATAATTTTAATTTATGAAAACTAAGATTTTTATATATTACAACACCCATCTTAAAGTATTCCAATCGATTAAAAATTATTTTCCAAGTCGATTTAACGATGTCCGTCCGCCTTGAATGCTGTCTGGTTGCCACGATTTCAATAAGGTTTGGTAAAAATAAATTTTATAAAAGAGTAAATCAGAATACCAAATTTTATCGGTCTATAATAAAACAAAACTCCCTCATAAGATCATAAAATTACTCTAACTTGCATAAAAACTACATTAATGATAGTATTAGTATAATATTTGATACAAAACAATTTCATATAAGCAGAAATCATAGTACTAAGGATTCATAGGGATTGTTCCACAATTGGCCACTGATCGCATATAAGGCCATTTCCGAAAAACTTAAAAATCATTTTGAGCCTCAAACGGAAGGGTGTAGGATATTATATTGTTGGACTTGAACAACTGTATTTTTTGACTTGTTTTCATTGATAAATCGATTTTTTTTAATTTTAGTGAAAAAATAGAGTTGTGAAAAATAGGAATGTAGTAAAAATTTAGCTTATTGGTGAAAATTTTATTTTTTTTTTTAAGAAATCTACAAATTTTAAAACGAAATATCTTTTATCATAATTCATAAACATAGGTTTCACAATTTTATAATGTTGTTTTAAATTCCCATATAAATTTTCAATGAAATTAAAGAAAGATTCGCCTGTGCCGAATCTTTGATACCCTTCACCATCATACCGACAAATAATAAAATTTTCGCCTTAACGTATGCTTTCATATTTTCACATTTATAAATGTACATTTTTTTCCAAACTACGAACATTTGAATATAAAAAAAAAAATAATAAAATTAACTGACTTTTTGTTGTGTACGCCCAAAAGTTACATTTTGTAGCCGTTAAAGTGCTTGTGTATGTAAAAAGGGGGCACTTTTTGGTCGTTGAAGTGCCTATTTGTCATTTTATTGACCCTTCGGTAGTCGTGGAGGTGATTGTGTGTGCAAAAAACTGACACTATGAAGTCGTTGAGGTGGCAATAGACTTCCTTCTAGGACAAGCCCATGTTAAAGTTACTATTCACGTAGCTAATAAAGTTACTAGTGGTACCCTAATATAGTCGGTTAGGTAACTTGTACGCAACTGCCACCATTGACTGCAGGGTGCTTTCAAAAAATAAACAACAACAATTGCATATTTATATATTTTTATATGTATGTATGTACATTAAAGTGCCTCACGAAAAAAAGTTGCAAATGCACCCCTCTAGAAATGAAGATTAGTATGTTCTTATATGATTCCCAAAATATTACATCTCAATATTAAGATTAACGTGAGCTGGACCATTTTTAAAACACCTCTGAAATTAAGTATTTATTTATTATTATCAAAATTTTAGTTATAAGAACATTAACTTCAAAGTATAAAAGGTGCATACTACGACCTTGAATATTCATTTTAATAATTATTATGTCTCTTTTCAGTCGCAGAATATTAAGATTTTACTAACATTTTTTATCATATTTTCTTTTTTCAAACATGTAATTTTATATATTTCGGACATTTTTCAAAATATATTAGGTTTTAATGTACCATAGAAAAGGTATATCCTGTTACTATTGAAGATAACACGTAATTAACCCATTAATAGCCAGAGGGTCAATTTCATTCATTTAGTTCCCAAAAGCTTGAATTAGCAATTTTTGCAAATAAATCGCATGGAAATACTTATTACACTTAAATTTTGATAAATTTATGAAAAACATAATAAGTTCATTTAAAACCGCGACAATAGTCTAATAAAAATGAGCTTTTTAATTTCGATAAATTTATGATTTTGAGGACATGTTTGTCCTTAACTAACTATTTGGTATAAAAATTAACTTAACCAATTATGGACCGGAAATTCCAAAATATTAATTCTGCAACTATATGGTTGTTGAAGCATTTTTAATTTTGAACCAGATGGGAAGCGGATAATGACAGATCTAAGAGAAGATATCTCAAAATAAACTGAGTTTTAGTTGGAAATATCAATACTTTTTATTTTGAACCGACTTTAAATTTCTTGCTTGTTTAACTTTGGGAACTATTCAAGGTCTTGAAATTTTTTGTTTTATTATTAATATACATCCATTTAAAGTAAATAAAAAAAATTATTGATATAAAGTGATATTTATTCCAAATAATAGTGTACACTGGGCTACGACCCCTGAATTTTGGCCATAAGTAGAGTACATAGTTTATATATAAAAAAAATATATCACATATCAGCTTTTTTGGGACGCCGATTGCGATTTTGTAAGAAAAATAAAAATTCAAAAATTTAATAAGTAGATTTTTAATTAAAGTTTTTAAATTCAAGCATTCGAATAGTTATATGCAATTTAAATTTGTTTTTATGTAATAAAAAATAATTTCAGATTAACGCCATATTGGATTTGTCCTTTTTTTATTTCTAACATTTTATGTAAACTATAATAGTCCATATTTCATAAACATATTTATAAACGTTTTTGGTCGCTATTTTGTTTTTTTAATTTTTTTTTTTTTTTCGTAAATTATGATAAGAATCAATTTTTGTGCATCAGGTAAATGTGATTATTTTGTTGTACCTGAGAAGACTTAAGCTTTTTCTAAGTGGTGTCGAAATACCTTTTAAAGATAAATTTAAATATCTAGGTATTATCTTCAATAACCTTTTAAATTTAATGAACATGGCAAATTTAAACTGAATAAAGTTAATCAAGTTAAACGATATTTTGGCAGAGTTTTAGTACATTAATCATTGCCGGTTAGAACTAAATTGTTAATTTATAAAACTTGTTTAAGACCCGTATTATTGTACGGTTTTTTATTAAACCCACTCTTATGAAAAAAATTGAAATTTTTGAGAGATCTGTATAAGGATCATGCATTTGAAATAACTTTATTTCGAGTTGTAAAAGATTTTCTAACATAACAATATATAAAGAATCAAAGGTAACTCCATTGAGTTTTTATGTAATTGATTTAATTAAAAATTATATTAACACATTGATTTTGCACGAAAATATTGTTCTTAAAGAGATAATTGCTTCTCAAAAAGATTATAGTTGGACAAATACAAATTATCTATCTCATTTTGGTTTACAAAATGAAAATATTGTTTTTAATTTAGCAAATTCTTCACCGGATTTTTTTAAAAAGATATATCCCGGCACTCACAGACGTTAGCTATATTTATTCTGTAGGTTTTTTTTAGTTTGTAAGTATTAATTTATGTCTATTTTATTTTATAAGAGATATTATATATTATTATCTCAGCCGATTTAAAAGATTTTTATATGGGTGTAGGTTATCTCTTTTAGTTTAAGAGATATTTGGCTTCAAACATTAAAATTTTTGTTTTTGGACCAATCTTGGTAAAGTTTTTTCGCTATAGCGTGTCAAAATTTCACTCGATTTTTTTTTTAAATATTTTTTTTTATTAACAATAAATAAAAAAATGGTGCTAAAAATTTTTTGACAAAATCTTTACGGAATCAAAAGTTATAAGCATTTGAATTTGAATTTAAAAAAAAAGTAGATTTTTTGCCGTTTTTTGCGATAAAGGTAGTTACGTTTTTTTTGAGTTATAAAAAATTTTCTTAAATAACATATATAGTATTTATACTTTTCTGAAAGATTACTTTATGAGGAATTGTGTGAAGGAAAAAATGATTAAAAATTTTAATACTGCGTGAACCAGGGTCTCTCAAAATTTATCCACTTTTTTATGATTTTCCAATTTTTGACTTAATTTCTCAAATCGCAAAGCTGGTATTAAAAAATAATTATATTTTTTACAAAGCTGGATTTGTTTTTAATCTTCTGGTAATAGAAATTTTTGCTCCCCGATATCGGTTGGGAAGATATAGCAAAAAACTTAAAAAATCCCATTTTTGGAAATTTTTGAAAGTTTTTTGGGATTTGCGGGATTTTTATTGAGAAATCCAAAAAAATTACTAAAGGTCCAAACTCAGCATCAAAAAATCTATCTAAGTACAAGATTTCATTTAAAAATATTACCTAACAAAAATGTTATTCCAAATTTGCAGACCTCGACTAGCAGAGTTCACTCATATAAAAATCTTTTAAATCGGCTGAGATATAACGAATCTGGACCGTTTTAAATTTTTTGAACACCCGAGGTATCCAACTTAAACTCGCCTACACCTCTACTAACACTGTCTGAAATTTCATTGAAATCAGACCAGCCGTTTGAAAATTCCACATTTATTTCCATTTTATTTTTGAAACGGGACACTGTGCTTCGTGAGCAAGAGCATTTTTCTTTCATCTAAAATTATATTTTCTATTCATAATATAGTTAAGTTTGGTACTGATTATAATATATATATATAAGACAATACACTATAATCTTAAATATTCCTTAATTATTTTTAATTTTATGATCAACTATTGTTATAAAAAGGCTCAATAAAATTTAACTTTAACTTTAATACATTATTGTATTTTCATAATTATTATTAAAAAATTTTTTCACAATATTTTACAATATAAATGAATGAGGTTTGAAGGACCTTTTTTAGTTAAAGGGCTATATCTTAGGTTTTCATGAACGGTTGCCAACGGTCGCAAAAACTTAGATAGAAAACAATTCAGGAAATCCACGGTATTATTAGTATGAAAATATTACTTGGATCTGCTTGGATCTAGGCTTTGGAAATTCCTATTTTTTGGTGAAAAATCATATTTTTGACAAATAAGATCATTGTTTCACATGAAATGTTCCAATTTTTTATTTTATTTAAGTATTTGTTTTCACCTCTCTTATCTGAGATCATTTCCGATTTTCAGAAAAAATATGATATTTTGAATTTGACCTCTTACTATTTAGAAACTATTTAGAAACGGTTACCCGCAATAGCAAAAAAATGTTTGGTTATAAAATCCAAAGTCTTTAGATTCTGTATGAATTTTTCACCTCTACTTGAATTGGACTTTTTGCCAATAAATCGAGCTTGTGGCCCAAAGTGTAGTGGTAGCAAAAAAGATGGTTTTCAAATTAAAACAGTTTTAATATTACGGAAGAAATTAACAATTACATAAATACCAAAGAACGAAATTAAAAAAATAAAAAACTAGAAACGGAAATAAAATATTATTGCATGTTGCACATTTACACAAACCTACATACATATTCATGTTACAGTCAAACACGGTTATAACGAACTCGAAGGGACCGACGAATTTAGTTCGTTATAAACGTAATTCGTCGTATCCGTAAAATTTAAAAAAAAGAATATTTGGAAATAAAACCCATGTATTTCATTACGCTACTAATATTTGTAATTAAATCGTATTTCTTTCCTTTAAAAATTAACTGTATTTATGACGTTTATATATTAAGGATTTCAATATATCAGAAATAATATTTTTTCCATTCACCAGTCATTTCGTAAGTGGCAAATTGAGATTAATTATATTTTTTATAATCATTAAATGTTTTCTTTTATTACCAAGGTTTTAAAATTAGCATGTTTTGAGATGTGTACTCTTTAAGGCATAACGATTTAATATTATTTATATTTTAATCCTCTTAGTTTTTATTTTTAGCTATTTTCTATAAATGTGTATGCGTTATGTTAAAAAGGACAACAACTGTAAATATAAAATTCTTCTTTTATTTGTCCGATAATTTAAATTGAAATTAATGAAAATTATTTCTATTTGTCCAGTAATTTAAATAGAAATGAATAAAAGATAATTCTGTTAGTTTTCACATTTTATAACAATTTTGAAATGTGCAATTTAATTTGATTAAAACTAGTGTTTGTGCTAGTTCGTTATAAACGTAGTTTTTTGTATGAAATACTCTTCTTGGGATCATAAAAATGTGTTCGATATAAAAATAAAGTTCGCAATAACCGTGTTCCCTATAAACGTAGTTGTTTGTATGGAAATTGTATGTAAAATCAATGGGACAGAAGATAAGTGTTCGCTATAGCAATAGTTCGTAATAACCGGCGTTCGTTATAACCGTGTTTGACTGTAATATGTTTGTAGTACTTACACAAAATCAGCGAAAAGGAAAAAATGCAACATGCCCATACTACTAGAGATAAAAAAAAGTAGTAGGTAATTTCAGCAGTAGTAATCACATTTTCATTCACAACTGCATTTATAAATTGGAAATGTATATGAATGCAAGTTTAGTAGAAATATACAAACAAAGGAGTATATATAAGTATGTATGTAAAGTGGTGTAACATTATACTGGTGTCTGTTATTGACAGTTAACACTATAATCATTTAGTTTTTCTTACGTTTTCTTGGTCTATAAAAACCTTAGAAATTTAATGAATGTTTGTGCAATCATATGTAAAATTTTGCAACTTTGTATTGGTTTTATGTGTCCATTTCATATTCTACTTATACTTAACAAATACTTAGTCACTCACGTACACATGTTACGTACATATATCCTTTGGTATATGACATGTTTCATTTATCAAAACTAATAAAATAAAAACTTGAAAAGTAATAATAAAATTATTACCTACGTACATAAGTATGTATGTACATAGCAAAAAGAAATCATGATTTTATTTAACTGCAAAAATGAACAATTGTTGTAGTTGTTAGTTATTGTTTTTTCACTTATTATTCTTAGTAAATTATTATTGGTAGCCATTTCAAATTATAGTTCGCTGGTATTACATTCAGAAAATATACATATATATAATTACCTATGAACAACATTTTCTTTAATTGTTATTTTTGTAGTTGCTACTGCTGTTTCAATGTATTGTATTTTTCAATGTATACATGTTGCATTATGTACTTTTACAATTAATTTAAAAGCAATGAGTCGATGAAGCATGCGACATTGTATGTTGACAGAACATACAATGAGAAAGTAGTAATTATACCCTACACCACTATAAGTGGGGAGGGTATTATGCGTTTGTGCTGATGTTTGTAACACCCAAAAATATTGGTCTAAGACCACCTTAATTTATACCAATCGGTTTAGAATCACTTTCTGAGCCGATTTAACGATGTCCGTCCGTCCGTCTGACCGTCTATGTAAACTTTGCAATCAAACTACAGGTCGCAATTTTTAACAAAAATTAATGAAATTTGGCATAAATTGTATATAAATATAAATAATAGTGCCAAATTTTACGAAGATCGGTCCATAATTTACCGTAGCTCTCATATAAGGCCCTCTTTCGGGTATCACACAAAAGTGAAAAAAAGTTGGTATCGACGAAATATTCTGTATTCGTATGTTTTATTTTACACTTAATATAAGTATCGGTCCACATTTGGCTAATTTCAGTCTAATAACAGATCCCTCCCCGAATTATAAGGTCCACAATGGTGAAGGGTATCATATGGTCGGGCTTGACCGACTATATCTTTTTCTCTCGTTTTTGATATTGTTGTTGATGTTTTTATACTATGGTACTAGGTAAAATTTAGAATGCCAAAAGAGTTGTTAAAGAGTTGCCAACAATATATAGTGACCTTAGACAAGTAATCTAAAAGTTCTGTTATCTAAGATTATAAAATAAGTAAAAGTTGTTGCTGAGTAGTGAACATGTATATATGTTATATATATATATATATATATATATATATATATATATATATATATATATATATATATATGTATATATATTTTTTTTTTTTTTACATTCAAGTCATAAATAAGAATAAATATCAAAATTAATTAAATTCGAAGATCTACACTCTACCTCATGACCTGCTTCTCCAAATCAACTCAAAAGCACTTAAGTTCTGACCTGCTCTTCCAGTTTACAAGCAACCGAATTATTATATAAAACATCATTAAATTTTATTTGTGTCAAATATTATCTTGATACTAACTTTGTTATAGGATTTATGAGAGCTATTCTAAAATATGGAACGATCTTCATAAAATTTGGCAGACAGATTTACGCTTTTATAAACTTATTTGTGCCGAATTTCGTTAAAATATTACTATATTTAAGGCAGTCATGATCGTTAAATCCCTATGTCGAAAGGACTTTTGTATGAGGATAATTTTCAAATTAAATTGAATTATCCATAAAAATCAGAATTCTTTAGCACAAACGCATAACCACATATGGTGGTGTAGGGTCCGTTTAAAAAAGGTATTAGCTTTCTTCCGTCTGTTTGATGGTAACTCTGTAGATATTTCGCTATAAGCTCTAAAGGTACCTTGGAGTATATTTTCCTTCTACTAGCATTTCATATATATCCTCAACACATTTCTTTGGGGATGTTTTTTTAATACTTCCTTTTGGCGAAATAAACGTTAACACAAAAACCAAATAAACGTGCACACATACGAATATACGAACATATTTATGTCCAGCAAACAATTATTTCTCGAAATCCTTACAATAACATATAAAATAAAACACATATAATAAATTATTGTTACTAATAAACTTTTTAAAAAACTTTTTAATTCACTAGAAAAACAAATTAGTATGGATTGTAGATTCTCTTGAGAAAACCAAATAATAATTTCCTGAAATTGAAAAACAATTGGAAATTAAAATTGAGATAATCCAAAAAACACTTGGTATTCGTTTTCAGCCGGTCAGGAAATAATTAGGTCAAATTGATCTAAATTTATTATACCCTACATCATCATAGGTGGTTGGGGTATTAGCGTTTGTGCTCATGTTTGTAACGCACAGAAAAATCATCGAACACCCACCATCAAGTATTTAACGATGTCCGTCCGTCCGTCTGGTCGGCTGGCTGTCTGTCCATATAAACATTGTGAACAAAGAACGAAGCCTATTAAAACTGGTTGGTACATTATTTCACCTAACCCCTTATAAAAATGTCCTTCCGGAATAGGGCTTAATACTAATAAATACCTTTAGTGAAGAAAATAATTTAATGAAATTTTGCACAGATTCGTAAAGATCGGTCCATAATTGACCATAGCTCCCATATAAACCTTTCTTCCGAAAATCACTTTAACATGCATAAATCCCATATAAATATTAGTATCAAGTTAATATTAGAGACAAATAGGTTTTACATATAAACCCACTTCCGGCAATTGCCCTAAAGTGCATAAAATCATATGGTTGTTAGTATCAATGCATTATTCTGTATTCGTATATTTTATTTTACACTTAGTAAAAGAATTGGGCCACATTGGCCCCCTTCTTGAATTTTTTTGAATCATACACAATGGTATAGGGTAACATATGGTCAGGCTTGACCGACTATTACTTTTTTCTCGTTTTTTTTTTTTATTATTAAATTGAAGAAAAACTCGTGTAAAATCTTTTTTTTTATGAATCGATAAAATTAAAACTTTTATGTAAAATTCACCATTTTCGATTAATGTCTTTTGAATAATATGAAAGAATAGTCGATACTATATTTTTGTATAAAAATATCAATTTTTCATACTAATTTCAGAGTGTTGACTGAACATATTTTACGTCTAGACGAGTTTAGATAATGCGAAAAATTTCGTAATATACTACAAACTATAGAATATTACAAAAAAAATCCTCATATACTCCAGGAGTTATTCCCGAAAAGCGAAATAAAGTTGAGGTAAAAAATTAAAAAGTTGTGACCTGATTTGTAGAAGTTACTTTTACATAATTACTTTACTTTACTTTATCTCGTGTTACCATAGGGTGACTACAAAATGAGTTTTATTAAAGATTAGGTCCTCTTCTACAACTCCTCTACAAATTTCAATTCGATCCGACCAGTAGTTTAGGAGATACATATTTATTAACAAAAATATTTCACTTGGGCCCACTGCGAAACATAGCCTATTAAAAATAATTATTATCACTCAATAATACCACTTAGCCCCATTTAAACTTCCTCCTGGAATACACATTTAAATACCTTAAATATAGCGATATTTTAATGAAATTCAGCAGATGTAAGTATTATATAAAGGGTGGTCTGAAGAACTATTTATACCCATCATTAAAAAGATGTCTGTCTGTCGAACAGGATAACCTAGGGGGACGAAATTTGCCTCAAATATTTAATTTATATATGGTTTGTTTGGTATTGAAAGTCGGTTAATAAACAAAAAATTTATGGGCTAAATACTAGAAACACAGGGTGTCCTTTGTAGCTACATTTCATACTTTTCTGTTGATATCTCTTAAACAAAAGCATTGATTTTGTCATTCCGTGTGTCGAGAAAATCATTTAAGACCCCATAAAGTATTTATTTTTTGGGTCCTGGCTAGATTCTGAGTCGATCTAGCCATGTCCGTCCGTCTGTCTGTCTGTCTGTCTGTCTGTCTGTCTGTCGAACAGAACAACCTAGGAGGACGAAATTTGCCTCAAATATTTACCTTATATAAGGTTTGTTTGGTACTGAAAATCGGTTAATAAACAAACAAGTTATGGGCTAAATACTGGAAACATAGGGTGTCCGTTGTAGCTACATTTCATACTTTTCTGCTGATATCTCTTAAAGAAAAGCATGTACGACAACGAAGTTTTGTGCAGATAGTTCGATGGTCGATATAAACTTGGAAACCACTTTGCCGCCTACCTCCCATATAAGGTGTAACATCAACAAAATTTTCTTCAAATAGTTCAAGGACCAATGTAAACTGGGAAACAAAAAATGGGCTTCTCATATAAGGTAAAATTTGAAGAAGTAGATGGTGGGTATATAGATTCGGTCAACATTCTCGCTTGTTATATTTTTGAAACGCTATAAAAATATTAATATTTGCACTAAGGAAAAAATTAAAGTTTTATCCACTTTGGAATAATTTACGATTTGAACCAATTTTTCCATGTTTCTATTTTAAATCTAGGGTTTCTTCCTTTATTAATCTAATGTAATGTTGCAAGTTGTAGCTAGGAGTTTTTAAAACTTTTCTGGAAATCTTGACAATAATTTGAAAACAAAAATCGCCTAAATACTTCTTACAAATATTATTAATCTTAAATCAAATATATTTTATTTAGTTTTAGTTTAGTTTTGATAAAATATTTTTCATTCAAATTCTTTTCAATTTAAAATCGATTCTTTTTGTTTGTTGGGTACATATTTATAAATATTTTATAGGTATGTATTCGGGCTATTATGTATTTTCTTCGTTTATAAAATATTTTGTATGGAATTGAAAAGCAATACGTTGGCGACACTTATAATTAAGAATATAAGTCAATGTTTTATTTTGTTTTTATGGATTATCAGAAATAAAACATTAAATATGAGAATGTACAATTTTATACATTTCTTTTCAGCATAACCAGTGCGGTTTTAACATTTAAGCCATTTAACTGGAAATGCACTAAACAGTAATTAATTTTTCTGTATAATTTTTATTCATTTTTCCAAATTTTTTTTTTTATGTTCATGTTTTTTTCTTAAAAAAATCTGTTTTGAAAATAAAATTCTCTGAACTAATATCATAAGCATTTCTGCAAGCAGGAATGGACAAAATCTATTCATGACCAACGTGTTGTATTAATAAGCTTTTATTGAAAAGGGGGTTTCAATGTAAATTTAATAAAATATTAGAACATTCCATTGCTAACATTTGTTTTTATTTATTATTTATGTAGAAAATACCAAACATATATTTACGTGCCATATGTTTAGCATTTGAATTTTCACAATAACATAATTTGAATTTCACTATATTTATTAAAATAAGAGCGTATAAGCCTGGCAATGCCATGTCATATATTAAGGAGTGAGATCGAAAAATTCTTAACACACATTTTGTTTCATAACTTTTTTCGGAATCAATATTCAAAATTTTTTTTGATCTATTTATCATGTAAAAATACTTCAGTTATTATTTTTCATAACAACCATGTTAATTTGTCCTTATTTTCATCAAAATAAGTGACGAAAAAGATTTACGTCTTACAAGTTATTAAAAAATTTCAAAAAATCCAAATAGGTCTTACAAATAATTGGCCACAGAATTAAATGTCGTCCGTAAAACTGTTTCTAATGTTATTAAACAGTATCAGGAGAATTTGACTATTGACGTGAAACCTAGTACGGTAAGAAAAAAGGACCACATGATATTGGGAAGGCCAGAAAATTGAAGGCATATTAAAAGGAACTCCAAACACATCTGGTAGAAAATCAGCTCAGTTTTCTCAGTGCTTTGTGCTTTGGTGTGAAAATTTAAAGGTAATGGCAAAGTTGATAATATATAAAGTTCAAAAAATTCCAAACTGGAATTCTGCAAAAAAAATTAGGACTCGGAATTTAAAACCAAATTTCATACAAAAATACTCAAGCTCTATAATTGACGAAGAAACGTAGGTGCTGGCAGAATCTTCGCAGCTTGTGTCTCAAGAATTTTTATTGCTAATGCTCGAAGCAATGTTGGAGATAAGTTTAAGACCCAAAAGCAGCTAAAATTTCTTACAAAATTCATGGTATGTCAAGCTTTTTGCAGTTGCGGCAAAACAGGAAAGTCGTTTGATACATTCGAATCTATAAATACCAAAATATTCATAAAGGAATATTTGCAAAAAAGACTTCTTCCTTTCTTAAGAAAGCACAACGTGTCCACATATTTTTGAACCCATTTGGTATCATGTCACTATGGTAAGAAAGCTCCGGAGTGGTACCAAATCAATAACATAGTTTTAGTACCAAGAGAGGTAAATTTTCAAAATTGTCCATAGCTTAGACCAGTGGAGAGATATTGAGCTCTTGTGAAAAGTGAATTCAAGAGCATAAAAAAGGTGTCCCAAAATACCGAAGATTTTAACAGAAGATGTGCACACTGTTCCAAAAAAGTGACTGAAGCAACTATCAAATCTCCAAAGAAAGGGTTTTCAAAAATGGTCCACAATTTTATAATTATATTTCTGTGATCTATGCTAAATTATCAAATGATTAAAAAAATAATGAAAACTCTAAGATCAGCCGTTTCCAAGTTATTGAATATTATGTATGTTAAGAATTTTTCGATCTCACTCCTTAGACCTGTGACGAACTTTTACTAAGTGTAAAATAAAAAATAAAAATACAGAACATTTATATGAATTTATGCGCTTTAAGGTGATTCCCGAAAGTGCGTTTATATGGGAGCTATTATAAATTATGGACCGAACCTCTTAAAATTTGGCACTGTGTCGATTCTGAGTCGATAGGTATACATTCAGGTGGGGTCCGAAGATGCATAGGTTATATGCGTACCACACAAAAAACTAAAAATGGACTACAATTACGAAATTGCTTATATTTGTTTGATTTTGCTCCAATCATCAAAATGATAATATTAATAACTAGAATAATTAATTAAAAATAATAATTAATTTTATTATTACTGCTTTTCTTAAGTAGATAACGAGCAGAAAATTTTTGGAAATTGACGAATGTCGAATGTTTAATTTAGGCAACTCGTGAAAGATCCTAATTTTGTCAAATCAATGACTTAAGTCGAATCAAAAGCTTGGAATTCATTTGTTTTGGTTATGAGTAATTTCTTAAGTAAAAAGATATCTGACTACCATGTCGAGCTTATTGAGTTCATGTTGTCGAATTAGCAAGAGCTAAGGTGCAACATGAGCATTAGAAAATACAAATAATTAGATTAAGAGATAAAAAAAGGTGCTTGAGTTTACTGATGCTCACCGTTGGCCAGTTCCAAAACAAGTGACTTTATTTTAACTTAATTTTTATATGGAAACTTTACAAAACATATTTTACTTATAAACTAAAGTCAATTTTCGATTTCAGGCATTAAAATATAAGAGTAATAATTCACAATAACTTATAATTCAATAAGTTTAAATTTTGAATTCATCAACAATGTTGCCAGTTTAGCTTTTTTAATACTAAATCTAGCGTTTTTATTTAGCTAAATAAAAAGGCTAGATTTTCGTTTTTGCCTTTTTATAGCTATTTAACTAAAATTGTCACCTGCGTCGCTTCTTTTTGCAAATCAAATATAACTTCATTTCATAGAGTTAATAAATTATTATAATTCTTAAAAAAAAAAAAAAAAAAAAAAAACTATTAACCAGGGAAACTATTATGAATATAATTTAAAAAAAAAAAAAAATTCTTTTAAACGCGAAAAATCAGCAAAAAATTAGAAAAAATTACTTAGAAAGGAATTATAATTCAAAAATAATGAAAAATCACTTCAAAGCTTTGGGAAATTTTTCATATGAATAATAACACAAATTTGTATGGGAATTTTGTGGGCGAAATTTCATTGGATCAATTGTTGGCAGCCGTTCTATGCTTTAAAAAAATATCACAAATTTATGAAAAAAAAAAAAAAAAAAATGTTTTTAAATAAAAAAAAAAAAAAAATTGCTTCATTCAGGCTTTATTTTTTGGGGGCATTTAGCCTTATCTGACCTTTTTAAAAGTTCAACTTAGCTTCTTTATTTCTTACCTCCTGGCAACACTGTTCATAAAATATAAATAATTCAAGAAGGGAATAATAAAATAATGATTTTTTTTAAAAACTTTGCTAAACTCGAATCTGCTTTCAGTTTTTTCCCATTAGGTCGAGATTTTTTTTATGGACGTGTCTAATATAGTATATATCACTATAACTCGAGAACGGTATGCATGATTTATATAAATAATACACCAAATTATGCGGAATAAATTTGGCTTTAAGTCGTTCTACCATCAAATTTTTATTCGCTTTATAGTTTGTGAGATATTTTGAAATAAGTGTCCGAAAAAAAATTTTTCATGTTAAATTCAAGATTTCTTTTTTTACTAAAACTACATTTTAAAAGTGAAAACATCAAAAATATTTCAATTTTTCATCTTTATCTCAAAGCTGGTAAAACTGCGAGTAAAAAAAACCATGTATCATAAAAATTGATTCACAAATGTTTATTGCATTCACAGTTAAGTTAGGATACCCATGCATACCTACAGTCAAAGGTTCGAAAGGCTTAATTCTTTAATTAATTTTTTTAAATCGAATTAAATTTCTTATCCCAGTCATTGTTTTAAAGCATTCAAATAATTTAATTCATAGACTTTAATTCTTTGTACTTCATATGAATTGAATTAATTCCTTAAAGAATTCATTCATCAATTATACAATTTCAGCTTAAAAAATATATTGAATCATCCAAATTTTCTTCAATTCAAATCTATTACAAATTAGCTTTAGAAAATATTTTTTAATTCATTTTGTAAAAGATTAAAAAACAAAATATTACAAATTGAATGAAAGAAAAATATTTTCATTCAATTTGGAGAAGATTTGAATTAACAAAAATTGAATGAATTCTTTATGAATTAATTCAATAAGGAATTAATTCTATTCAAACAAAAGCCTTTGAATTAAGCTATTGAATTATATTTTTGAGAATTGTATTGTAGAATGAAAAATTAGTATATCTTAATTCAGAATTAAGATTAATTCTTAAATAATTCTTTCGAAGCTCTGCCTACAGTTAATAGGTGGAATAGATGGACGCGCTAAATAAGAATTAGCTTTTACCTTTAGGCAGTCACACTTGTATAACTCGAGAACGGTTTGTCCTATCAAGATAAATTTAATTCCAATATATAGTGACTTAAATTGTATTTAAGCTGAGTTTTTAATTTTTTGTTCAGTTAATATTTCCGTAGTTATTCGGTAATTAATAGCGAAAAAATTATATTTGTTTTGTTTTATTTATTATTATTTTTTTTTAATTGGTGAAAATGTTGCTCCATAACTCTGAACTTTTTTAGCGAATAGTAAATATTGTTGCCATGCCTTGAATTTTCGTATGCATCTTTTGATGTATCATTTATCAAAATCGTGTAAACGGTTCTTGAGTTTTAGTCTAAATTTGACAAACCATTCTAGAATTTTATAGTGTGACCACTGAATAAATCACAACTCGTCAAAATCCACCTAATCCAACTATTTTTGTTTCAAGAAAAAATATTTTTTTTTTTGTCCACCACTGTATTTCTACTCAATTGTATGTAACAGGGGCATTTTTACTTAACTGTGAATAAAATCAATATTTGTGCATCAATTTTGAAGATACGTACCTTATTTGATTCGCAGAATTATTAGCTTTGAGATAAAGATGACAAAATGAAAAATTTTGGACACTTATTTCAAAATAACTTCGAAACTGTTGAGCACATAAAAAATAAAGTTTGGGTGATTTGTAGATATATTTTTAGTACGCATCTTTTGGTGTATCACTTATATCAATCGTACACACCGTTCATAAAAGAAAACCAGAACTGATGGAAAAAACTGAAAGCAGATTCGTGTTTAGCACATCAAAATTCATCAAGTTCAACTAATGGTCTTTGGGGGAGGATTTTTTTGTTGACCAGTGTAATTGGATTTTAACCAATGCACAGTGGGGCATTGCGCAGCGGATAAAATTTTTTTGTTATCTTAATTCGATAACAAGAAAAAAATTTTCAAATTCAAAATTTCAAACGAGAGAAAAAGATATAGTCGGTCAAGCCCGACCATATGATACCCTACACCATTGTGTACATTATAATTCGGGGAGGGGTCTTGACTTGGAGTCAGATGTGGACCGATACTCATAAGTGTAAAATAAAACATACGAATACAGAATATTACGTTGATGCTGACATTTATATGAATAAATTACTTTTGGGTGATTCCTGAAAGAGGGCCTTATATGGGAGCTATGGTTAATTATGGACCGATCTTTTTAAAAATCGGCACACTTATTTAGACTTGTATGAAACTTATGTGTGCCATATTTCATTAAAATATTGCTATATTTAAGGGATTTATGATCGTTAAGCCCTTTTCCGTGAGGACATTTGTATGGGGGCTAGGTGAAATAATGGACCGATCATAACCAATTTCAACAGTCTTTGTCACTGGGTCTTAGACCAATATTTTTGGGTGTCACAAACATCAGCACAAACGCATAATACCCTCCCCACCTATGGTGGTGTAGGATATAAACAGGTCTCAAAAATTGCAATTTTTTGCCAAAAAAGTAACTTTATATATTTAACTTTTCTAAAAAATTTTGTTCAAAATGTTGAATATTTTTTTGACATTTTCTGAATGACGGGACCCCAAGAAAAATTTAGGTGTAATGCTTAAAAGTTCTGAACGTTCACCCTACATCCAGCAGTGGTCAAAAATTATCAATTTAGGATGAGAAGTTGAACTTTTTGAGTCTGTAAAAAAATTTATTGTTGATTTTGGTACTTCTGTGAATTAAGCTATATAGATCAATATGTTCTTAAAGGTTTTGCAAAAAATTATTACAGCCTACCGGTAAACTTAGTCACACGAGGCAATTTTACGAAAATACCCATATTTTCAATAATAACAAATTCGACTCCTAAAAATATATAGTAAAATTATATATATTTTTCTGATTTTCACATTTGTTAATTCTCCATTAAATATTTTATATCACGTGAAAAAATCATGTTAATAACTATAAGCATTTAGAAATTATTCAGTCTCAAACTTTTGTATTAAGTCCATATAAACATAATTTGCATTTGTTCGTATTGTTTCAAGAAAAGTGTGCTAAAAATTTTAAAATAGTAAAATTTATTATACATAGTTTTAAAGAAGATATAATTTCCTTCAAAATGATGTATAATATGACTATTTTGTGTTTGCAAAATTTCAAGCAAAAATTAAATAAAAATAAAACTTAACTATACTTTTATATTCTATATACATTTTTAATTTATCTAATAACTACTTGATTGATTGATTGATTGATTTAATTAATTTACTAATTGGGAATATTTTTCCATTTTGTATTTTTTACAGTTTTTAGTAATTGATATTATTATTTTGGTGAGAGGTGCAAATTTAAACAAATTTTTAATTGAATGAATTATTTTCTAACATATTTGTTAATTGGTGACTTTTTTCTGTGTATATTTCAAAAAGTAAAGCTATTAGCAATATCCCAGTATTGTTTTTTTTTTTTCATAGTCAGAGCCATAGAAATATCCAATAACAAAATAATAAAGAAAACAAGAATTGTATTTACCAGTGTTAACGGTTCGATAAATTCTGATAAATTTCGAAATTTGTGGCGAAAAAACAATTTTAAAAATGTTGCTCATTATAACTTCTTTAAATTCTGAAGAAGGTAAAAAAAGATCAGTTAATAATCCTTAATTTTACTATGTGTATTATCCATACAAACCCACCACGTCGGATTGTCTTCTCAGAGAAATCTACTCCTTGATGTATAGCTTATACGTGGTAGAGTCTTTCTACACTCTTTAACCTTGACTTGCTTTTATTTTAGAGTTCATGTTAAGTTAGCCAGGATTTACAATGTGTACCAGTACCTTTGATTTTATTGGGTTCTAAAAACTGGAGAGTTCAAGCTTAAGGTCTTACCTAGGACTTAAAAGTAGGGGCCACGAGAACCAGCAACCCCAAGGGCTAATGGCTCCGCACCATTGCCATTACTTCTTGGCTAGTTATTGATGAGGCCCTATTGGAGGGTTACGCGGTGGCTTACGCTTTCATGTGTTATCTGCAGTAACACAGTCACGAGTGTGACAGGAGAGGATAGATCCAACTCCTAAGCAAGGTGAAATGTCTCGACCAGGAATAGCGAATTATTATATTGAAATCTGTATGTATAACAGCATATAGGGGTGCTAGTTGGCGCATTATATTCACCCGGTGCTAAGACTATCAGGCGGTTAGGCCATCATGACAGGTACCCAGGTTAACCTGTAGCACAGTTGTCCATACAAACCTTTTAATGATATTCAAGTTTAAACCAATTTAAGAGGGTATAAATAAAACTCTATAAAACTTTTATTTACTGTTGTTTATGTTTTTTATTAAAAATCTTATCACATTTATTTACTGTGTTTTTTAACTGTTATTTCTTTTTCATCTTTTATATTTTAAAGAATTTATTAACTAATTACAGTTTTTATTTTTTTAATTTATATTCTGAGGAAACTTAATTATAGTTAAATAAATGTTTTTAATTTTTCATATATATATATATAAATTTATAGCTCGTTAATTACAGATTACAATGTAAGTATGTAAATGTATATTTAATTATAATTTATATACTATTTAAATCTATAATTATTATATTAAATTACTAATTCTATATTGTTATAATTTAATTATCTTTTTATAACCTTCACCACAGGTGTATATATTAATTTGTGTTTTTAAATGTTTTATTTTAACTTATTTAAAGTTTTTGTTTGAGAAAGTAAAAAGTGTTTGTTTAATTTTCTTATATTATAATTCGTTTTTAAGCAGGTTGTTACTAAGTTTTAAGTTAAAAAATTTTATATATTTTCGATATACATACATATATGATTTGTTGTAATTTTTGTTTAATCATGTGATTGTCATACAAAACATTTCACATTATTATTTAATAATTTACATAATTAAAATGTGGCAAACAAAAAATAATAAAAATAATGTAATGGGCAAATTAAAGAGCTTCTAAATAAAACAAAAATTTATAGTACAGTTTCTTTTTTTTTTTTTTTTTTTGCCTTAAAATAAAAACAGTTCTACTAAAACTATTAAATTAAGCTTAAGTCATTTAATTGTAATGAAAAAACTTTAAGAAGGAATTTTGAATTATTTTAGAAATTAATTCAAGACAAGACAAGCTTGTACTTATGTAGTATATGAAATAATAAAATTTATAAAACTTTTGTGGAAATGACCCAGTCAGCGTTTTTGCTATTAACGAAATTAATCAACTTTAAGCTTTTTTTTTTGGCTTAATGATGTATATATTCTTTTTGAAACACTTGATTTAAAGTTTTTTATTGCTTAGACAGCAGATCAACAGTTAATATGTAAGTTAAATCTTACAGATAAAATTTATGTTCTGATAATTTTTAAAACTTTTGCTGAAATTAATAAAAAAGCTTTCAATAATAATGCAACATTAAGCTTTTTTTTAGCTTTAAAATTAAATTATATAATTTATATTTTCTTTTAAACTATTTACTAAGTTTAAAGTGCTTTTTATTACATAAAGGCCTGATAAGCAGTTAGTTTGTAAGTTAAAACTTACACTGAGGAAAAAATTCGATTTAAAATCCACCACTAATGTGGTCAATTAGGTATCGATTTTAGTTAAGATTTGAACAAGCAGTATTGAATTTGAACACATACAGAGAAGATTCACTATTGACACTGAATATTATCGTTTTCAACATGTATGTGGTAGATTTTTTTCTGAGCGTTTAGATTAAATTTAAGTTTTAAATTTAAAACTAAATATGATAATTTTTTGGAAATCTGAAAACCATAGTCTTTTAGCAACATAAAATATTAACAAAATTATTCATAAATATATTTATATGTCTATAGTTTATTGTTAATTTTAATGCTGTTGAAGCGTTTATTTTCCTTGGCAAGCCATTATTTTCCTTTGAGAATGTTACTAGCTTTTTTTTTTTTTGTTTGCTATTTTTTTTTTTATAAATTCTACTTATTTGAACAACATTTATAATAATTATTGAAAAACAAAATTTATTGAGTTATTTACATATTTATTTTAATATATTTATTTAATTTTTATATACATGTAATTCTATATATTTTATATTTTTTTGTGGTTACTAAATATTGCTTATTGTGAATGGTTTTAAAAAAACAAACCTGAAGCCTTTTTCTATAAACTATAAATAATTGTTTAAGGGTATTTAAGGAGTAATTGAAATTTTGTGACAAAATAATAAAAAAAAAAAAATTATACTTTCAAAATACAGTATTGTACTGGAAAATATCTTTTACGCTTTAATAATTACATATAAATTTGTTGAATTGTCAGAATAAGTCTTAAAATATTTGAGGAAATATGGCAAATTCCAATAGTATTCATTTAATTCCATTTAATTTTTCTTATATTTTCCTACCGAAATTTTTAAAGAATCTATACATTTATTTATGAAGTTTTGAAAAATAATAATTGGAGAATTATTAACACTAAATAACTTATACGTACGTATTACTAGGTATATACCATATTTAAAAAATTGCAAATCGCATAATGAAATATATTTATATATTTATGGCCGGTATGGTAAAAGTAGAAATATAATAGTCGAAAATTTTATGTAAAAAGTTGCAATGTCGTTCGTTCAAATACATAGTTTCCGTAATCAGTATTTGGTGTTTCTATCTATCTAAATCAGCGACAACCAAAAGGAGAGGTAATAAAATAAGTAAGTGTTAGTGTCTTGTACTCATGCAATGAAAATTGTTACACACATACACATTATACTTATTTTAAAAACAATGCGATATAGACCTATTTTGTTAAAAGTTAGCATGGTACTAAATGATTTTTTTTTTTTTTTTTTTGTTTAGTTCTCAAAGCTTAGTGTTTCGTTGACGTTTGTGTTATGTCTGTGTAAATAGCCGATTATGTACGGGCCCTGGGATTAAGTTGGCGATCGTTGATCTATATCAGAGATGCGCAATTTGCCAATTTCCGGACTCGCGAGGTTAGACTACAAATTTTGCTTAAACAGCGTTGCTTCACACGTACACTATAAACTACTTTGTTCGACTGTTGCTCTCTCAACAAATTTCGCTCACAATTTAAAAAAAAAAAATAAAAACTACACTAAGCAAAATGTTTGATGAAAAATGGGGAACTAATTTCTTTTTTATACATTTAATATTGCCATCATATCTTATTTTTTATTTACAGGAGGTGTATTTGAACATAAATAACTGAAAACCCAATTTTCTTAAGAAAAATTAAAGTCGTCAATAACAAAAATTAAGGTTAACATATGTTTCGTTATTTGTGTGTTCTTCTTTCTACAAATGAAGAGTTTTTTCAGTGTAAAATTGAGCTGCGTTCATTCAATCTCGTTTCTGCTGCTTCGCACACACAAGTGCAAATGTAAAGTAGTGTGTGTGCGCATCACTGATCTAAATCAGTGAAGCCCAAATTACATTTACGCGTAGTCAGTAACAGTATCAGCAAAAATTATCAGCTGTTCACTGTTAGAAAAACATGTTGCTGCCGTTATAATTACATTTATGCGTAGGCAGCGAAAATTTGCAACCACCATCTTGCTTTATTATACTTGTGTATTTGAGTCTCTCATTTCTATGCTCACTCTCTTTATCTCGCTTTCAGTCTGAAATCAGCGCAGTGAATTTAGAAACAGGGCTAAATAAAATAGCACTGCAAACTGCTGCTGACTAAATGTAATCAACACCATAACAAACAATGCATTCTAAATTATCAGCTAATTTTGTCAGCACACACTGCAGCTGCCTATGCGCTAATGTAATTTGGGCTTGATCCCTACACTCATCCATACTCAATTGTGTTTCTATATGTTTTGTATAACTCTCTCACTTTGAAATTATACACCAGAAAATAACCTAATTTTTGTAGTAATTTAATTTAGAGTTTTTTCGTGAATTTAAGATATTGAAACAGAAATAAACTTAAACAGTTTCGAATTTGAATAGTAGTAAATGGCGACACTAAACATAAAGTTTTAATGATTATTATTATTTTTTTTCTCGTTTTTAATTAAAATATAACAGTTATATTATATATAACAGACTTTAACTTAAATTTTTATTTTTTGTATATAAGAAAAAAGATTGAAATCTTGATTTCAGTAAATAATAAAAATAAAAAATAATCATTATTTTTTCATCCATCAAGAACTGATACTTCCACTTAAAATTTTTCATGAGTGTATCTAAAGCAACAAGCGGTGTGTTTTTTATAAATTTCAAGATAATAACGTGCGCGGTTTTGGGAAACACTGATCTAAATTAAATAAATCAGTCCTGAAGTTATAACAGTATGACCCACTTATTAAGAGGGTCATATTAGCCATACCCGTATAAAAACTGAAGGCGACGGAAACAAATTGAGAACATATTTTTATTTAGAATATATTTTTAATTAAATGAGTATTTGTTTTCAACCCAAGACACAGAGAGTTTAGTTTTCCTGCACAATTTTGCAAAACTAAAGATCGTATTGAGTAAATACTGCTGTCCTTTTCCCCAATCTTATTTATTTGGTATGTCATTTGAATAACTATTTAATCTTCTTCAAAGTTTCTTCAAATATAACATTTTTTAAGCGAACTATTCATTTAAAAATTAATAATATTATTACTAAAAAAAAAATATATGTAAATTTTAAGTTTATTTGGTTAGAAATTCATAAAAATTGTTTTGCACTGCTCCGCCCTGTTAAAGAATATTTTTAATTTTTATACCCTTCACCACAGGTGTAAAGGGTATATATAAGTTTGTCATTCCGTTTGTAATTTCTACAATATTCATCTAAGACCCCAAAAAGTATATATATTATGGATCCTTGTTGATAGGGGAGTCGATATAAAGAAGTCCGTCTGACCGTCTGTCTGTTGAAATCAGTTTTTAGAAAGCCCCAGTTATCGGATATATATGTTTTATAAATCAAATTATAGGAAATATTCATTAGAAAATCGCTAATAAAAATGAGCAAAATCGGTTGATAAATAACTAAGATATCGGAAAAAAACCGAAGATACTCCCAAAAAATCGTATTTGTTATCGGCTTTTCTCGGCTTCTATACAAGCGACTTCGTTTTTACACGAAAAATTCAAAATCTTTCTTCAAATTTTTTTCTGAAAAAAAATCGGTCCACTATATCCCAGATATCGGCCAAAACACAGTTTTAGACTTTTGGAAGCTCCTATATATGCTACGGGTTATTTTTAATAACCCGTAGCATAAATATTTTTACAAAATTTCGTTTTTTTTAATCAACCAAATAAACAACCGAGATATGGGCCAAAAACTAAAAAAAAATTTAATAATATAAATACACAGAAAAATATTTATATTAAGCATTGTTGTTTTTTTTTTTTTTTTTTTTTATGGGCAAGTAGTTTAGTAAGCAACAACAGTAATATAATGATTAACATTGTTGTTCTTGTTGTTGTTTGTATATGCAGTCAGTTTGTATATATGTACATACATACAAAAATATATAAATATTCAATTGTTGTTGTTTATATTTTTAAAGCAATGCTTGCTATGACTGTTTTTTTCGTACTCAAATGTTCGTAGTTTGGAAAAAAATTAGATTTATAAATGTGAAAATATAAAAGCATACGTTAAGGCGAACAATTTATAATTTGTCGGTAAGATGGTATTATGATGTCGGTAAGATAGTAAGATGGTAATATGGTAATATGGTAATATAGTAATATGTTAATATGGTGAAGGGTATCAAAGATTCGGCACAGCCGAATCTTTTTTTAATTTCATTTAACTTGGTGCCACAAAAAAATGTGTAATTTTAGATTTAATTTATATGTTCGACTAGGATTTTAATTTTATTTTCTTTAATAAAAGTATTCAAATGAATTTGTGGCATAGTATAGATAGACTTGTTTTTAATCAGGGAATTAAAAAAAAATTCCTACTTTTTTGTACCAAAATACCCAATATCCAAGTTCGGAAAAAACTTTTTTCATTAAAATGGTCACCCTGTCGTTACAAAAGGCGTGGCTCATTAAATATTTTTTGTGTGTTTAACCAACATATGGGAGTATATTGTCAATATATTTTTTTCTCAATCTCGGCTTTGACGTTTTTGAATTTAAGAAAACAAAAAAATTGACAAAGTTTGGATAGGGATTGGTGGAAACCGTTCCCCAGAGCGCCTACGATTTTGTATTACACGCATTTACGTTAACATTTCTTTTGAAGCCATTACAAAAATTCTGTAGTCCGGAAAAAAAAAAATATTTTAGAAGTGAAAGAATATTACCACCTTTTTGGATAATAACCCTAAAAATATCAGTTTTTTTTTTTAAGTTTCAATTTCAGATTAAAATAACTTTTTATTGGGTACATATATTTATATGATTCTTGCAGTATTAGTATTTAGAATTTATAGAAAATCTAGTAATTATTTTTTTTTATATTCAAGTCATAGATGAATTTTTGGCAAATTTTAAAAAAATTACATACTAAAAATAGTATATGAAAAACATACTAAGAAAATTAAAAAATTACTGACTAACTTTGCAGCTAAATCAACTTGGAAACACTACAGCTCTGACCATGCAAAATATTATTTAGATATCTCCAACGGCTTTTAGGTTACAGAATTATATCCAACACAATTCGATTTGAGACCACTGTGTAATATTTAAAACAACTTGATATAATTTAATGCATTCACATAAAACATACTTATGATTATTTCAACCAATTTCACTTGAATGCTCCTTGGAAGGAAAGTTTGATCAGAATGTTTATATTTATAACGGTTGTACGGACTGACGAACACTGGTGAATAGTGTGTAGTATTGCCAATTCCAACATATAATTATTAATTATGATTTTCCACACCAATTTCTGATTTTTCCAGAACTTTCGAAAGTTTTATTTCCTACAATTACCTCCGTCATAAAATTCATATTTTTAATAAAAATAAAAATGTTCTCAAAACGATTTTTGTGTTTAGGATTTATTGCGAAAGCAATGCTTCTCCTATGAAGTTTTATGTTATGTATTTACAAAAATTTTGCAGTTTAGGCTAGATATAATCTTTATAAAATTTGTAAGATTATGAAATCTTTCTTTTTTCAATGATACCAATATCTATATAGTAATAAAACCATATTTGTCCCTTTGTTAAATGCATATTTTCTTATGTTTATTATACCCTTACCTTATGGTTTTTTAGAATTCAATTTTATAAAATAATGATCGGCACAAAGAGAAGTTAAAATGTTGATGTATTGGTATGTTTTATTTACTAAAGATTTTATGCTCTTTGTTATGTGTTTTTTAACAATGTGAAAGCTAGCACAAAACTAAATGAGTTTTGATTTTACGGTCTCAATTATTTACTTACTCTTACCTTTGTATGTAAATAAAAAATAAGCACTTGGCCTTTGGGTGCTATGGATACCGATCATTGCACATACATAGGTCCGAAGAGACAATTTTTTTGGCCAAAACTCAACTCTCGCAAACAAAAATTTGTTACTGCAGTGTAATAGTAAACACTTCAATTAACCAAAAAATGGGTTTTGTTTTTTGAAAAAATAATTTCGCTTTAGGTGAACAAAATGATAACAAATTTTGTTGCTTAAAAAATATATTTTTTTAATGTGAACGTGTTAACTTTTTAAAATATTTGTTTTTGTTATTACGGACACTATGCCATAAAATATTTATTATGGCAGTCGGAGATGATGGCGCGTATTCCATTTAGAAAGAGTGAAATATAAGAATATTCACACTGAATATACTATGTTTTTATTACATTTTGAGAAATTTTTTTTTTAATTTCTATTCAAACTTTATTGGAATCAAAGGTTCGAAAGGCTTAATTCTTTAATTCATTTTTTAAATAGAATTAAATTTCTTATCCCAGTCATTCTTTTAAAGCATTCAAATAATTTAATTCATAGGCTTTAATTCTTTGTACTTCATATGAATTGAATTAATTCTGTTATGAAATAATTCCTTAAAGAAATCATTCTTCAATTATACAATTCAAGCTTAAAAAATATATTGAATCATTAAAATTTTCTTCAATTTAAATCTAATACAAATTAGCTTTAGAAAATATGTATACCCTACACCACCATAGGTGGGGAGGGTATTATGCGTTTGTGCTGATGTTTGTAACACCCAAAAGTATTGGTCTAAGACCCACCTTAATTTATACCAATCGGCTTAGAATCACTTTCTGAGTCGATTTAACGATGTCCGTCCGTTCGTCCGTCCGTCCGTCTGTCCGTCCATGTAAACATTGTAATCAAACTACAGGTAGCAATTTTGAACCAAAATTAATGAAATTTGGTACACAGATTTCTTATAGTCCAGGGACGAAGCCTATTGAAAATATGATCGGTCCATTATTTCACCTAGTCCCCATACAAGTGTCCTCCCGGAAAAGGGTTTAACGATCATGAATCCCATAAATATAGCAATATTTTAATGAAATTAGGCGCATATAAATTTCATATAAGTCTAAATAAGTGTGCTGATTTTTAAAAAGATCGGTCCATAATTAACCATAGCTCCCATATAAGGCCCTCTTTCCGGAATCACCCAAAAGTGAATAAATTCATATAAATGTCAGCATCAACGTAATATTCTGTATTCGTATGTTTTATTAGTATCGGTCCACATTTGACTCTAAGTCTAATAAAAGACCCCTCCCCGAATTATAATGTACACAATGGTGTAGGGTATCATATGGTCGGGCTTGACCGACTATATCTTTTTCTCTCGTTTTTAATTCATTTTGTAAAAGGTTAAAAAACAAAATATTACAAAATTGAGTGAAAGAAAAATATTTTCATTCAATTTGGAGAAGATTTGAATTAACAAAAATTTAATGAAATCCTTATGAATTAATTCAATAAGGAATTAATTCTACTCGAACAAAACCCTTTGAATTAAGCTATTGAATTATATTTTTGAGAATGGTATTATGAAATGAGACATTAGCATTTCTTAATTCAGAATAAAGATTTAAGGGAATTAAGCTAACATTTAATTAATTCTGTCGAAACTCTGATTGGAATATAAAAAAGAATGTCCCCCATTACCCCAGCTGAAACAATAAATCGAAATTAGAATAATTTGATGGACGTTTCATTCAGCAATAATATTTTGCCAAAACTTGCCAATTCGAATAAAAAAAAATTTTCTAAAGCCAGTTTTTGTTTCAAAAATTATGTATTTTTTAAAATTTGGCTAAAAATGTACTCGAAAATCGAACAAACTTAAATTTTTAGTCAATATACCTTGAAAGAAGTCGGAAAACAAAGTGATATTAATTATAAAATTAATTAAAATTAAAAAAATATTTTTATTTTTTGGTCACAAAAGGGTTAATAAAAAACCAAAATTAACATAAACCTATTAGAAATTGATAGAAATACAGTTTTCAATGCGAAAAGTATATGTATATAGTTTTAGCTAAAAAAAAAATGGTCTGTCGGACTTATGTGCATATTGTTTTAAATTAAAATAAATCATTGTAATAATATTTCCCTGTTTTTAAGGAAAAGTTTACCTGCACTTCGAGCAAAAAATTAATTTTATTACTTTATTTTTCTGCACTTATTCTCTAGAAAAATTTCCCGCAAAAAAGAAAGATTCTCTACTACTGACATCACTGCTTTCCGGGTAGTTAACTTTAAGCTTCTGGTCCGAGTTTTTCAAATACTCAAAATATACTGAAAATTAAAAAAAAAAAAATCAAATTTTACTACTAATAAATGACTATTGTAACTACCGGTCAGATCAAATTGAAATGTATCGAAGAGTTGTAGAGGAGAACAAAATCTTTCAGAAAACTTGTCTTGTAGTCATCCTGTAGTAATACGAGATAATCTACGGGGTGAGTTAACTTCTTCGAATATGTAAAAGTTTCAAAAAATCTAAGCTTCTACAATTCAAGTCCGATTTCAAAGATTTTTATATTTCTGAGTTATTTCTCACAGTTAAAAAGATATTTGTGCTTAAGTTTTGAATTTCTTATTTTTTTACCTTGACATTTTTTCATTTTTCGGGAATAAGTCTTGGCATATAGGAGAGAAAAATTGTTTAAAAATATTCTATAATATATAATATATTCCGAAATAATATGGAGAAAAAATTTTTTGATTATCTAATAATCAGCTCTCTGTTATTAGTCACCGATATAGTAAAATTGTAAGAATAATTATTCCAACCATTATCTAAAGAAATGTATTCATCATTTGTTGGAACAATTATCGAGAAATCGCTTTGTATTAGAAATTCTTCACCACCTAGACCTAACAATCCTATATTTATTCCATCAATACGATATGATAATAAATTGGTTTCCACAAGAGCTCTCTCTGTAATAGATCCTTTGCATAAGGGATACAAATCCCGCTATTCCGATCGAAAAATAAAATACCATATTTGAATTAAGGGACACACTGGATGATTGTTTTAAGGCTGGCGTAAAGTGTGGGCGTGACATCCAATCGAAATTTAACTATAACCACTAATTTTTAAGCATTTGACTTATTTGAAAAATATATATATGTTTTATACCCACCATCAAAAAGATGGGGGGTATATTGATTTTGTCATTTCGTGTATAACATGTGGAAGGAATCATCTAAGACCCAACAAAGTATATAATTTGTGGGTCCTGGTTAGATTCTAAGTCGATCTATCTATGTCCGTCCGTCTGTCCGTCTGTCCGTCTGTCTATCTATTGAAAGCAGGATAGGGTTCGAACGGAACCACAAATATTTATCTTATATAGGGTTTGTTTGGTATTTAAAATGGGCAAAATCGGTTAATAAACAAAAAAGTTATGGGTTAAAAACTAGAAACACAGGGTGTCCGTTTTATACTTTTCTGCTGATATTTCTTTAACAAAAGCATGTATGACAACGAAATTTTGTGCGTATAGTTCGCGGATTGATATAAACTTAGAAACCAAAAATGGGCGTGGTCCGCCCACTTTACTGCCCACCCCCCATATAAGGTGAAAATCAACGAAATTGTGTTCAAATAGTTTAAGGACCAATGTAAACTCGGAAACAAAAAATGGGCGTGGTCCATCCACTTTACCGCCCCCTCCCATATAACGTAAAATTTGAAAAAGTTGATGGTGGGTATATAGATTCGGCCGGGCCGAATATAATTCGCGCTTGTTTTTTTTACAATCACTTTCTCATTATTTTGAAGGTATGCAATAAAAGCAATTAGAACGACACGTTTTATTGAAAAACTACATAAAACGCTTTGTGGGACAAATGAATAGTATATAAATTTAATATGAAATTTCCTCTATTACCCCGTGGTTATAAAAAAAAAAATGTATAATTTAGAAGGCTAGTTTGTTTTTTTAGTAAAAATGCTTTTTGTCTATTAAAAAAATAACAAAAAATTCCTATAGCTCTAAATAAAATATATTAATATATTTTTATTTGTTTAAAATAATTACTCATATTTTAGCATATTTGTGTTGTTTTTTAATTATTTGTTTTTATTTAATATTTTACAAGTATTTACAAACTTTCATTTTTGTATCTTTGCTATAATTAACTATAACTAATTATTATTTTATAATTTTCATTTTATTTTTTTTATATTATTTTTATAATTATAAATTTATTAATAATACTAATTTAAATTTAAGCTTAATTACTAATTGTTATATTTTGTTTTATTTTTTAGTTTTTTAAAGATTTCTGGTTTTTATATAAAAAATATTTAATTAGAATTTTAGTTCTCTTTTTATTATGTTAAAAATTTTTACAAGCTGCATTTGTATTTTGTTGTTAATAATGTTTTCTTCGATTAGGAAAATTATTAAAGGAAATATGTTTAATAATAACTAAAAATTTATGTTTTTTTATGTATGAAAAATTTGCTATAAAAAAAACTTAAGCTTTTTAGTTTTTTTTTTTTTTTTTATAATATAATTTTTTTGTATTTCTCCTTAAGGATTATAAATACTAATAATTAATAATAATCTTAGGACTAAAATTATGTACAGAGATTTAGTTTAACGAATTAACACTGTTATATCAATGAAGTAAGGAGAGAGAGAGTATAAGATTAAGATATTCATTTTATATAAAATGAGGGATTCTTTCACAATTGTTTTATTTAATTTAAATTTGGTAACAACTTGTTATTTTGAAGAATTAAAATTTCAAATTTTTTTTTTAATGTGAAAAATATTATATTATAGTTTATTATAGTGGCATCTTTGCCGATATGAACATTTAAATTGATCATCATAAATCTCTAGAGTCCACAAACGTCTTCGAAGCAGTACGCAAAAATGCGCTTATAAATATATATTTTTATGTTGTATATATAAATATATGACAACAAATTACATAAAATTCATGAAGGACCGCCCAAATAGTGTCCAAAAAGTAGAAAAGTTTTAAAATAGCTAACAGCTTCCCTTGCTCCGATAGAAAAATAAAATATCATATTGGGATTTAGTAATATATAGAATGTTGCGGTAAAAATTTTAAGCAAATCGGTTCATGTGTTGAGAGCTTTAAAAATGAGGGCGTGCCATTCGATCAAGATCAAACATAGCCTGTAAAATTTTCTAGTGCAAGCACTATCTGTAAATAACTTTATTAATTACGCCACAAATTTAAAAAATATTGTTTTTTAAATTAGGCGTAAAATGTGGGTGTGACTCCAATCGAGATCTAGACTATAAACAGATCCGAAATGTATAAATTTTTAATAATTTTACCACAGGTATAATGGGTATATATAAGTTTGTCATTAAATTTATATTTTTACAATATTTATCTAAGACCCCAAAAAGTATATATATTCTGGAATACAAAATGTCCGTCTGACCGACTGTCCTTCTGTCTGTTGAAATCAGTTTTTGGAAATCTCCAGTTATCGGATATATATGTTTAATATATCAAATTGTAGGGAATATTCTTTAGAAGAACACTAATAATCGAGAATTAATAAAAAAAATAAGCAAAATCGGTTTATAAATAATCGAGATATTGCCAAAAAAAAAAACCAAAGACACCTCCATAAATTTTTTTTGTCGGCTTTTCTAAGCTCTTATACAAGCTAGCGACTTTGTTCTTACACGAAAATCGGTCAGTATCCGAGATATCGGCCAAAATGCGTTTTTAGACTTTTTGGAATATCCTGTATAAGCAATGGGTTTCGATCTTAAACACATTGGTCATAAATATTTTTCTAAAATTTCGGTTATTTGAATCAAACAAATTGGTCTATAAATTTTTTTATTTTTTTTTTAATTTATTTACTGACAACTTTGCATATTGTTGTTTTTATAGGTAATAAAAAACAACAACAAAAATAACCTACATCAAATTAAAATTTTAAACTTTTTGAAGAAGAATTTTTTTGCTGAGGGAATAAGCTCAAGCGGTCCATCTGAGATATTGGCCAAAACACATTTTCGGACTTAATGTGGCTTCTTTATAAGCTTCGGACCAAATCGGTCCATAAACAATAGAGTTATAGGCAAAAAACTGAAAAACTTTATTAAAAAATATATACAAACAAACATTTATATTAATTACTATTGTGACAACAGAGTGTTATAGAGATTAACAGTGTTATTGTTGTGTTTTGTATATGAAGTCTGTTCGTATATATACAACAATACACATAATAATATATAAATATGTATATCGTTGTTTTTGTTAAGGTAGCAATGATTGCTATGACAGTTTAAATTTGTTTAGCTTGGAAAAAGTTTAGATTAATATAAATATGAAAATATGAAAGCATATTTTAGGGCGCATATTTTATTATTTGTAGGTAAATTGTTGAAGGTTATAAAAGATTCGGCCCAGCCGATAATAGAACTCGCTCTCGTTTTTTTTTTTTTTTTTTCTCTATTTGCAGAAATTAATACTAAGAAAATTTATCATTTTCTATAAATTATTGCTTCTTTTTTTCGAAAAGTACTATTAAAAAGTCCATATTTTTTAAATTGATGCTTCTTTAAAACTGAATCCTTTTTTATAAATTAGTATTTTTTTAATTTCAATTGAACTTTTCTTTCAAAATAATTTTTCAACTAAGCTAGTATTAAAAATCTTAACTTAATGCTTGGCTTATGAAATTAAGGTTTAAAACAAATTATTCTTATCCCCTCTCTTGCCTTATTACAAAGGACTACAGTGTGCATTATTATTATTTTTTTTAATTTAAAATCATTTGATAAAAGTAAAATATTTTATAAAAAAAAATTTAAAAATTATACTTAAAAACTAAAATAATTTTATTTTTTTAATGTTCGTTATTAAAAAGGGTCCATTGTATTCAATTGCTGTTTTACTAATCTTTTCTAGTATTTAACAATATAACACTCACAAAAAGAAAAAATTTAGGCAGTAAACCAAAATGATTTTATTGTAACAAATTCTTATATTTAAATAGATATTTTAACTTTAAAAATTATAAGAAAAATATAAAAACTTAACTAAAATAGGGCAAATATTAAAAAAAAAAAAACATTGCTGCATTTTATTTTTTTTTTTGTTGTTGTAGTTGTGGTAGGTGGTTTATGTAATTTTTACAAGGTTTTTAATTTTTTCTTTTATGTAAATGATTTTATTATTTTTTTTTTTTCGTTATATTTTTTTTATGCTTTAATTAAAAAACTATATAGTTATATGTATGTACCTTGTTGTTGCTATTTTATTCGTGTTATGTTTTTTATGTTGTTTATTTTTCTGTTTAAAACCATTGTATTTCTGTTTTATTTATATTTGTTCTATATTAAAATTGTTTCTTCTTTTTTTAAAATCCATTTTTATGTTCATTTCTATCATATTTTTGTTTTTATTTCACTTTAATGTCTGTGGCAGGATTTTTTCATTCATTTAGTAACTTTTCTGTAACTTGTAGTTTGTGGGTGTATTTAATAACTGTTTGTTTTTCTTTTTTTCTCATGAAGTTTTGTGTTTCTGTTGCCAAAATCCATAATAAAAGTAAAGAAAACCTTAACCTGTTAGTTTGTAGATTAAAAACATTTTGTTTTGTTTATTTCTTGCTTTTTTTTTCATGTATTTTGCAAATTTTTGTTTTAAAATCCTTGTAATAGTTTTTTATTTTTTTTTTTTATATTTTTTTACTGCTGCTACTACAGTTGCTACTGTGGTTTGTCGTTAGAGTTGTATCGAACCAAAATTTATTTATTATTATTATTTTTAATAATTTTGCAAAATTATATTAAAACCAATTTGAAGAAATTATATTGGAAATATTGTCGTTTAAAAGCTTAAAAATGTCAGTCTTTAGTAAATGTTTTGTTTGTCTGTAAATAGATGTAAATGAAAGAAAAAAAAATTATTAAAATAGTTAAATTTATATGAAATAAAATTTAAATATAGTTTAAAAAATTTAATTTCAATAAAGAAAATGTTTTGTCCAATAATCTTGACTTTAAATATAATCATAAAATGTGTATTTAAAATTTGTTTACTTACCATGTGGTCAGACTATGTTATCATTACTATAGACATCATTTATATGTTTTCCAGTTGCTTTTTCTTTCATACCACATTGCTGAAATTAAAATGAAAAACAAATTTTATTTAACATAATGCAAATGATTACACAAAGTTACAAAATTAAAGCAAAAGGGTAAAAGGGGTCGAAAATGGCGCTTAATTCAGGGAAAGGTGATATCAATATTTTAATGATCACGTTTTATTTTTTTTATTGATTATTAGTTAAACAAATTCAGTTTAAGGATTTTATGATTTTTTTTTAGCAGAACGGTAATGTCTGTCCGTCCGTCCATACATTACAGTTAAATGGGTCGAAAATTATGCATTTTTCAAAGAAGAATGGTATCAACACTTTAATGATCACGTTTAACTCTTCAATTTATTAGTAAGTAAAAAAATGTACTTTTGGAATTATAAGATGCTTTTTGGCTGAATGGTAATGTCCGTCTATACATTTGTGTTAAATGGGACGAAAATGACGCTTAATTCAAGAAAAGGTGATATCCAAATTTTGATGATCACTTTCTATTTTTTCTATTTATTAGTTAGTAAACAAATGCATTTTTAGAATTCTAAAATATTTTTTGGCAGCATGGCAATGTCCGTCCGTCTGTCTATTCGTTTGGGTTAAATGTGTCGAAAATTCCACTTAATTCAGAGAAAGGTTATATCAAAACTTTAATACCTTGATATGGTTTTCATATTAATCAGAAAGCAGAAGAAAAAATATCTTTCGAATTTTAAGATTTTTTTGAAAGAATTCTAATGTCCGTCCATCTGTCCGTATGTTTGTTAATTTTTGCAAACTTTTCAATTCAAAATCGTTTAACTTTTGACTCAATAAAATTAAGGACTCAAAATTTTCTTTGTTCGATAAATAATTTTGCGTTTTAATCAACTACATAAAACATTATAAAATCGGTTGAAAAGATTTGGCTATATATGGAAAAATCTTTACCAAAATCTTGTAAAATTTAAATTTTTAAAATTTTAAATGTATATAACTCGAAAAATATATAAGATAAGTAGTAAAGAATTTATCAAGGACTTTAAGATGATATAAAAATCTTGGAAATTGGGTAAGGAACAAAAATTTGTTATGGTTAAACATTTTCCATGACACTAGTACTCTATTTTGAATTCCTATAGTTCCGCTCCTGATGCGAATATTGGATCCCGTTTCTAAACGTTTCTAAATGCTACTGTCCTCTGCTACGCCTATGTGAAATTTCATGCAAATCCAACCAGCCGATTAGAAATTATAGATTTATTTCGATTCATCCCCACTATTTAATGTTTGATAAAGCAAAGAAAATGTCTGGCACTTAAGCTGTTTTTTGTATGAAATCTACTGGAGTTTTTTTTTTTGAAAAAAAAAAAAAAAAAAATTTTTTTCAAAATCGGGCTATATATGCGCACGATTTTTTTTTTTTTCATAGTATTAAAGTGGACAATATATACTATTTTTCAGAAAATTTTCAGAACAAACATCCTGTAACATTTTAAGTTGCATTCCATGAAAGTTGAAAATTAGTGTATTTTAAGACAATTTTCAAAAAAATAACAAAAATATTAGGACAAAATATAATTTACAAATACTTAAAGAAAAGTACACTTAAGCATCTGAATTTGATGTTTTCATTTTAAATTTTTACCTTAAAAGACTTTTTGTTTAAAATAAATACACTGAAAGCTGATGAAAATTGAATTTTTTTTACTATTTTTCAAAAATGTAAAAAAATGTTTAACTTTGACAGCTTCTTATAAGAAAACAGCACAACCTAGCTTAAAGATTTTAATTGATATTGATACATAATTTTGTCTATCTTTATTCGGTACCCAACTTTATAACAAAACTTTAAATTTTAAAATTCAATTAAGCGCCACTTTTGACACGTTTTACCCCAAAATTTATAAAATTGTGTATTTTTTTTATATTTTAAATAAATATTTTTGAAAACGTTAGACATTTTTCATACTTGGGAAAAAGTTAAAGAAAGGCTGCTTATAAATAAAAAAAAAAAAAAAATAAAAATAAAACTTAAGTACGATTTCGTCATTAAGTGAATAATATAATACCGAGACTAAATTTACAAGTAAGGACTGCCCACGTAAAAATCCGTGTATGCTCTTAGACTTCTAACTTTTGATGTGAAAAATAAATAATCCTGTTAACAGATTTACATTTGTCATTATGCTCACTAGCCATGTGCTAAGCTTCAATTGCTAGAAAGGCAGTTGTGTCACAAAATACAGTTTCTATGGTCATAATGTTATACAACGAAGTCATGGTCACTGAATGAAAATCTCGTAGTGGAAGAAAAATAGTATCTTTATGCCATAGGACTCAGACAAAATAGAAAGGATTTTGAGAGAAAATACCCTGATCTCTGAAAGAAAAGTGTCACAAAAAGTTAATTGCTTTGAATCTTTATCAGAAAAGTTGAAAGGAAATCTAGCCTGAAGACATATAAAGTACAAAAAAAAAATCCTAATAAAAACGCAAGCCAGAATTTGGAGGTAAAAAAAATTGTGAAAGTAAAGTTATGATTAGAGTATAATAGACAATGAAACGTTCGTACAGGCTGACTTTTTTCAACTTCCTGGCAGATGCTAAAGAAGAATATATCGTGTATCAAAGAAATCAAAATTCCCAAGAAAGATTTTGATTTGGGAAGCCATATGCATATGCGGGAAAGAAGCACTTCATTAATAAAAAATGGTTCCATTAACACAAAAATATACGTGAGTGATTGCCTTTGGAAAAAAAACTTCTCCCTTTCCTAAGAAAATACAGTATATTCACTGTTTTCTGGCCTATTCCCACTTCATCTCATTATAACAATAAAACAATGAAGCTGTAACAAAAAAATTGTAAGTGTTTCTACCGAAAAAGGCTAATCCATCAAATTGTCCAGAACTCCGCGCAATTGAAAGATATTATGCTCTAGTAAAAAAAAAAAAAAAAATTAAAAGACATTAATAGCTCAACATAAAATGAAATAAAGTTTAAAAATAAGTGGACTTATTCGAACAAAAAAGTGACCGAAACACAATAAAACCTTTAATTTGAAGAATTCTGAAAAAGTTCAGATATTTTCTTAAAAACCAACAGGAAATAATTTTTTCTTTTATGTTTAGAACTTGAACATAACAGTCATTAATAAAAATTTGTATGCACAGATTTTTTCGTGTGCAGTCCTTACTTTAGGAAAAACACAATAAAATACCTGAAGATGATGGTTTCATTAAAAAATTTTGGTTTAAGGAATCTTTTTTTTTTTTTAACAATTAAAATTAACATTGGTGTCAGTGCAACCAAAGATTTTTATTGATATTAATACATAATTTTGTGTTTAATTACGAAAAGTCAATTTTCAAAATTCAATTTATATTTACTTTTGACATATTTTAACCAAAGTGCACCTGTTTAATCGAAAAAATGCTCCTAATTATTTATATAGAAATAATTTACAATTTGTATCACTCCTTTTCAAATATCCTCATGAAAATATCATATACACACAATTAATTGTAAATTACATCATAAGCTGACCTACAAATAAATAATTATCTTTAAATGGTCTCTTATTTTTCTCTAACAAATATTTCATTAATCTACCATTAAAAACATTAACCAATACACACACAAATACACCTATTATTAATGCGATTTTAAACACATTTAAAACAGAAGACAGAAGAAAATTTCCACCAAAACTCACCCCCCTACTTTTAATTATAAATGTGTTGGTGTATTTGTCAGTATTGTTGTTAATTGTTGGCAACAGCAACAAAAACAACTACGCTAAAATTTTAATGTGCACGTGAAAATATATTTTACGTCCATGAAATTAAACGCGTCTAATTGTTTTTAATTAATTTTTCTTCTTGTTGTTCATTTTTAATTTTGCTACACATTTTGTTTTCTTTCTAAGCTAAAGTTCATTCCTCTTGGTGTAATAACAACATTTTCTAAACATTAAAACTGAACTGAAGACATACATAAATAGTAAAAAATAAAAATTGTATTTACCGATTAATTAAAGAAATAAAATGTTTAAATATACAACCAGCCAATATCATCATCATCCTCATTGGCGGCATCATGTTAAACAAGTGTTGCCAATATAAAATTTCATTGTAGTTATAAAATTGGTTCAACTTTATGGTGACTGTATTATGTTATTTAGATGGGCATTATGTATGTATATGTCTTTATGTCAGTTTGTATATATTTTTTTTGATTTAAATTCAATATGTTTCTTTGCTCTGTTGAGTTTTTCTTTATTAAGATTTGTTATTGTTGAAAGTTATTTCTTTTACTGAGGGGGTGTTTGTAAAATATATGATTTATGTTGAAAGCAATTAAAATTTATTTTAAGTTTTCCTTAACTTTTTCTTATGTATTTTTGGCGTGTATTTTGTTGGCTAATTTAATAAAGATTTAGAATGGAAATTCTAGACGTGCCATGGTTTATTAGTCAAATGATTTATATGACCTTAATAATATTGAAATTTGTTGCTACATAAATTTTGTTACCAACAAATGCAAAGTTTTTTAATAAAAAATATTTTATTTGTTTTACTAACTGAAATATTTTTAATAGGGGTACGAGAGAGTTTGGTAAAGAGTCAATTAATAATTTTTTAAAGGCCTTGTTAAAAAATAAAATTTAAAAACATTTTCATAAAGCTAAAACTTTTTTATGAAAAGTTTAGTAAAAGTTTATATCATAAAAATCTTTTTATAGTCAGTTATATTTATAATTTTGATTTTAAATATTTAAATTGACTTTAACTGATGCTCAAATAAGGAGGGGTTTTATTTTTGATAAAAAGAGAATTTGATTTTATAATATAGATATGTAAGGAGTGAGATCGAAAAAATCTTAACACACATTTTGCCTCATAAGTTTTTTCGGAATCAATATTAAATATTTTTTTGATCTAGTTATCATGGAAAAATACTTCAGTTATTATTTTTAACAACAACCATGTTAATTTGTCCTTATTTTCATCAAAATAAGTGACGAAAAAGATTTACGTCCTACAAGTTATTAAAAAATTTCAAAAAATCCAAATAGGTCTTACAAATAATTGGCTACAGAATTAAACGTTTTCCGTAAAACCGTTTCTAATGTTATTAAACAGTATCAGGAGAATTTGACTATTGATATGAAACCTAGTTCGGTAAGAAAAAAGGACCACATGATATTGAGAAGACCAGAAAATTGAAGGCATATTGAAAAGAACTCCAAACACATCTGGTAGAAAATCAGCTCAATTTTCTCAGTGCTTCGACTATTTGGTGCGAAAATTTAAAGCTAATGGGAAAGCTGATAACATATAAAGTTCAAAAAATTCCAAACTGCAATTCTGCAAAAAAAATTACAAGCCAAAAATAGGACTCGGAATTTAAAACCAAATTTCATACAAAAATACTCAAGCTGTATAATTGACGAAGAAACGTGGGTGCTGGCAGAATCTTCGCAGCTTGTGTCTCAAAAATTTTTATTGCTAATGCTCGAGGCAATGTTGGAGATAAGTTTAAGACCCAAAAGCAGCAAAAGTTTCTTACAAAATTCATGGTATGACAAGCTTTTTGCATTTGCGGCAAAATACCAAAATATGCATAAAGGAATATTTGCAAAAAAGACTTCTTCTTTTCTTAAGAAAGCACAACGTGTCCACATATTTTTGGACCCATTTGGTATCATGTCACTACGGTAAGAAAGCTCTGGAGTGGTACCAAATCAATAACATAGTTTTAGTACCAAGAGAGGTTATGATTTTCAAAATTGTCCATAGATTAGACCAGTGAAGAGATATTGAGCTCTTGTGAAAAGTGAATTCAAGGGCACAAAAAAGGTGTCTCAAAATACCGAAGATTTTAATAGAAGATGTGCACACTGTTCCAAAAAAGTGACTGAAGCAACTATCAAATCTCCAAAGAAAGGGTTTTCAAAAATGGTCCACAATTTTATAATTAGTGGTTAGAACCATAAAAATTATATATTTCTGTGATCTGTGCTAAATTATCCAATGATTAAAAAAATAATGAAAGCTCTACGATCAACCGTTTCCAAGTTATTGAATATTATGTATGTTAAGAATTTTTCAATCTCACTCCTTAATATCTTATGTTATACAAAAGTTTCAAAGTTAAGTACATACAATCAGTTTCACAAAATATGTTCAATATAAAAAATTATAATAAAATATCAAACACTGTTATTTCTTTGTGTAAATAATTAAAATTTTATGTGGATAAAAAATATAATGTTTTATTTTCAAAACCATATCAAAAGGGGATGGAAAGATAAATGAGGACTAAGAAGAATTATGAAAAACTCAGACTTGATGAATATCAACATGATATAACTAGCTTAAGCAAAAGTTATAGCTATACTTTTTAATGTTTTGTAAAAATCGATTAAGCAGAAGAGGAGATAGGCAATTATCCTTATAATTTGTCAAATTATCCTTATATAATTGTTCATTAGAGTGTCCCGAGGAAAGCGTTTTTCGGAATTACAATGTAGGAAGACCCCTCAAACGATGCGTAAAAATTATTTTAATACGAAAAAATTATTAAAAAATTTTTTAAAATTGGTTTTCAGTTCCCTACCAGCGATTGAAAAATCATGGGTCCCATATATTTTGGTTAAAAAAAAGTTTCGATTTTTTAACCGAAATGGGTATCAAAAAATTCGTTATTTTATGCTGGTTATGGAAAAATATTAAAAAAAATTTTCCCATTTTGTTTGATTTTGTTTAGCTGGAAGACTTTTTAAGGCATTTTGATGAAATTTTTTTGGAAAAATTTGGAAAATTATATATTATCAACAATACTTACTACAATGCAAATTTTTAATATTTTAGCCATAAAGGGGGCAAAATGATAAAATTCTTACCCATTTTTTAAGAAAATTGTAAAAATTTTTTTTTTGCAACTGTCTAAATTTTTTTGTACTAAAATGAAGGTTTATGGATTAAAATTTTTGCGAAAATATAAAATTTTGCATGAAAATTATTTTTTTTCGGACACTTATTTCAAAATAACTTCGAAACTGTTGAGCATATAAAAAAATTAAGTCTGGGGAATTTGAGGATATTTTTAGTCCGCATCTTTTGGTGTATCACTTTGATCAATCTTACACACCGTTCTTGAGTTATGAGGAAATATACTAGAGTAATGGCCTTACTATGGGCGAAATATTAGACACGCCCATAAAAAAAATACATCAAGTCTAACTATTCGTCTATGGGGGAGGATTTTTTTGTTGACCAGTGTAATCTATAGTTCATATCTACTTTAAAACATTTAAATTACATTTGTTATATTTTACTTAATAAACGTTTTTGCATACAATTTTAATGAACTTAGTTTAGCACGGCTTTGTAAAGTTGTGTTAAGTTTTTTTTTTTTTTTTTTGCATACGTCTGAAAACATTTAACATCAATTAAAAAAATCAGGGAAAGTATTAACTCAATCTCAATTAAATTGCTTTGCCTGATATAAATCTTCCCCTAAAGGAAAGAATACCGGTTCAAAACTAGTCACGTGACAGGTTCTCAGAGTGAGTGACCGGTTTCAATACCGGAACTTTATATGCGAGAAACCTGTGGCTAATTAATACCTTTGGACATGTCTTAGGACAGGTCACAGTACTGGAACAAGAGAACATGTATAAAGTCGATCAATAAATAAAAATTTGAAGAAAAATTTTTACTTTTTAAACTTATTTTATTTATTTTTAATTTCTTTTTGATTTCTTTTAACTAAATTCAATTTTTTTCTTTAATGTCGACGGGGGCACCCCGAATCGAACCCACGTTCTTCTCACGTATCTTATGTTTTATAGTCTTCAACTCTAACCACTCAACCTCAGATTATTATTTCGCGCGAGTTGCTAATTGCTCACTTAACATGCCTGTTGAAAATTGACTCTCAACAGATATTATTGAGTGTGGTGATGTCAACTGGTTCTCAACTGGAACTTTGGTGACGAGTTAGGTGTCAATTGGTACTCAACCGGTACTGAGGGACCGGTCCATTACTACAATTGTCACAAATTTCCCACAGGGTCATTATATAGAAAAATATTGAAGTCAATAGCTTTTACAGAACCAAATTTATGTTCAGCTAGGCAAAGTAATTTAGTTGATAAAATTGAGTTCATCAAATATGGCCACTATTGATCGGTGTTCCCCAAGACAACATAACCAGAATTTCGCTAAGGTTCAGACAAAACTATGGGGCAGAGTCATCAAAAATTTAACTTGTCAGATTTGGAAATTTTTAACAAAAATATATTCACAAATATTTCATAGATAAACAGCTGTTTTTGGCTATGTAGCTTTTCCGAAGAACTTGGGATTATAATTATATTCTTATTAATTTAGTCTTACTAAATTAATAAGCTCATGTAATTTAAATTACTTTCGACGTTATATTTAACTGAATTTTGATTGGAAATATTGATAAAATATTATAAAAAAAAAAGTCGTTAGAATCATTGTTCCGATATTGATATACTGAATATTTGATAATTTTCTAACTAATAATTTTTATTAATTTCATTCATCTTTAACTTCCTCTCATATTTTCTATAGTTCTATTAAAAAAAAAGAAAAACTTTTAAAAATTCTCTTACCTCTTGTTTGGCTTGCCATTGCTTCATGGCTGATTTATATTTTTCAAATTCATTACACCAATGTGAGTAAATTTTCTGATAATCGTTTTTCTTCGAGGGTGGTGTACATCTGTAATTAAAAATCAAAATAAAAATAAGAACATTTTGTACACACATACATATAAAAACAAATACGTAGAATAAAAATATTTAAACATAAATAAAAACTGTAAAAACAATTGAGACCAGAAAGTAAGTTATGTCGGTGGTAATGGTAAAGAGTTATTTCATATAACCTGATTTTATTACTTTTTCAAATTATTATTTTTATAGACTTTAAATATTTTACTATTTATTCAGTCACCTCTGTAATTTACTTCATACATAAAATTCCTTAAAGAATTTTATCATGTTGTCGAACACATGATAAACGTTCGTTAAACGAAAAAGTAAATTAACAACACAATTTACCAAAACGAAGGAAAAAACAGAAAATAAAAGAGAAAACGGAAATTAAATAAACGGAAGGAAAGGCGTTCATAATTGCTGTCAACATAAAAAGGAAATCGATATAAAATATCAACACACATACACACACATCTTACAAACAAAATTTACAAGAAAAATTACAACTGGAAACGAGCAAATGGTAAAATAAATAAATTTTTTCTTAAATTACAAAATGAAATAAAAATACCAAAAATCTGAAAAGAAAATTTTTTAAAATAGTTTTTTTTACCATAAACGTGCTTTGGCATAATTTTTTTTACCAAGTATTTAAACAAGAAATTCTACCCTCCCACCAAAAGAAAACCAAAGTATTTCCATCATTGTTTCTTACAATCAAGAAATAAATAAGAAAAAAAGCTTAATATTTAAGCGGATTTTTCTTGTTTCATTTCTTGGATCTTCTTAATTTTCAGTTCTTTTTACAGTTTCTTTTAAAATCAGTTTGTGTTTATTTATGTAATTCGTAATTATGTAAGAGAAATTCTTTCTTACCTGTGGGCATCCACGTTTACACTGTAACTGCACAGCAGTGTACCATCGAGATAACTGTCATAGCGTCCACCATCACCTTCATTAATTGATATAATAACGAGACCACCCTCAGATGTTTCAATATATTTTGAGGGCGTATAGCCAATTTCGTAACTAAAAGAAAGAAATAAATAAGAAATTCATTAAAATAAAAATTATAACATAAATTATTAGAACTTTTTGAATAGGAAATGTTTTTTTTTAGATTTTCATATTCAATTTTAAACTAATTTATTAAAAATAAATCTGTGGCGAAAGTTTTAAGTCAATTTACATTTTTTTTGCCGAAGTAAAAAGATAAATATTTAGGGTTCAAGAGAGAAAAAATATAGAAAAAATTGGTTTATACGCAAAAAAACAAAAAATTTCATATTAGTAAATATTAGCTAATAAGACAGAATGCTAAAAAATTATATCTCGAATAATTCTGCAAAATTATTCCTTTTGCTTAATAATAATGTAAAAAGTAAAATGAAAATCTTCCAACACGTCTCATATTTAACCCATTGAGGCAAAAAGAAAATTAGATTCATTGAGGAGTTTTTAGGTTATAAAATTTTCTAGGTAAGAGGTAGAGGAAATTTCTATTTCTCTTTTTAATGCTTTGATGGTTACGTTTTTTCTGTCAGTGCGATTTTAAAAATTATACCATTTTTGAGATATTTTTATTTCGTTTGTTATATTAATTAAAAATGTTCCTTCTACACTAACTTTTATGAGGGTTAATGGATAAATTCTTGATTTTTACAAGTTACTTTACTACATAGTACTACATTTTCGTAGCCCCATGTCTTGGCTATAAAACGTGAGTGACTAAGCCTATTACCTAGAAAATTTTATAACCAAAAAACTCCTCATAGAACCATATTATCTTTGGTCATCAAGGGGTAAAAATGTGACCTGATGGAGAAAAACCGAAATGTTCCCGGAGATTGGGATGAATATACCTACAATATCTGCAAGATGATTTTCATGATACTTTTTTAGTGTTGACCTGTGTAACTCTGGAATAAATAATTCAGTATAAATAAGCCTTAATCGAGAAAATCTTTTGCCAAATTTTAACGAAATCGGTTGATCCGAAAATATGTTTTCAATAAAGATGTCTCACCTGACTGTGGACCTAAGCATCTTTAAAGTACTACAAGATATAAGAAAGGAACAAAAACACGTACAGTAATGACATACCAGTTTTAAATTTCATTAACCCATATTTAACCACTACCCGATTTTGTTGATATAACTTTACGATATTTCTGGTACCTAAATACATGGCCTGGACATTTTAGAAATAGTACCATCTGCCTACATATACTTCTATATTAAGTGTAATACAAAATTTATTATATTTTTAAATTTACTTAATTTTTATAGAATTCTAAAAAACATTCTCTCTTTTTATTTTAATTTTAAATATTTTTATCCCATAATTTAATACACAACACCTTCAGGAAAAAAGAGAATCCTCCCTAACCTTTTTATCTTGAGAATATATAAAATTTCATTTGAAAGAAATTAAATAAAATATTTGACATATAATACTGGTATTAATATTTAAAATTGATTTTTAAGACAATCATATTACACAAATATTTAAACCCTAAAACATTTGTACATATATACTACATAGATAAGTACATAGTATATAGATATGTTTATATAAATGTAATAAAAAGCAGAGAGACAAACAGTCAGTCAGACAACAAAATACATAAATATAATAACCAACTGAAGAATCAATAAGAATATAAATATATTTTGTAGCAATAACAATCATAATAAAAGGAAAAAATACGGAAAAAGTTAAATTGAAAAGTTCGATATGCTGTCTTAACACCAACAAGCACAAATCATGATTTTTATACATACTGACAACAACTGTAGTAGAAGTAACGTAGCAGTCGTATTATTTTAAAAAAACATATAAATGTAGTTAACTAAGACAGTTAAATATATACAAACTTTTTAATACAATTTTATTAGGAGAAATAAACAAATTTATTTATTTACCGATAAACTTTAAATTTACATACATACGTATCTAAAAATACAAATGAAATTTGAAATATTTAGATGCTATTCACATAGATACCTTTGGGACAACCTGGCAACTAAAAGAGTGAAAGATAGTCTGCATTCTAGCAAGCAACATCAAATTTTGAAATACATTTTAAAGTGTCAATTTACAGCTTTTATGTTAAATTTTTTGCTTAATATTTATACCTTAACTGCACAGTGGGTCAGATTAAAAATATTTTGGAAATAGATATGAAATTTTTAATTGTCTGCTATGATTTACATAAAAATTGCCATAATTACTGATAAGGAAAGATTTCCAAGGAGCGGAATTGAGTTTGACAATTTTTTTGTTTTTCATTCGATATTTTTTAAAGTTCTAATTAAGGCCTTTAGAAATATTATTGACTTTAAGTAATATTTATTTTTTATAGTTATCGAGGTATTTGCAAAGCCGTGCACTATGGGACATGCTAGAATACGAGCTTGCAACATGAGATTTAAAATTTATTTTCAAATTACAATCAATATAACTGTCCTAAATAAATCACAAAATTTTATATAACGTATGCGGAATAAAATTGCAACAAAATTAAAAATTTTTAAATTTTTTCAAAAAGTAACTTAAATCTTATATAGTTATTTCAGAAGATAACTTATTATGTGGTTTTTGTGTGCCCAATATTTGGTGCACTTTTATAGTAATTCTGAAAGAATACTTTATCATGCGTTTAAAAATAAGATGTTGGAACTTTTCGAACCTGTTATTCGGTTTTGTTTGCCTTACTATTTTGTCTAACAGACTAACAGACTTCTACCTAAATTTTTCCAAAACTTATTAATCGAATTTAATTTACAATTATTTCTTGGTTTTCATTTTTTTAGACTTTGATTTATTTTTGAGATTTTTTCCCACCCTACTAATTCATCCAGCCGTTATTTCCGAATATTAGATTAGTTTAGAAGATATATTATTACTGGATTATAACCTCGATATTTCTTTTTATTAAATCCATCTTTTTTGGATTACACAACTTTTTATATTAACCAAAAAATTCAGTAAAATCTGAATATTGAAAAGTTAACAAATTGTCTTCGATCAATACACCCAGAGAAATATCAATCACATACGTGTTGAAAACGATACCATTCTGTGTCAATAGTGAATCTACACCGTATGTGTTTAAATTAAACACTGCGTGTTAAATTCTTATTGAAAATCGATACCTAATTGGTACCAAGTTGAAACCATTTCGGTATCAAATTGTTAAATTACATATGTTTTCAATGAAATTTGTTAACGAATGGTATTAAAAAGCTGTTACCGTAAATTACCAATGTGACCACAACCGTTGTTGATTTTGAATCGAATTTTTTCCCTTAGTGTAAAAATCTTTTCATCGAAAAACTTTTTACCTTAATTCATATACTTTTTGTATCAATAGATTTATATCTATTGAAAAAATTAATTGTCATCTGAGTTGAAATATAAATCAAAATAATATGAAAATAAAAAAATATTTTTTTGACTCCTATTGCCATTTGAGTTAAAAAATAGATAATTTTCTGGAGGTGTATATATAGAAGTAATCCAAAAAATTACAAATATTTTTTCTAAGTAGTTCATTCTTTATTAACATTTTAAAGAAACTAAAGTCAGATTTTCATAAAATTTAGACTGTATTATGAAAAAACATGTATATTTTAAAATTTATACTAAAAAGTATTCATCATAAGTGCACTGTTTTAGACAGCGCCGAAAGTTTTATCACTTTTTGAATTAAATATTTTACAAAAAAGCGAGCACATAAAAGAGTGTTAATTTTGCATATTAAACTTTATATCATTTTAGATGGAGAACTATGCGTAGATTTTATTTTTAGTCATAAATTAAAAAAAAACAAAAGAAATGTGTTTTAAATTATTGTACAAAATTTTAGGTGAAAAATTATTTTAATGGGTCCCTTCCCTTTGTGCTTAACCCTGCAATACTAATATACGTAAATTTTACGTATACATTTTTTTCAAATCCTTATTACTCTCGCGTGTGGAAACCTAACTGTATGGAATTGCCGAAGTTTATTCGTTAGGTGTTTTTAAACATACATTAAAAAGAAAATAATAAATTTTTAGATGTTTACACGTTATGAATGCAAATACCAAAAAAAAAAAAAAGTTACTACGTAAAATTTACGTATCGTTAGTATTAACAGTATAAATTTAAATATAAAAATGGAAATGTGGTTTGAAATGGAAGGGTAAATGATGAAATATTCGCCGAAAAATCTTAATTTGGTGGATGAAGTAGTCAATTCTAACTTTTCCATGAAGTTAATGTAATAAATGAAAGAAAATTATGCGCTGGTGAGTCTATCGTTATACTAAGAACTTTCTAGAAAAAGGAAAATTTATCCATTATGCAAAAAATATATTGTCATATTTGATAAGAATCTGAAGTCACTGCTGAGCACCAGATCATAATTTATCATAATTTTTCATAAATAAAGTCTTTATATTATTTGAACGGGTTTTTAATGTTGCATTCTTATTTATTGAATTTATTTTTTCGCTTTAAGCTTTTTAAAGGCAAATAAATAATAAAAATGCACTTAGTCGATGCAACAACAACAAACAAAAAGTTTTAGAAGAATAGCCATGTGTACGTAAAATTTACATATCGTTAGTATTAACGTACAAAAAAATAGTATTCTAGGGTTAAATCGGTATAAAACGTCTGGATTTTTTTAATTTTATTTACATTGTTTTTACGATGGACGGACGTAATTTTACGATCAAAATGGATCGCAATAATATAGAAACCATTTAAGTGATTTAATAGCTCTGTAAATTACTCAATTGATTTCTGAGTTATTAATAAAAATAATTTCGTATATATGCATTTTTAGTACTAAAGAACATAAAATTATACGGTAACCATACTATGTCCGTCCCGATTTTTTTTCAGAAAATTAACCTTAACTCCAAATCCTGTTATATTATCAGTATTAAATCAATCAAATTTTTTACACGAATTCTTAAAGCCAAGTACTTTAATGTTTCTACACACACAAAGTAACAAAATTTTCGCACTATTATAGATATATAGGACGCATTTCTCATTTGATTTCATTTAAATTAATTTAGTTAAACACAAAAATCTTTTCCTTTTTCGTGTTCTAAAATAAAAAAAAAATATTTTAATTCAATATTTTCAAAAATTATGAATTTTATAGTATTAATTTGTCAAAAACAAATAGGAAATAATAATATTTCATGAAGATTATTTTAAAGGAAAAATCATATCCGTACTTTTAACAGGGTCCAGTCTGGATCGTGCCAAATTCAGTCTATTTAACAACAAAAATTTTACTTTCTGTTTTAAAATTTCCAAGCTAGGGTTAAACAAGCGTGAATGTTATATTCGGCCCGGCCGAATCTATATACCCACCATCAACTTTTTCAAATTTTACGTTATGTGGGAGGGGAGCGATAAAGTGGGCAGTAAAGTGTCTTTTGTTTCCGAGTTTACATTGGTCCTTGAGCTATTTGAACACAATTTCACCTTATATGGGAGGTGGGCGGTAAAGTGGGCGGACCACGCCCATTTTCGGTTTCCGAGTTTATATCGACCCCTGAACTATACGTACAAAATTTCGTTGTCGTACGTGCTTTTATTGAAGAAATATCAGCAAAAAAGTATGAAACGGACACGCTGTGTTTATAGTTTTTAACCCATAACTTTTTTGTTTATTAACCGCTTTTGCCCATTTTCAATACCAAACAAACCTTATATAAGACAAATATATGTGCCCAATTTTATCCTCCTACGTTGCCCCGTTCGAGCCCTATCCTGCTTTCAACAGACAGACAGACGGACGGACATAGCTAGATCGACTCAGAATCTAGCCAGGACCCAGAAAATATATATTTTGTGGGGTCTTAGATAATTCCTTCGACATGTTACACACGTAATGACAAAATCAATATACCCCTCATCTTTTTGATGGTGGGTATAAAAAAAACATACAGTATCAGAAACTTTGTATATAAAATCGTTTGTATACACATTTTCCAGACCTACAATAAATGTGGACTTTATGGGCAAAATTCTAAACTAAGGCTATTCTCATATTTAACAGGATTATTCGTTATATTTTTATTTTAAAAAGGCGAGGTTGCCCGAGATATATTGTGGGCAAATTTAATTTCTCTCGCTCCAGGAGAATAATTTCAGGTACGAGTTTCAAGGATTTGGAATTCCTTGCCACTTCAATTAAGAACATTTTTTTAATCGGTTTCGGTTTTTAATTCGAAATCAATTGAATATGTGAACACTCAAGATCATTGAATTTTATAGAAGCACAATTTTTCAATCTTTTAAATTTGTTTTTATTGAAGTTTGTAATTTATTTTGTAGCCTTAATTGCCATATAAAGCCCCATTGGGCTCGGTTATGTAAATGAAGAACTAATAAAAACAGCTCTTATAAACAACTCCGTGCAACAATTTTCCAAAAAAAATAGTCACACATGAGAAAATGTATATGAAAAAATATGCGTTAAAGTAGAGTTATCTTATAAGATTCGAAAATTATATAAATTTAAATCAACCCAATATGAGTATCAAATGAAAGCTAAGAAACCCTGCAATATAACAAAAGTTTTTATTTAAATTTTGCAGAAAAAAATTTTAAGAAAAAAATCCTTTATATAAGGACTATAATGAAATAGTATATATAATATAAAAGGGTTACATTTTTAAAAGTACATTTTCTTAACCTTATGTACTGCAACATTTAAATAAAAAAACATAATTATGTTATAGGGATTTTTAGTTTCATTTGACATCGATATTGGATCAATACAGTCTTTGTTAATATTTTATATTATTCTTAAAAATTTTTCGAAAATTTGAAGTCCTGTTATACATTTGAAAATAAATAGAAAAGGGTAATATTGTCTTAAGGTTTTGCGCTGCAACATTTAAATAATAAATATAGTTATATTGTAAGGATTCTCAGCTTTCATTTGATACTCATATTGGGTTGATAGTATAACATGCATAAATATTTTAATTAATTTTTTTTTTTTTTTTCAAAAATGCGTGTCCTTTTAAACTTTGAAGTCCTCTAAGAAGAAATTTGATGTCTTAGTAAAAAACTGAATACTCAGCTTTACTACACGCGGTCTCTAGTTTCATGCATATATCGATTATTCATGTGTAAAAATTATAGTACAGTTTTTTTTTTTGATTCTGATCCATTGTGCACTATTCTCCATCTTTTTACTTACAAAACTCAACAAGAAATGTTATACAGTGCTGTTTGAATACCCTTGTTAAATATTTGAATTGAATTTATTTATGAAAAAATGTACTTGTATTCAATACCTTTTTTTCTAGAATTTTAAAAGTATACGTGTATATATAAAAAAATCTAAAAGCATCATCAGTTACATTTCCGTTGTCATTATAAAAGTATTGTATGATTATTATTTTTATTCAAAATATGTGTTCGTATTTAGTTAAGGCTTTCAGTAAAGAAATGGAAAAAAAAAGAAACGTGAATTTGGTTATAACTTCATTACGAGTTTTTTGAATTTATGTATAATGTTACATCTGTTGTCTCTAAGGATTTTTATTTTATATTTTTTTTATTGCAATATACCAACATTTAGACATACAAAGAGATTTTGAGTACCGTATAGAAGCAGCTGATAGTGATAAATTTATATACGAAGGATACATTTAGATTATGGATACTAGTGTGTTTGACAACTTTGTTAACTGTGTTAATATTTTGTTTGCAACTTTAAAAACTTTAAATGTCTAATTTTATCATAAAGCTGCTTTAATGAATTCATTTAATTTAAAACCTAAAAATTATAAAAAAAAAAACATTTTAATTTACAACCCATAAGTATACTTAAAAATTTAGCTATTCATAAATAAATGAAGAGCATTTAGCAAATTATTAGTGTATAGAAAATTCGTTCTTGACCTACTAAAACACACTTAATTTGCTGAAATAAATTTACTGGCATAAAAAAAAAAAAATTTGTTTTTATAAAATATTTTTTCTTTTTACAAACTCAAAATATATCAATAGCCTACTTTACGGCAAACAACAACTCGTATCATAACCTATTAACTTAGTTAGATATGGAAAATAGAAATGAAGAGAAAAAAAATCTTTCAGTTCATAAACAATAGGGGTTGAATTGTATTGAGTGGGAATGCACAAGCATCTCTTTAATATACTTGACTGAATTTACGAAATCTTAAGTATTTATTTAATATCAATGACAAAATAATAAAATGATTTTTTTCTTTCTTATTCTTCAAATTTTGAAGGATTTATTATTTTGTTATTAAAACGTAATCATATTTCAAGCGTCTCACTTAAACAAGTGTCAAAATAGCAAAATTAAAAAAAAAATAAGAAATATTTGCATATGTTAAGGCAAAAAAGGGGGGTTTGTTTATAAATATTAGTTACAGCATTGTAATTTGGGGTTGTTATTGAGTTTCAATTCAATTTCTTTGCAATTTGTTTTTTTTTTTTTTTTTTTTTGTTATTGTAGTATGTGTGTGTGTGTTAGATTAGAAATTAATTTGTTACAGTTACTCAAAATGTCACTCTTGGTTGTCAAGCATTTAAAAAGCAATTTATTATTCATATTTATAATTTTGATTTGTTATAGAAAATTTCTTTTTGTTAAAATTGTTTTTGCTTAGTATTTTTTGTCAAGTCATGAAAATGTTTTGGTTTAATATATGTAAGAAATAAAATACACTTTAATTAATTTTAGCAAAATTTTAATGATATTTGAAGATAAATTTTACAAATTATTTGATTATTTAACAAGTAATAAGTTTTCATTTATCCTGACTTCTATAAGAAAAAAAAAAAAAAATTTTTTTTTAATTTAATTTTATTAATCACAATATTTAAAGTTTTATAGTTTTGTACAAAATCAAAGAGGACTTTAATTTATAGTTGTCCTATAATATAAATTTTTGAATTAATATTTCTTTTATGCTTTTGAAAATCATTGGACTTACAATTGAATTGAAAAAAAGTGAGAAGAAGAAATATAATATGATTTTATCAAAATTTCTCTTTTCACCGCTTTTTTTAAGTTTTAATTTTGTGCGACAAAAAAAAAAAAAAAAAAATAAAAAATAAAAAATAAAAAATAAAACTTTTCTTTCTTCTTGGATCTGCAGATTACGAAATTATTTGTTTATCAATCAATGTTTTTAAATAAAAAATTGTGTTTTCCTGAAATTCGTTTGAAAAATTTTAAAATTTAATGAATTTATTTATTTTATTCAGCGTTTGAAAAACTCCAACTGCTATCAAAATTTTTAGATTGGCTAAAACTACAGCTACTGAAAATTGTCAGTAGCAATTTTTTGTAGTCTAACACTTTCTTTACTGCTACTTGCAAAAAAATAAAACTTAAAAAACACGTCGTTAAAATGAAGCAGTAGTTTTAAAAACAAAATAATTGACTACTACTCCATTTGTAGTATAATTTTTATAACTACTCCCTCTACAATATTTTTTATTTTTACTGCTACTGTGCGTTGTTTTTGTAATAAGACTTAAATCATAAGCTTTTATTTGTGTTTTGATTTTACAAGGTTACCAATTTTATAAAATGTGTGTGTATTATTTAATTTGTATAATTTCCTTTATAATTTAAAGGAAATTTTGTCTACTTTGTATTGCATTTAAATACGTTTTTTATTTCTTTATATATTTATAAATTTTGAGTTTTGGATTTATGCTTTACATGGGTTTTTTAAATTTTGTATACAGTACACAACCATAGGTGTCACCTATTTTATTACAACGTGCGTACCCTCTATTATGTGATTGACACATTATGTGTTTGTACGCAAAATACAGATAGCAATTTTGGAGACAATTTGATGAAATTTGCTACATATCATTATTTTACACAAAGACAAAGCCTATTGAAATTGATCTTCCATAATAGAGTTTTAACATACAAAAATTCCCTAAAAATAGGAATATTTTAATGCAATTTGGCAGTTTTTTATAAGTTTAAATGTGTTTACTAAATTTATCAAAGATTGGTTCATAAACAAATGTTAGTATCGTGTTAATATTTTACAAATACATACATATAAAAGTTTAAAAAAGTTTCTTACAATATTTAAAATTTTATAAATCAGACAAAAAAATCTTTTTCTTTTTTTTTTTTTTGATTTTGTTTTTCGCCAAAGAAAATAATGCTTTATATCTGAAATTTAATACATTTTGTAGGTAAAGAACAAAATACCGTATTTGTTTTATTTCTGATTTGAATATTGTTTTTGATATATTAAAACCCATATGACAACTCTAAAATATTTGTAAAATGGAGGGCAATGTACAAATGTTTATAAAAGCACGGAGAAAAAATAAATAATATATTTTTTACATTACTTTTAATTTTGATATTTTAAGCTACTTAATTTTTTATTAAACTACTTCAACTGCTACCTTTATTGCTACCTCTGTTGCTACCTCTGCTGCTCCCTCTGCTTTCTATTTACTACTTTTAAAACTAAACAAAGAATGTAGCAGTTTTCTTTTATGAATATAGATAAAACTATAAATACTTATATGTGAAGGTAGCAGCAGTAATAAAATTGTGAAAAATACACTGCTTTCAGAATTTAAGTTTTTGACTACAACTAAAAATACTGCTACCAAAAAGTGAAGGTAGCTGTAGTTTAAGCAAATGAACGACTACAAGTTTTAAACATTTCTTAAACTCCAATTTTAGTTATATTTTACTTGGAGTCTAGTTTTTCAAACGCTGATTTTATTGAAGTAACACAGGGAATCTAATAAGAATAGCTTGCTACAAATTTGTTTTAGCAGTAAAAAACTGAATGATAGCTTTGCGCATATGTATGTCTGTCCGTTTATGTAAACTTCAAGTCTTATAGTTTTTTTGTGGCTACTAGAGGACCTTAAAGTCAAAGAATTTAAAGCAAATATTAAAGAACAAAAAGCTGGTTCTAAAGAATTTGAAAAATAACAAAAATAGTAATAAAATGCGTCGAAGATTTGTTTATTCAATACTTCAGTATACAGCGGGTGTCATAAATAAGTAAACAAAGTAGTATTTGAACTTAATTGACTCTATTTTAAGTTGTATTTCGAAGATATCAAAAGTAACATATAATTATAAATATTTAATGTCTTGTTAATAAAATAAACAGCAAAGGATTCAATTCAACACATTAATACTTAGTAAATATGATTCTTTTTAAAAAAGTCAAAAAAATCCATGTTCCATAAATAAGTAAACATGGTTTCTAATAGCCACGGTGATAGTCTATATTTTGATACATGTAGGGGTCTAAGTAATAATTAAGTCCATTTTTGGGGACTCTATTTTTAATGACAATATGGTAAATCTGCCTAACGCCACTATCCACTAACAATGGTCGACAAAAAAAACCTCCCCCAAAGGCAAATAGTTGAACTTGATGTATTTTGATGTGCTAAAGCTGCTTTTAGTTTTTTTCCATCAGGTCTGAATTTTGTTTATGGGCGTGTCTAATATTTTGCTCATAGTAAGGCCATTACTATAATATATTTCGTTATAACTCAAGAAACGTGTGTACGATTAACATAAGTGATAAACCAAAAGATGCGGATTAAAAATATCTTCAAATCTCCTAAACCTCATTTTTTTATGTGCTCAATAGTTTCGAAGTTATTCTGAAATAAGTGTCCAAAAAAAACTTTTCATGCAAAATTTTAGATTTTTTTTGTAACTATTTTTTTTTTTAATAAATGAAAAAATCAAAAATGTTTCAGTTTATCATCTTTATCTTAAAGCTAGTAATGCTGCGAATAAAATAAGGTATGTATCTTCGAAATTGATGCATAAATCTTGATTTTATTTACAGTTAAGTAAAAATACCCATGTTACATACAATTGTGTAGAAATACAATGGTGGGCAAAAAAAAAAAATTTTTTTTCTTAAAACGAAAATAGATGGACTATATAGATTTTGACGAGTTAAACAATAATCTGCTTTCACTTTTTTTCTGTCACGTACTGATTTTGTTTATGGGCATGACTAATATCATCACCTTATTCAGCGGTCACACTATCAAACTCGAAAATGGTTTGTACAATTTTTACAATAACTCAAGAAACGTTTACACGATTTTGATAAATGGTACACCGAAAAATGCATACGAAAATTGCCTTCAAGATGTGTCAAAAATATTTTTTATTCGCCCAAGAGTTTCAGAGTTATGGATCAAAATTTTCAGCATTTTTTCGCTACTAATTACCGAATAACTACGGTAATATTAACTAAACAAAAAATTATGTAAATTGAGCTCAAAGACAATTTAAAAATTTTGCATGAAAAAAAAAAAAAGAAATTGTAGTAAAAAAAACAAATTTTTAATTTAGCATGAAACTACTGAGCGTATAAAATTTTTCTAGTAAAACGACTTAAAGCGAATTTTTTCCATATATTTTGGTGTATAATTTATATAAATAGTGCATACCGTTCTCGAGTTATAGTGAAATATACTCGAGTAATCGGCTTATTTAGGACGCAATATTAGACACGCCCATAAAAAATCTCGACCTGGTGGGAAAAAACTGAAAACAGATTCGAGTTTAGCATGCGGATTCCATCTAGTCCACATATTTTTTTTTTTTTTTTTTTGAAGGAGCACGAAAAAATTTTTTTTTGTCGACCATTGTAATCAGTCAGTTGTATAAACATATTTGTAGGCGCTTATATAAATTTGTCTTTTTAGAAGAGTACCTATGGGTAGCATAAAAAAAATCACTCAGAAGTTAAAAAAAAAATCGATACATCAAATTGAAGTATAGTAAATTTTAAAATAAACTTCTTTATATTGTTTTCAAATACTATTTTACATCCCTTGAACATGTCAAAAGCATGTGTTTATTTCTTAAAAGCTTTAAATAACATTTCTGTAACAATTTTCATTTGAAATTCAATTTAAACTATAAAGCAAATTTAATCTAATACAAATAAACTACTATGTAATATAAAATAAATTGAAGACAAAGTTAAAATTTTATTATTTCTCAAAATTATAAAAAAAAAACTTCAATGACATTTTTTTCTCTTCTTGAAAAGAATGCGCATCAAATTGCATCAAACTGCCGGTATGTCTGTTTGTAATATTATATTTTTCTCTTGAAATAAAACTCCATTTAAGAGTAATTTTTTTTTTATACCCTTCACCACAGGTGTAAAGGGTATATATAAGTTTGTCATTCCGTTTGTAATTTCCACAATTTTCGTCGGAGAGCAAAAAAGTTTATATTTTCGGAATCCTTGTAAGAAGCGATGACGATTGGACCATGTCCGTCCGTCCGTCCGTCCGTCCGTGTGTCGGTTGAAATGGCGTTTATGAAGCCCACCGATAACTGACATATATAATATGTATGTCAAACGATCGGAAATGCTTTCGAAAATTTTGCTATTGGAATTCAGCAAGATAGGTTCATACAATGCGGAGATATGTTCAAAAAACCGGTTTTTTGAACCGGTTTTCCAGTTTCTGAAGCCTCTGTATACACTACGGACTTCGTTTTTACAAAGAATTCTCGGACATTTTTTTCTGAATTTTTGTTCTGAAAAAATGAAATAAATCGGTTCAGTAATAACTGAGATATCGGACAAAACGCATTTTTTATTTTTTGAAGCCTTGGTTTAAGCTATAAATTTTTATTTTTATACAGATCGGTCACAAATATTTTTATAAAATTTCAGTTTTTTGAATCAGGAAGATCGGTTTATAAATGGTGGAGATATGCTTTAAAAACCGGTTTTTAGAACCGGTTTTTTAGTTTCTGAAGCCTCTGCATATACCAGGGACTTCGAATTTTTAAAGGGGGCTCGAAAATTATTTTCTGAATTTTTGTTCTGAAAAAATTAAATAAATCGGTTCAGTAATAACTGAGATATCGGGGAAAACTAATTTTTTATTTTTGAAGCCCTTGTTCAAGCTATAGATTTTTATTTCTATATAGATCAGTCATAAATATTTTTATAAAATTTCGGTTTTTTTAATAAACCAAATTCGTTCATAATCAACAGAGTTATGGCCCAAAAACAAATCTGTTAAGAATATAAATACACCAACAAACATGTATATTAAGCATTGTAATGACTATTAGTGACGTTTTTTGTTTTTTGTATAGACAAGTAGTTTAGTTAGCAACAGCAGTAATATAATGAATAACAGTGTTGTTGTTGTTCTTTGTGTATTCAGTCAGTTTGTACATACAAAAATAAATATATATGGAATTGTTATTGTTTCTTTTTTAAAAGCAAACCCTGTTATGATTGGTTTTTTTTTTCATATTCAAATTTTCGTAGTTTGAAAAAAATTTAGATTTAGAAAATATGCAAGCATACGTTAAGACGAAAATTTTATTAATTGTCGGCAATATGGTAATATGATGTCGATAAGATGGTAAGATGGTAATATGGTGAAGGGTATCAAAGATTCGGCACAGCCGAATCTTTTTTCAAATTCATTTTCATATCTTTTACTGTATAGAATATTTGTTGTTTTGTATTTTTAAAAATAAAGTAAATATTTTATGTGACACTTGAATGTCAGTGACTTACCGTCCTTTTTCTGTTGAATGGTGATACCATCTAACTGTTTTTTGTTTTAGAACTTCTGGAACTTTAACAAAACATGACAAATGTAATGTTTGGCCATATGAAGCTGTAATACGTTTCTTTAAAACACTGGTATCACAAATACCGGATGTTTCGTTGGCAACATCCTACAAAACAAGAATAAAAGAAAACAAAAAAAGACACAAATGAAAAGGAATTTGTTGAAATAAAATTTTTCAAATATTTTATTGTTTAAAATAAAGAAATCGAATGGTTTAAATATGTTAGTTAACTTACCTGTAATAAACCCAATTGATATGGTTTGCAAGTGCCAGCATCTTTATCCCAGCCACAATAGGGATCGGAGACACAACGGAAACAGGAGTCATAACGTCTTACACACATTGCCAAATCAATTTGTTTAACCACATGATCTGTAGCCAAATACAATGAACCCGTCTTTTGACTTATGCCCATCTCACGTATTGGCTCATTGTTGGCCACTTCCAAAACATCCAAGAGATTTGAATGACGTTTACCATAACGTATAAATTGTACAATCTTATAAATGTTACCCGTAGCAGTACCAATGAAATAAACCAAATATTCTTGATTAAGTTTGTCAATGCGTATTCTGCAAGAAAAAATAAACAAAAAATTAAATTAAAAGTTTCTTGTTAGTATTTAATTTATTTCTTAAACTGAAAATTTAATTTCTTTCTTTACAATTTAGTTAATTCTTTTTTAATCTTAGTTTATTTAACTAAAACTTTGTAGAAAGTAGAAAACCATTTGAATGTTTTAAGTTTAACCCAATTTTCTTTAGGAACAATATAGCAAAAAAAAAAAAAAAATATTACTCATTTATCTTATTTCCTAGAACTTTTTATTTTATTTTGCGGCTTTAACTATTTTGCATATACCATTAAATGTGTAGTAGTATGTAAATATATTATTTTTTTGCTTAAACATTAAAACCAAATTGTTTTAAATTTAAGTTTTAAAATTTATTTTCCAAAAATTTATTTCTCTTGTTCCACTTAAATTTGTGTATTTCGTTACAAAAAGGAAGAATAAAAAGTATTTATAGTCTTAAAGCAAAAAATAAGAAAAAAAACGAATAAACATTCTCAAATTACTGTAATTTTTGGTTATTTAAAAAACATTACCCCAAGAACCATTAACAGAAGTCACAACTACTACAAAAACAGTTCAAAGGAAAAAAAAAAAAACACATTAGCAAAAAAGAATTCTACAAAAAATAAGCTTTTTCTTAAATGAACTTGGTCAACAAGGACATATTTCAAAAGCAGCCAACAAGAGAGAAAGAAAAAAGCAAGAACAACTAAATAAAAGGGTCAAGTATTTAAATATCAGTGACAACCCAGCAAACTATTAGAAATAATTTCACACATTTACATTTAAAATTAAAAGTGGTTTGCGTAGTCTTATTTCAATTTGTATGTGGATCAAACAAGACCACATCATTCCCCTCAATATTATATATGGGGGTGAAAAAATCTTTGGGGATGGTCTTATAGTATCCTAATCCCCAGCAAAAATCTTAAAATGATGATTTTACAACTTTCTGTCATTGGAAATTATTCATTTTAACTCATGGTTGTCGTGGATAAAATATTATTTTCTATGACTTATATTCAGTGTTTTTATAGCTCTTCCCTTAAAATTATTATTGTTTCATATTCTAAAAAAGGGCTAACTCTGTGCCCAGTGTAACATTCTATATTTAAAAATTATTTTCATACTCATAAATTATACCCAATTCTCTAATTGTATTATAAAAAAGTATATGAGAAAAGTATTTATAAGAAAAGAACGAGAAAAAAAAGATACTAGCATTTTAATGGGATTTATTTAATAGATATATGATCGTTAAACCTTTTCCGGGAGGACATTTGTATGGGGGCTAGGTGAAATAAAGGACCGATCATCACCAGTTTCAATAGGGTTCGTCCTGGGCCTAATAGAAAATTGTATGATAAATTTCATTGACTTATCTTTAAAATTGCGATCTGTAGTTTGATTACAAGGTTTACATGGATTGACAGCCAGCCAGCCGACCAGACGGACGGACGGACATCGTTAAAATTAGGAAATGACCCTGAGTTGAATGGTATACATTAAGGTGGTGGTCTGATGGTTTTTTCTATGCGTTACAACACAGAAAAAAGTAAAAGTGGACTTCAATTACGAAATTGCTAATATTAATTAATTTTTAATTGATTTTGCTCCAATCATAAAAATGATAATATTAATAACTAGAATAATTGATATTATTATTACTTCTTTCCTTTAAATAGATGTAATGGGCTGAAAATTTTTGGAAATTTACTTAAATTTACCTTATTTCTGTATTTTTATAAACAAATCTTTAATTTTTCTTTATATTTTATGAGCACCTGTTAATTTATTAAACAACAAAACTGTAAACCAATTAGAACATTAATTATATTAATAAATCATATAATTAAATTCCAATATGAAGTTAGTTAATAATTTTATTAAAAAATTATTTGAAATATTTTTTTCTGTATTTCAGTATAACTTGAGAACGGTATGTTCGATTTATACAAATTATACACCAAAATATGTGAAATAAAATTTACTTAAATCGTTTTTATATAAACTTTTTACTCTCTCAATAGTGAAATGATTTTTATTACTTAAATTTCTTTTTAAAAGTGAAAAAATCCAAAATGTTTCAGTTTATCATCTTTATCTCAAAGCTGGTAAGACTACGAGTAAAATAACCCAGCAAAAAATTAACTGAAAAATTTATGATTTTAACATTGTGTTGTCATTGGAAGGAAATACTTAGTGGTGAAAAAGAGCTGCAGAAGTTATTTTTTTTAACCCATGGTTGTCATGGTAGGATGTTATTCTTTTATATTTTTTTGGACACTAATTTCAAAATAACTCCGAAACTATTGACACTAAAAAAATAAAACTAGGGTGAATATATTTTTAGTCCGCCTCTTTTGGTGTATCACTTATGTCAATCGTATACACCGTTATGGTGAAACATACTAGAGTAATGGCCTTACTAGGGGCGAGATATTAGACACGCCCATAGAAAAAATCTAGACCTGATGGAAAAAAAAAACTGAAAGCAGATTCGTGTTTAGCACATCAAAATCTATCAAGAACCACTATTCGTCTTTTTTTTTTTGTCGACCAGTGTAATAAGTTAAAATTACCTATAGTTCAGTCAATTAAGGTTAAAACCCAGAATTTGATTTATAATTGCGTACACTCCTGAAATGTTGAAGTAGTAATAGACAAAAGTGACAAAGGCTAATATAATTTTCGATAGAAGTATGTAGCCCCTATACAAAGTATATATTTATTATTATATATCTCCAGAACTATTACAGATCCTGAGATTTTGTGTAAACAAATTTCACTATCAATTTACATAACTGCAATCAAAATGCGATGGCTAGGTCTAGGGGAGCGATAGTCCCTACACAAAGATAAAATTAATTATAGTATAACTTAAATACCATGGTACAAAAAGTAAGGTAACGATAACTCTACAACAACTACAACAGCAAAAAACCTCATGTTATTGGCAATAGCATCTCTTATGTCAAATTTAATTTTGACATTTCACATATTTGTTTACAGAAAAACAGAAACACATTTGGCATTTTACATAATAAAAAAAAAAAAAACAAATGCGAATGTTATATTCGACTCGGCCAAATTTATATACCCACCATAAATTTTTTAAAATTTTACTTTATATGAGAGGAAAACGGACCACGCCCATTTCTTGTTTCCAAATTTATATCGACCCTCGAAGTATCTATACAGAATTTCGTTATCGTACATGCTTTTGTTTAAGAGATATCAGCAGAAAAGTGTGAAATGAAGCTACAACGGACACCCTGTGTTTCTAGTATTTTGTCCATAACTTTTTTGTTTATTAACTTATTTTGCTCATTTTCAATACCAAACAAACCTTATATAAGGTAAATATTTGAGCCAAATTTCGAGCCCTATCCTGCTTTCACCAGACAGACGGACGGACATAGCTAGATCAACACAGAATCTAACCAGGACCCTGAAAATATATACTTTATGGGGTCTTAAATGATTCCTTCGACATGTTACACACGGAATGACTAAATCAATATACCCCCATCTTTTTGATAGTGGGTATAAAAAAAGACGAATAAGACACAATAACACAAAAGTAAATAAAAAGTGTAAAGCAAATATTTTTATTGCCATATCTAAAGAACTATTACAGTGAGAGCTCTCAAATTTTGTGAGAACTACTTTCTTATCATATTGCATTGATGAAATGAAAATGGCATACATACGGCCAGCTGGAGGGGTAGCAACAAATAAAATAATAAAAATAGTAACTTTCGCATTTCTGAAGGAGTTATTGAAAGTCTTCATAAATTTTATAAATAATTTTCATATCAAATTACGAATAAGGTAGGTCGATGGGGAGTAGTAGCTTCATATAAATGGAATATTTTTTATCGCATCAAAAGAGGTAGTAAAGCTCACCGGGATAAGCTGTAAATTATGCATCAATCAGGTCTTTGCTTATAGGATACTACACCCACATTTTACACCTACTTTTTTAAAACTCTCAAAAGGCTGAATTGCTGAAAATTTTCTCAGCATCATCCTACACTGCCACTCATCTGAATACGGCATAAATGTTATTCAGATTTTCCTCTCAAAATTTATAAGAGTAGTTAAAATTTTTACAGTTTCAGTTTGATGTTCACATTAATGTCCTTCATTGAGATTAAACAAACCATTTTTAAAAATTGCTTATATAAATTTATTAAAGTTAATTTTAACTTCTTTAAAAAATAATGATTTTTTAGCACATCAGAATACGACATTATTCTGTCCATTTTATTTTGTAACAAAATAACATCTGAAGAGTATGTTTTTATTGATTTTAATAAAAATTAAACTAGTTTGTTTTGAATTTCTACAAAATGGGAAGAAAAAAAGCGTTGTCAAACGAGGAAATTGGCAAAATCAAAGCCTATAGGGAATGTGGACTAAATATTAGCCAAATAGCAAATAAAATTGGTCGAACTCGTTGTGTGGACAGTAATTATCTTTGTAGTCCATTCAATTATGGAAAAAATATGAAAGAGGTACCTATACTGTTCTTTCGGCTGCAGATAGAAGATCAGTTATCAAAAGTGCTTCAAACTCCCAAGACTCTGCTTCGAAAATCAAAGAAAAAACTGCGTTAAAGCAAGCTTAGTAACAGTAAAGCATGTAATACAGAAAGCTACTAATCTTAAACGATTAAAAATTAAAAAGAAGTCACCCCTTAACTCATCTCGAAAAGAAAAAAGAGTACTTTTTAGCCGGCATCATATGACATGGGAAAAACAATGGCACAGAGTAGTATTTTCCAATGAAAAAAAAAAAATTTAGAAGGACCCGATGGCTAAGTTATTATTTCCACTATTTATTTGGAGCGTCATCATATATGTGCTGGAGATGTGATGGTCTGGGGTTCAGTTTCCTACTATTTAACAAGCGATTTGCAATATTATACTTCAAAAATGAACGGGAATTCGTATATTGCTGTTCTGGAAAAAGCATTTTCCTATTTTTCCAATATTTTTAGCTCTATGTCATAAATATATGGGGATAGTTAGCTCGTAAAGTGTATGAATCTGGGAAACAATATGGAACAAAATCCGACCTAATTGAAGCCAATCAATATCAATAATGGTCATACATAGTATACATATGTATCAGATCTTAGATATATATTTTGACGACCAGGTAAGTAATACTTAAATATTTCAGAGAATAAAAAATTATATATATATAACAGCATATAATTGTTACTAAATTCAGTTTATATTGACCATGATACTTTGAAATTCAACCTCGACAACTGCACTGTGTTTTGTATTCCCTTAGTAGCAGTAACTGTATTTGCTCACAATTGAATTCCTTATATGCTATTTTTCTTTACAAAAGTTATGAATTGTTACTGTTTTCAAAAAGAGAAATTTAAATTTTAAATTCATATTTTCTGCTTACTTGGTTATTTTTGATTACAATTGCATTGCCTCGTATTCTCTGTGGCCTTTTTAAGTTTTTTCTTTGAAGCGAATATTTTTCTGTGGCATAAACTTTTGTTTTTGGCAACATTACAGAAAAGATGGAAAAAAAAAAAACAATCCCATACAAGATTCTACTCGAATTGTAACTGTTGTCATTGTTGCTGCTACTGTTTTCTTTATATGCAACACAAGTCATTGTATAAACCAATATACCATAAATATTCTTTTTTCTTTCTTCTTCATACTATGTTATTCGCATTTAAGACACACAGAGTCAAAAAAACTGAAAGAAATATTTTAAATTCTTGACCACAAAAAAGTCGTTTATAAAATTCATGCCACAGAAACACAACAGCAACAACAAAGAACAACAAAGTAAACATAAAATGGTAAAGAAATAAATGATTTTGTAAGAAGACAAGCTTGAAAAGAAAGGAGAAGAAAAATATAAATAAATCATCATATACTTACTTGTCCACAACCAATTTGGTCAAGATAATATCACGTTTATAAAATACTGGATTGCCAAATTCATGATCGATAGCTTTATCCATTAACGGATGTTTGCGTATAAAATTCAACACCAGGTCAGGCAGAGCAGATGTATCATTTACACATGTACCTGGACGTGGCTCAGGAACTTTGGAGTTTAAAACCGGTAACCAAGCTGAGTTGGAGGTGGCTTGTTCTTTGAATTTACCTGGAAGAAAAGCATGAATGAAACATTGTTAACATAAATAACAGCAAGTATTTGTTATATAATAATTTTTTTTTTAACCCTACGGTACATACCCAAAAGACAATACCCGTGGTACCCGGGTATCATAATGTAATTTTCATTGATTCTACTAAAAACTAATATAATTTAATAAACATGTAAAAACATGTAAAAAAGACATGTTTGAGTATTTAAGCGATGTCCGTCCGTCTGTCTGGCAGTCCATATTAAACTTTTATTGAAACTACAATTCGCAGTTTTTAATATAATTGGATGAATTTTGGCTTTATATGATGTAGATACGATCCTTGGTAAAATTAGTTAATAATAGTTACCTATTATAACCATATCCCCATACAATTTTTCTCCAATAATGGGATTTTGACGCTCATATATTTTTTTAGTATTGCATAACTTAACATAAAAAACTTTTATGGACGTTATAAACCTTATTTAATTTTATAAAATAATTTTTATAAACGTAAAAAACAATTTATTATATTTTTTATCAGGTTCGAAGTTAAAAAAACCATAGCTCCCATATATGACCCATTTCCGAAAATCATCATAAAGTGCATAAATTAGTGTTGGTAGATATTACGTTTTTGTGTACAAAGGATTGTAAAAAGTATAAAATGTAATTTTAAACTTTACAACAAAACTTGATTTATAATAAAACACACGTTCCATATAAACTCTCCGAAAAAATCCGTCAATACAGACTATAACGTTCTTACAGTCCTAAAGAATGTTTGCACTGACTTCATCCACAATTATGCATAGGAGCCATATAATATCCTCACCGAAAATAGGTCACGTCCGAAAATAACTTTTTTTACACTATGGAATGTTGTCAGTGTTGGTATAGCGTCCTATCAAGTTTGGAACTACAATATCAAAAGTTTACGTTCCTTAGCACAAATAAAATTAAAAAAATGTCAATATCTTGAGCACTTATGTGATATTTTGGAGTAGAAGTGATGGACATTATAACATGATATTGAAAAAATTAAATAAAGTCAAAAATCCAAAGTCAATGCGGTAAAGGATGTAAAAGCGGCGAAAAAGTGCGCTATCATTATCATATTTATAAATGCTGGCTCAAAACAGTGATAACTCGAAAAGTTTTCAACTCGTAACATATAATCCTTTATTACTCCTTCTGATGTTCCTAAATAAACTAGAAATTTAAAAAAAGCTTGCTTCTGAAGCTAGTTTTCTTTCAAATCCCAACAGAGCAATTTCTTATAATTTGGCAACTTTGACTACCATGGACATGCTTATTCACTAGTTTTAGCAAAAAATTAGTTAAATTTTAACTTTATATGAATCAAAGGAAAATAAAAATTAGATTTTCAATAGCAAATAGTGCAATTGTAGAGCAAAATACAAAAATTATATGGGGGTACCCGGGTACCATGGGTATTGACTCCCGTAGGTATCAACTTTAAAGCCATTTTACATATAGACCAATTTAATAAAATTTATCTTTATTAATAAAGAAATGCGAGCACTTTAAAGTTAAAAATGGTACCCGAGTATCCGGTTATATACCGTAGGGTTAATTAAAAAAGTTGCTTAAAGTTATTTAGAATTTTATTAAAACAAATTAAAAATGCTGAAACTAGTTACTAAAAAGAATAAAAAACTATTTCTAAAATAAATAAGTCATAAGTTAAATTTCACATAAACTATCAAGGAAAGTATAACATGTCAACACCTTAGCGTTTTATTTTTTTTATATTTTTCTTATTCTTTAATTTGAAATCAACAATAAACTACAATTTAAATGCAGTTTATGCATTTTAATTTCATTCTTTCCCTCTCTTGCTTTTAATGGTACTTTTATTTTTCACCATTGCTACTGAGAATATGTGACTATAACACTTTAATTTTTCCCATTGCTTTATGCCACATACAACGCTTTCCGTTTCCGTTAACGAATACAAAACACATATAGAAAATAAGAATGAAAATAACTGCTTCTGAAAGTTTAGTTTTGTTATATTTATATGTATTGTGTATTTATATGTATTGTGTATTTATATGTATTGTGTATTTATATGCATAAGAGTGCATATATATGAAAGTGTATATTTTTTTGTCTTTAATATTTATTCCATTTATTTTTCTTTCATTTTTATGTAAAAATGCATTTATATACAATTCTTTATACATATTTATTTATTTTTTTCTTTGTTTTTTTTTTTTTTTTATATATCTTATTTTATTTCACGGGTTCATGCAAATGTGACATGAAGTGCATGCTCAAACATGCATATAAGTCATAGTAAAAGTTGTTTTTACCGTTGCAAATAAATGTAACGACACAGAAAAAAATGTTTTGGAAATTATACACGAAACTGTTTTCCTGGATTTTTTTCCGTGTAATTTCTGTTTTTTGCTATTATGTACTCAGTAATAAAAAACATGTGTAAATGTCACGTGTTTTTAACATTAAACGTGTTATTTTTGTTTGGTTTTTAACAGGCAAAAGTACTAATATTATTAACAAAACAAATAAATAAATTTATATTCAGTTTCTTTTGGTATTATATAAAACTGAATTTCAACTATCTATGTAAGTATTATGAGCAATGCTGCCAGATTAGCCTTTTTAAAGTTAATGTAGCCTTTTTATTTAGCTTTTAGCTTCAAAATTTTCATTTTAGCTTCTAGCTTTTTTTATTTTATTCTTAACAAAATTTATTTATATTTATTTTTACAGAATCATCAATTTAAGCACATTTGTGTATTAATTCGCACAAAAAAGAAATGGGAATTATTTATTTTAATTTAAATTTATATAAAAAACTAATGATTAATGAGAACAAAAAAATGTTTTTTTAAATAAAACAATATATTAGCTTTTTTCTGGCATTATTTTTTAGGACATTTTCCTTTTCTGACCTTTTTTAAAGTCTAATTTAGATTTTTTTTTTCTCAAGTCCTAGCAACACTGATTACACTCAGTGTTATCGTTTGGCGATTTTAGTGGCAAATTGTCCCTTTTTCAACCACCTAGACACTTTTTTGGCCCCTTTTTTAAATGGCGACTTTTTGAGACTATGTGCTAAATGACGAGAAATTAAGTTGTTTGAAATATATTAACCCATTATATCTTCATTTAAACAAATAAATTAATTATTTTGAGATTATTTCACAGTATAGTGATATAAAAAGCCGCGGAGTATTTATAAATGTACTGAAACTGTTAATAATTAAAATCATCCTATACTGAATCTTTTTGGACTGGATTGAAAAAGTAAAAAACAGATACGATGAATACTTATATTTATATTTTTACATTCCTCATAGCAATCCCTCGGGGGTACGTGTTTTTTTTTTTACTAAATTATCATAAATAAAAAATAGTTTGTAAAACAGACATAATAAATACTTGAGGATCCATACGTTCAGTTCTAAGTTAGTTCGGCGGGGACTTGAAAGACTGGAATACGAGTGAAGACCTCGTATAAATATAGAGAATTGTGATTAATAAAAATATAATTGTATGTCAACTTTTTTTTGAATAAAGCTTTATTTTTGCAATAATAAAAATTGTTGTAAAATAATTATAAATAAATTATTTTGTTAGTAACAGAATTAAATTTAGTAGTATTTCTTAAAATACAAAATTATTTGCTTTTGTTGTTATCAAATAAACAAATTTTAATGAGTTTATTAAGGTTTTAAAGCAGTTGGCCCTTTTTAAAAAAAAAAAAAAATTCCCTTTTTTGGCGACTTTTTATTTTGAAACCCCTTTTTTGGACACTTTTTTAAAATTCTCAACGGTAACGCTGATTATACTGGTCGATAAAAAAATGCACCACCATAGACGAATAGTAAGGCCATTATTCCAGTAAATTTCCTTATAACTCAAGAACGGTGTGTACGATTGACATAACCCTAGAGTAAAGAGAACCGGTTCAAAACTAGTCACGTGACAGGTTCTCAGGGCTAGTGACCGGTCCCAGTTCCGGAACTTTATAAGAGAAGAACCTGTCACCTTTACATGGGGTTGTCATTGGAGGTGGCTAATTAGCCCCTTGGGACAGGTCACAGGATAGGTCCTAGGACTGGTCCAAGAGGATAGGTTCAGTAACGATTAATGTAATAAAAATTTTATAAAAATACTTTTTAAACATTATTTTTTATTATTATCTTTATTAAATTATGTTTATTTCAATTTTAAAATTTTTGGCACCCCGGCTCGAACCCATGTTCATCTGACATATGCTATTTTTTGTAGTCTTTAACGCTTACCACTCAGCCACTGATTGTTATTGCGCGCGAGTTGCTAATTGCAAACTTAACGAGCATATTATAAATTAACTCTCAACTGTTAAATAGTGAGTGTGTTTGTGTCAACTGGTTCTCAGTTGGAACTTTGGTGACGAGTCAGGAGTCAATTGGTACTCAACTGGTACAGAGGAACATTACTGCAATTGTCACAAATTTCCCGCAGGGAAGCGATATACCAAAAGAAGCGGACTAAAAATATCTTCACCTTTGTATGTGCTCAATAGTTTCGAAGTCATTTTGAAATAAGTGTCCAAAAAAAAAAAAAAAAAATTTTCATGCAAAATTTTAGATTTTTTTGTTACTAAAATTTCTTTTAATAAATGAAAACATCAAAAATGCTTGAGTTTATCATCTTTGTCTTAAAGCTGGTAATGCTGTTAAGTAAAAATACTCATGTTACATTCAATTGTATAGAAATACAGTGGTGGGCAAAAAAAAATATATTTTTTCATTTTTTCTTGAAACACAAATAGGTGGACTAAGTGTATTTTGACGAGTTAAACTAGGATCTGCATTCACTTTTTTTCTATCACGTACTGATTTTTTTATGGGCATGTTCTCGAGTTATAGTGAATTATACTCGAGTAAGCAACTTATTTAGGGCGCAATATTAGACACGCCCATAAAAAATCTCTACCGGATGGGAGAAAACTGAAAGCAGTTTCGAGTTTAGCATGTGGAATTCCATCTAGTCCACATAAGGACTGCGCACGAAAAAATCCGTGCATGCAAATCTGCTTATAGAAACTAAACCAGTGGTCGAATTTTTTTAAAGTGATATTTTTATTAATGACTGTTATGTTCAAGTTCTAAACATAAAAGAATAAATTCGTTCCTGTTGGTTTTTAAGGAAATATCTGATATTTTCCAGAATTATTCAAATTAAAGGTTTTATTGTGTTTCGGTCACTTTTTTGCTCGAATAAGTCCACTTATTTTTAGACTCCGTTTCATTTTATACTGAGCTTTTAATGTCCTTTAAATTATTTTCCAATATCTTTCAATTGCACAGAGTTTCGGTCAATTGGATGGATTAGCCTCTATCGTTACAAACTCTTACAATTTCTTTGTTACAACTCCATTGTTTTGTTGTTGTAATGGGAAGAAGCGGGAATAGGCCAGAAAACAGGGGATGTACTGAATTTTATTAGGAAATTTGAAATATGTGTTTATGTGTTTTTTGTTAAACTTCCATTTTAAGAAAAACCAATTTTGCTATTACCATGAAGCTTAGCACATGGCAAGTGAGCATATTGACAAATACAAAACAGTTAACAGAATTATTAATTTTTCACCACATCAAAAGTTATAAGCCCAAGAGCATGCACGGATTTTTTCGTGCGCAGTCCTTATTCTTTTTTTGAAGGATCACCAAAAAAATTTTTTTGTCGAACTGTGTTATGAGTTTAATATCAGCAGGTCTAAAAGAGCATCACATACATACGTACATATGTATGTGTGTATAATGTTGTACAAATATTCATTCATCAATACAAATCCTCTATATTTTCAAGAATCTGAATTAAAAAAAGCATTTGATATTCTTATATCAGGCACTATCTTAGTTGACCTCTCGGAATGCAGAGCACCATAGTTTTTGCTAGACATTTCACTTTTGAAATTGAATCCTTTTAGTTTTAGTAAATATTGATATTTTTTTATCCACTTCTTAACAGACCATTATATGTCCATTTTCAATTTTAGCGACAAAAACTCCAATTTTCGACTTTTGAAAAAAAAAAAAAAAAAAAATTCACGGTTCAATTCCTAACACTTCGATGATATAAATGCCAGAAACTCATGTCAGTTAGCAACTTAGTTTATATATAAAGATCTGTGAATTTTTACATTTCATTAAATGAAGTTATGAAACTGTTGAGTGGTGAAAAAATGCAATAAGGAAAAAGTGATTTAAAAAAAAAAATCAGTCATAACTAAAATTTTATCAAAATGGATTACAATACTGGAGGTGAGTACTTAAAAAAAATATGAAAATATTTTACTAAATGTTTGTGTTATGTGTCAAATTTCGTGTTTTTGTTAGATAATTTTTTTTGTAAAGTTGTGAAACAGTTTTTTGTCTTCTGTCAGACTGCAACGCACCAAGTAATTTAGTTTTCTCTAGAAAAATTTAATCTTATAATTGGTGAAATTTCCTTTGTCTATGTAAAACTTGTAAACAAAGTACAGATCGCAATTTTAAAGATATCTTGATGAAATTTGGCATGAATATTTATATCTTTCTTACCTGTTTAAAATGTTTATTTTAGTAACAGGGGTCTCTACACTAAGTTTTATGATGCTAGCTCATTAGGAAATAATTTTTGCCGCGATTTCAGCTTTTGGACACATAGTGCAGGCGATCAAAATGAAACATAAAGAACAAACTTCTTTTGCATAAACTATGTAAAAGAGAAGAATTGTGCAAAAACTCATAAGAAATGAGCACAGATTATTTAAAATAAAAGTATTAAAACTTTTTACAATTTGCCAATACGAGTTCTTTCCTTGGAACTGCACAGACTATCTCTACATCAAAATTTTGAGTCGTTAATTAATGATATAACTCTGTCATTCTATGAAAAATACAGTTGGTATATTTTTTCTCATTTGAAAAGGTTAATGTACATTAAGTTTGCAAAACTAGCACTTAAGACCAAAGACTGTAGAGAAAAAGTTTGCACTACATACAATGAAAAATCGATCACATACAGTGGGGAGCACAAATGAGTACATGTTTGTAATTTGTGCATTTGACATTGCATAAAAATTAAAATAATAAAGAAAATCCAAAAATTTTTTCTTTAATTTATTTTGTGTTTAGTATTTAATAAAATAATTTATAACTTAAAAACAAAAACATCAAATTATAAGAAAAAATTCAACAAAACTAAACAACTATAAAAATACTATAAAATCCCTCAGGTGCAAAACTGAGTACATGCGAGTTGTTTTCGTTTTGTTGGATTTTTTCTTATAGTGTGATGTTTTTGTTTTTAAATTATAAACTATTTTATTAAATACTAAACATGAAATAAATTAAAGAAAAAATTTTTGGATTTCCTTTATTATTTTAATTTTTATGCAAAGTCAAATGCACAAATTACAAACATGTACTCATTTGTGCTCCCCACTGTATATGATAAAAACGATACTATTAATGTCAACAGAGAAACTTCCCGGTATGTGTCCAAATTCAAGAATGCGTGTTGGCATCAAGTTGGTACCTTTGCAGTATCGAAATATTTATTTTCTATTTTTGGATTTTTTCCTCCATGTATCAATAACTATACAGCATATATTTTTCGAAGCAGAGCTACTGAGACTCAAAATAGGGTACCTCTGGCATAGAAACAGTTTCAGCACTTTACAAATTATTTTGTTTCTTAATACTTATTGAAATTATGCTTGCATTTATACCAAATAGTTTTTTGGTAAAAAAAATTATGTACACTCTTTTTCTAAAATAAAATTTTGTTTAAAAATATATAATAAGTTACATTTTTCTAAAAGGTATCTTCACAGATATGATTTTTGAATTAAAAACAAGCCTAAACGTCTAAAATTTGACTTATTTGGGATAAAAATTTTGATTTTAGCCTACATGTTCTAAAATCCCAAAGGGTAGTTCTGCAAACCGAATGTAGTGCTGAAAACTCTGTGTTCTAAAGAGTTTGACAATGGTAGTGTTAGTAAACAAATTTCCACTAAAATTAATTTCAGCTTGATGTTTTCTCAGTAGTAAATATATTAGTAAAAAAAATTTCTCCATTAACGTAAAAGTGTAAAAAAAAATTAAAAAGTTTATTTAATAGTTTATATTTTGTCATTAATATAATATTTGAGACCAATAAAAAGTTAGAGAACTGTAATATACACACAGAAAAAAATTGATTGGAAAATAGTTACTGTTATTAAAATTCGGCTATATCAATACAAAATGGATTATATATATTAAAAAATTATCACTACAATATATTTGCGTTCATTGTAGAAAAAGAATTGTTAAGACAATTATGTTAGAGTTCTTGTAACTATAAAATTAGTTAGTAACTATAAAATTAGTAAAAAAAGTAAATACTGCAGTACTATTTTTTATTTTAATATGCAAGTGTATATTATTTATGTGTAATTGACTTGGATATTTTTTATAAATTAAACGCTATTATGCAATAGCTTCCACTGCGAACTGTGGCCCCAAAACACTAAACGGAAAATGGTCCTAATTATGGGCCAATTTTTCAAAATTATTCATTTCCCCAAAGTTTTTGGAAATATAACCCCAAAAAAAATTCAATATTACAACAAACTTAATATGAAAAATTGGCCCAATTGTTGGAACACATTTTCATAACGAAAAGTTACCCCAAACAAAAATGAAATATTACCCTAAACTGAAAATAGAAATGACACAAGTAATTGGGCATTTTTCATAAGTTGGAAGAAAGTGAAACATTCTCATAAGAAAATGAAGGTCAAAATATTTTCCTTAAATAATTAAATCTTTTTTAAATTCAGAAAATACAATAAGAAAACTTTTCTTCGCTAATACAAGCCGTACGGAAAGTTCTTTGACAGTCGTTATCCTTCGAAGTATGAATATTCTCCCATAAGTATTGTGAAATTAAGTTTTTCAAAAAATCGTTGAATAAAAAATAGCCCTAAATTACAAATAAAACTTTTTTATGGGGATTTTTTTCTTTTGATATTTTTGGGGAAATTTTTCGTTTAGAGTTTTGAGGCCATATTTCCTGGGGCCACAGTTCGCAGAGCTCTTAAGATCACTACTTACTATTCGTGTTATTTTTACAGGATGAGAAACGTTGCCAAGAAATCTTTCCCTACTATAAATTTGGTGAGTTGTTTACCTTACAATAGTATGTCTGTAGTATTTAATGGCTTTATATCTATACTACAGGTACACTAATCGATTTGATTCAGTAATTTGATCTCATTCACCCCACTTCTCGTTCATTCAATGGGTTTAAATAATGTTTTATATGGTCCTGTTCCGTGTTACTTTTTCTCCAACCCTAAAGTAGTACTTATTTTGGATTGTCGGACATTAAATTTAATAATCTTTTATTTCCTCCTCTGCATTTATTAATTTTGAGTTTCGCTAAGAATTTTCTAGAATTTTGTTTATTTAGTGCAGCAGTCTTCAAACATTTAGCTGAATAATGGATAGAGCTGAGGGATGATGGATCGAACTTATGATAAATTATGAAATACGATTTTAATAAAATGTATTTACATTTTAATTATAATAAAAAAATAAAAAAAAAAATATTTAAGGAAAAAAGGATAAAAACATATTTTTTATTTGGAAAAGCCTAAAAGTATACTATTATAATATACTGTGTATAAATATTTTGAAATTATTCTAAGCGAATTATTTGGTTATGTCTATCATAAAATTCAGTTATCGCAATCGAATTATAGGATAGTACACGCAATCGACCAAATTCGATTGGCAAAAAATTCGGTTGCCACAATGAATTTGTTTTCTCTGTGTACAAATAAGAACGAGATAGAAAGACACACCATTATATATGTGCATCAAATGTCGGGGAGGGGTAATATGTTATGCACGTTAAAATGATTTTCGGAAAATAGATTTATACGGGACCTTTGGTCAATTATGGACCGATCTCGATGAAATTTGGCAACCACCTATGGTGGTGTAGGGTATAATTAATATTTAAACCATAAAATCAATTTTTATATAATTTACGTTTAATGTGAGTGTTGTTTTTTCCAGTGCCTCTTAATTTAATGAAAAAAATACATACACTATAACTTAAACTTTCTAATATGAGTAAATAAATGATTCGCTATTATTACAGTGATGGCAAATAGTTAAAAATCAAAATGTGATTTTGTAAAAAGCTTCAAAAATTACTACTCGAGATAATGTGTACGTAGTAAAGTTATTATCGTTTTGGCAGTTGAAGTTTTTGCTATGTTATTATTATTTAACATTTAGTTTTTTTGCTTATTTTGTCATACCTGTTAATACGTATACCCAGCATTTATATTTACCTCTTATTATAAAAAATTATTAATATATTAAAATGTCATAAATACAATAGAACTATTAGTATAAAAATTAAGAAGAATTCTTTACCTAAGTTAGAATTTACGCATTTGCTAAATTATCCCTTGCTATTCAACAAAACTCAAATAATTTGAAAACAACTTTAATAAAATTTTTTTTATTTTTCTAATTTTTCATTGAAGCTACAAATTTTATTACTTACTTTTTACTGTATCATTTTTATTTTATTAAATTTAATTTTGCCTCACTTAAGCGGCCTTAAATTTAATATTGCTTATTTTTACAAACGCACTAAAAAAACTTTTCAGACTTTTTATGTATTTTGAAGATTTTGTGAACATTAACTTTTAACTTTAGCAAAAAGTTTGTTTTTTTCGCAATACTTTTTATTAAAGAATTCTAACATTTTGCTATAGCGACAGTAATATGGTTGGCTGGATTTGGTAAAAAAAACTACCAAAAATATAAATTTAAAAAAGAAATATAAATGTACCAACATTTTTCTTAATACCGTTTACTAACACACTTATATAAAAACGTTAAACTTAAAGCCATATGTGTATAAAAAGGTAACTGGCAATGTGTAGAAATGAAATATATACATATATATGTATTTTTTCCAGGTGCTATATATATTTAGTTCTCTTGCAGAAGAAATAAAAATCCTGGAAAATAAAAACTTCACTTTAAGAATTTATAGCAGGTACAATAAATCGTAACACACTTGCAGCCATATTGGTATACACATACTAATACATAATAGCAATACGTTGGCAAACTTCTTGCTATCTGCACTAACACCATCAATATTTCTACCCACATATACAATGGTTATATTTCTTTAAAGTTTACTTTATTTTATTTTGCAAATTTTCTTTTTTACTTCTCTACTTTAATTCTATTTTTATATCCTAGTAATTTAGTGTGCATTTAGTTTTCAACTTACCTTCAAAAGCGGCATTTATGTCGCGTATATCGTAACTGCAAACAGCTGAGCCCACAATACCGTGTGTATTTGTGGTAAATGTTGCATAGAATTTTGTATCATCATGTGGCATCTTATATACCGATTGTATTTCATTAAAATAGAATGGAAATTCACTTGATATACTGCAATTGATGCGTGCCTTTAAATAAGTTGCCCAATTTTGTCCTGTCATATATTTGCCACCGCGATCATTCTTACAAACGCGTGCAATACGTGAATATATGGCCTTGCCACAATTGATATATTCGACAGCATGTTCACGAAAGAAAAAATACACATAGTCACCTATATCAAACGAGCCCACAAAATTGGGTTCTATTGTAAAGAAAAATAAATAAAAAAAAATAGTTTTTAGTTAAGGAATTTCTTTTATTTTTATTTCTTTTAACAAAATATTATACTTACTGTCTAACCATTTGGAATCATATTTAACAGTTCTTTTGAAATTATGTTCCTTACGGCCGGATGTCATGTTGTATAAATCTGACCGGAATATAACTGAATCAGCTTTGGTGAATTCGGCATTTGTGCCTGAATACTATGGAGATGAAGAAAAAAAGAAATATGAGAGAATAATATTTTTTTTTTTGTTTGTAAAGAAAGAAAATTGAACAAAACACAATGGCTGTGTAATTGCAGATTTAACCCATTTCAAATTGTTAACTGTAAAATATACAATTCATTATCGGGGTTAATACAAAAATCCATAACAAATGTGTGTAGTAAGTTTTAGCATTTCAAATTTATATTTAAAGAAGTGAAAAAATTTAAGAGATATTCGAATGGTACCAATAAATTGTCTATGAATATAAGCCTGCTCGGTTGCTTATGTAACTGTAAATTTTTATCTAAATTGTTTTTACTCTACACCAGTTTTATCAAAACGGTGCCTTAGTGATTGTATTTGATTGTACGATCTTCGAGCAACCACGTTAACTTATGCGTTTGGGGTAATGCTTTTACTATCTAAAAATATTGGTTCAAGATCCACCTTAATGTATACCAATCAGTTAAGAATCACTAGCTAAGTTAATACAACTGGGTACATCCGTCTAACTGACTGTATAGGATTTATGCACGTTCATAATCGCACTACAGGTTGAAATTTTACACATAATTTTATAAAATTGATTAAATGTCTCAAGTTGGTTCTTTGTTTCACCTAGGCCCCAAAAGTGAAACGCTCATAAATCTCTTAAATATGTTTCTACTGAATTTGGCTTAAATTCCCAAAATTTGATAATAAATTTTATAAAAAACCATTTAAAATATCCTTTTATCGTTCTCATAATCATTTTTTTTATTTGTTTTCTTTTGCTGTTTTTTTTATTTATTCAAGGATCATCAACATAAATCTCCATGTAGCATCTTGTTTCAATCATCGTAGGAAGTTGAAATTTGACTAAAAAGTTCTTAATATTGTTCTCTATCATAATTTAAGGTACGTTTTAATTTGCGATTCTTCACTCTAATATACAAACTTTTCTGTCATCTTTCTGATGCATCAATAATTTAATCCTTTACTTTTATTCGCAGAACTAAGGATATTTTAACATTTAAAATTAAAACAAGCACGAATGTTATATTCGGCTCGGCCGAATCTATGTATATACCCACCATCAACTTTTTCAAATTTTTCGTTATATGGGAGATGGGCAGACCATGCCCATTTTTGGTTTCTAAGTTTATGTCGACCCCAAACCTATACGTGCAAAATTTCGTTGTCATACATGCTTTTGTTTAAGAGATATCAGCAGAAAAGTATGAACTGAAGCTACAACGGACACCCTGTGTTTCTAGTTTTTAGCCCATAACTTTTTTGTTTATTAACCGATTTTGGCCATTTTCAATACAAACAAACCTTATATAAGATAAATATTTGAGCCCTATCCTGCTATCAACAGACAGACAGACGGACATAGCTACATCGAGTCAGAATCGAACCAGGGCCCAGAAAATATATACTTTATGGGGTCTTAATTGGTTCCTTCGACATGTTACACATGGAATGACAAAATAAATATACCCCCATATTTTTGATGGTGGGTATAAAAATTAAGAATTTATGTATGTGCATAAAAATTCTAGGAAGGGACTTATTTTAGACCATAAGTCGAAAACGGCAATGTATTCCGGGAAATTATATAGTAGAATTTAAACATCTACATTTTGTTATGTTAATCAATAAGTAACAAACAATTTTTTTGGGAAATTTGGAATTTTTGCGACATTTCTGATTGTCTGCCCTTCTATCCGACTCATTGTTAATTTTTGCAAATTTTCAAATTCCAAAACATTTATTTTTGGACTTATTAAAGATACCAACTTGAAATTTCCTTTATGCGATAAATAATTTATTTTTTTATCTAATTGCAATAAAATATAATAAAATTGGTCGAAAATATTGGGCTATGAGTGAAAATAACTAGATCAATATCTTCCAAAATTAAGATAGTTGAAGATTCAAATGCATATAACTTGAAAAATATATGAGATAAATAGTTCATCCAAGCATATTTATACACTACACCACCATAGGTGATTGGGGTATTATGCGTTTGTACTGATATTTGTAACGCATAGAAAAAGTTATCCAACATCCACTCTAAAGTACACCAATCGACTCAGAATCACTTTTTAAATCAATCTAACGATGTCCGTCCCTCTGGCTGGCTGTCCATGTAAACTTGTGCATAAAGTACTGGTCGCAATTTTGAAGATAATTCAATGAAATTTGGCACTTGTGACTTTTATGATACAAGGACGAAACCTATTGAAATTGGTTGAGATTGGTCCATTATTTCACCTAGCCCCCATACAAATGTCCTCCCGGAATAATGATTCAACAATTAAAAAATGCCTTAAAAATATATCATGCCAATATAATATCAATCTTTGTACCAAATTTTAAAAAGATCGATCCATAATTGACCATAGCTTCCATATAAACCCCTCTTCCGAAAATCACTTTAGTGTGCATAAATCCCATACGAATGTTAGTATAAAATTAATATTCGACACAAATAAGTTTTATATAAGTAGAAACAACATTGCCAAAATTTATGAGAATCGGTCCGTAATTTACCATAGCTCCCATATAAACCCATTTCCGAGAATCGCCCTAAAGTGCATAAAGTCATGTAGATGTTATATCAACGCATTATTATATACTTATATATTTTATTTTACATTTAGTAAAAGTATTGCTCTACGATTGGCCAAAGGTCTAATATAAGTCCCCTTCCCGAATTTTTATGCTCATACATAATAGTGTAAGGTATCATATGGTCGGTCTTGACCGACCATACCTTGTTTTCTCGTTTTCAAATGTTTTATCAAAAGCTGAACTCGGTTAAGGATAAAAAATTTGTCTAGTGGTTGAAAATTTTCTATGTCAGAGGTACCCTATTTTAAGCTGTCATACCTCCGCTCCTGAGATGTATGTAGGGTCCTCCTACCAAACTATTAAACTATCAATTTTTATTCTCCTCTGCTATATCTATGTGAAATTTTATGTAAATCCAACTAGCCGATTTTAAGTTACAAATTTGTTACACCTTGTAAATAATAAAGAAAAAAGTCTGCATTTAAGGTCCGATTTCTAAAATCGGGCTACATGTATTTATATATTTTTTTCTTCAGAATATTAAAAAAGACTTAGAAAAAGAACAAACAACCTGTAACATTTTAAGTTCCATTCCCTAATTAGTGTATTTTATAAAAATTAAAAAAAAAAAAATATATAAAAAAAATAAGATATTTGGAAAAAACTAAATTTTTAAATACTAAAAACACTCTAAAATACCTGCACAAAAAAGCATCACAGCCTTGACCAATGATTGCTTTTGATACATAATTTTGTCTATTTTTGTTTGGTATTAAACTTTATTTGCTTACGAGCTTAACTCGGTGCGCTTCGCTTCCCCTTATTAGACGATAGAAAATATTTACTACCGTTTAAGAGTTTTAAAAAAGTGGGCGTGACGTCGAACCGAGTTCTTACATAACCTATAACCACCACATGCACTGGTACTATCTGTGTATCAAATTTCGTTAAAACTGGCGCATCCGTTTAAAAGTTTTAAAAAATGGGCGCAAAATGTGGGCGTGACACTCAACCGAGTTCTTACATAACCTCTAACCACCACCGGCACTATCTATGTGTCAAATTTCGTGAAAATTGGTTTAGCCGTTTAGACGAGATTGAAGCACAAACAAACTTACACTTCATTTTTATAACATATATGTATAAGGATTAGAATTAATTTTCAAAATTCATTTAATGGCCATTTTTGATATATTTTACTCCAAAGTGCGATACGTTTAAAATAAAATACGGATTATTACGTAAGGATTGTGATTTCTACTTATATAAAAATTATTTGTATGGAATATTTATTTGATACTATCATTTGTATGGGATTTATGCAAGTGATTTTCAGGAAAGGGTTTAATATGGAAGCTATGATAAAATATGGACCGATCTTCATAAAATTTGACGTAAACTATTCTTTGCACCGAATTTAAGCCATTTTCCTATTCAGGAAGGGCATTTGTGTGGGGGCTAGGTGATATAATGGTCCCTTCATAAGATGAGGGTCGAAGATTTTTTCTGTGGGTTACAAAAATCAGCAAAACACATAATCACCCTGGGGGGGGGGGGGGGGGTATTGTAGGTTATAAAAACAATTGTAAATTATATTCTAAATTATATGTATTTGCTAATTTCCTAGCTGTAGAAAAAAATATCTTCTTTTTTCAAATTATTTTTCTTTAAATTATTTCTTATTTTCTTTCAAAATAATAACTATTAAATCCTATTAAGGTCACATTTCAGGCAACCTCATTAAAAAGTGTATAAAGTTTTCTTTGTCGTTTGAAATGGGTTAAATAAGTATTGTCTTCAAATCTAAATTTCATTATTATTTAGATATATTTTTTTTTTTTTGTTAGCAATTGTATTTTGTAAATAAAAAAATATTTGTTAGACTTACCAATGCTGGCAAACCAAATGGATTGCCCTTCTCCACATAAACCGCTGTTGAATTATCAGCTGGATCATAAGGACATTTACCAATGCCTAAGCCGATGCCGGGCACGTACTCAGATCTGGGTAAATGTGTTAAGTTTGCCTAACGTAACGTTTAGGTCACGCAGTCAAATACAATTACAAAATGGCAACAACGATGAAAAAAAAAAAAAAAAAATAAGAAAAAGAAATAGAGAGAATAAAAATGACAATAATCACATTAGTTGCTAAAGAACTTGGGTAAGAAAAAAATAACAAGAAACGAAAAAAATAAAAAATAAAAAGAAATAACAAAATTATATTTTAAGGATAACCTAGCTAACCTTGGCATTTTCAACAACAAATGCCTACAAAAAAATAAATAAAAAATGTTCGTTACCTAAAGGTATATTTGAACTAAAGGAATTTATTTTTTTTTTCTTGTCTTCTGCTCTACATTTCCAATGTTCGTACTTTCTTCTTCATACTTGAAGGACTAAAAACAATGACATGTTTATTGGAAGGTTACCTTTTCTTTGTTTTGCAAAAAAAATAGAGAATTTAAAAATTTACTTGGATTTAAAATCTCTTTAGTACTTTGCTAAAGAAAATTATTTTTCTTTTCTGAGTATTTTTTACATTTTTGAATAATCTTCTTTTTGTTTTTGTCATGGTCATAATTTAAACTTTTAATATGACATTTAAAAAGCTTATTTTTTGTTTAATTCTTAAAGTATTTTTAAAGTTCTACATTTTAAGAAGATTTTGTTTTATGTTTATTTTTTCTTAAATGAATTAAATAATAATTTTAATATTCAAACTTTAAAGTCCAAAACTAATTAAACTAGAATATTAGAAATATAGAATAGTAATAAAAAAGATTCTGCATAATATTTTCTATTAGGGAGTTATAATAAATATTTAGCAGCAATGTAATTAATTTAAAAAGTTCTTCTGTTAAATTTTATTTTAAAGTGTTTTAATGTTAGTCCTATTTTATTTGTTAGATTTTAAAATAAAAATACACTATACTTAAAGACTTAGTTGAAAATAATATAAATTCTTTTATTTATTTAGTTCGCATTTAGAATTATTTTTCTCTAAATACACTAAATTTTAGCTAAATATATGGTCTAGTGATGCTGGTCCAATAACTTAATAGTACATACTAAATAAAATTTTATTTTATATAAAAAAAGAGAAATAAATAAAACTTTTTTTTTGCAAATTCTTTATATACTTACATTTATCACGTAGTCCTTGGGATTGTGGGCGTTTGTACCGCAAACATATAGACGTGTCCCAGAGTCCATAGGTTGTATAACACGTATGTGATTACGGCATTCCACCTTCTTTAAGGCAATTTAAAAGGCACGTACCAGCAGTTGTATAGTTTGGATAACAACGAAGAGGAATGAAAAATAAAAAACGAAAAAAATGAGCATAAAGAAATCGAGAAAAGAAAATAAAAAAAAAAAAAAATATTCAATATAAAAAAAAAACCAAGTATAAAAAAGTGACCAAAACATTGAAGGAAGGAAGAAATTTATATAGTTTGAGAAAACATATTGAGGTATTTAAATTTTTTAAAAATTGAGAGAAAAAGAAGAAAAAAAAAAAAAGGAAAACGCACCCATGAGTTTCATTTAAGCCAATTATTTTTTATTTAATTTTTTTTTATTGAAAAAAAATTTTTAAAATTTATTGAATTTATTTTCTTTTAACTTTATTTGTTTTCTCTTTAAAACGTTTTTGATTTTAGAGTAGCTTTTGCATTCAACTTACCTCATGCTTTCCTTTAGAGACACAACTTAAAATGTCTGAACCTGATGGCTCCAATATGAGAACATCACGCTAAAATAAATAATATGAAAATAAAATAATTTATGTTAGTATTTAATTAAATATTATACAAATATTTTATAAAGAATTCAAAAGATTTCATACTTAATAATAAAAATCGTATCAAAAAAATAGTAATTAAATTTTGTTTTAATATTTTCTTCATTTAAAAAAATTTTAAACGAAATTACCATAATAAGTAAAAGGAAAAATTCAGAAATTTAAGGTAATACTAATATTTTTCACATACGAGTGGGTGAAATTTAGCTCACTGTAGCTCCAAATGTGCAAGCGATATACTGAAAGTCTAACCTGTATATACAAACTTTAACTGATCTAAATACTGATAAAAGTAGGACATACATAACATGGCTACAATTTAATCTTATATTGAGCTGCGGTAAATGGTGTAGTATTGTTTATTATTATCTCCTCCATGGCAATATAAATTTTTATTGTATTTGAATATTAAAAATTTTAAATATTGAGATTTACAAAATCCCTAAATTTGTCTTAAGCTTCCACACCATTTCTAAATTACTTTTTGGTATTTGTATATATTTTCCTTGTAAGAATATAATTTTTTATGCTGTAATAAAATTAGTGGCATTAACAAGAACTCTTAATAACACTTTTACAACAGTTTTAAATGAAATCGATTTTAAAACGAGTACCAAAATTTGTTCGATTTTAAAACGATAAAATCATGTTAATTTCGTTTTTTATCACAGCCTAATTTATTGTGATTTTCATAGAACAAAATGGAAAATGAAATCGAGTTCGTTTTTACAATAAAACGAAAATGAAATTGAAAAATTTATGCGTATCACAACTTTTTTCGTTTTTCAATAATTTTTGGTTCGAAATCGATTTTCATCACACACCTGATTATAATTTAAAAATGCATTCATAATGCAAATGCAATTTTAGGATGCATTTTTCAAAAATTTCTACTCTTTCGATTTTAATTTTCATTTAATATATTAAAAAGCAATATCTTTACTACAAAATAGAAAAATAACTGTTCTGAGACAATAAAATCTACTATTTTTAAAATTTTTTAAAAAATTGCTATAAATTTCATCATACAAAAATATAAATTTTTAAAAAAATTTTGATTTTTAATTTTTTTTGGTTATACTTTTTAGTAATATGTAACTTTAAATGTTTATATCTCATTAACTATACTGGATTTCATTGATTTAAAAAAACATTACAATAAATATTGTAAATTTTATTGTATGAATCAAAAATAATTTTTTTGCTAATGATGAACTCACGAAAAGAATGCAATTTTCGGATGCATTTTTAAGAAATTTCTAAACTTTTGATTTTAAATATTTTTGCTTAATATTGAAGAATTTGTTATTTGTAGTATAATACATATTTGTCCCAGATTAAATGCTGCTGTATAATATAATGTATTATTTTATTTATTACATAATACAGCAGCATTTTATCTGGGACAAATAGGTATTATACTACAAATAACAAATTATAAAATATTTGGGGGATTCACAAAGTATGCTATCATGTCGCATTGTCATAATATCATAAAAATTTACAAAGGAAAAGCAATAACAATATTTTTATACATTGAAATATTTTAGAACATATGTCAACAACATGATAGCACACCTTGTGAATCTCCCAATTATGATTAAAATAAATTTTAAAATAAACAAAACATAAAAAATCAAACAAAAACCCAGGAAAAATTTTAGAACATGTTCTAAAATCATTAGTTCTGGAACTGGTGTAATCAGAACGACTTCAGATTCTTTAATAACATCCTCTGAACTAGTGCAATCACAACCAATTCTGACACTAATGGAGTAGAACCTTATTCTGATTCTAAATTCGTTTTAAGGAATGTTTTAGACAACTACCCAGCAAAAACTTAGCTTCTGTTTTTAAAATCAACAGCTTCCTGAATGCATTACATTGTAGCCTTATTCGCCACTCGCAGCATTACTTAATACTACTTCAATAACTGGTATTTAGTAAATATGAAAGTAATTTGATTTTTAGGTGGATCAGTTGTCTAGAGCGCCTAACTAAAAAAACGTGTTTTTAAAATCAAAGAGAGTTCAACTCACACTCAAGGTAAACGCATTTTTTATAAATTGTGTTTATTTATTTCCCTATATGGGACCCAGCAAAAACTTCGCTTACCAAATAACGTGATTTGTAAGCGAAGTCGGTATGAAAAACTGCTTCCATTTTTGGTGCTATAACTGATGAATTTTATTCGAGATGTCCAAAATTAAATAAGTTCTTTTTTGGGTTGCAAAAGAGCTGTTTTGGATGCTGTTTTTTTTTTACGCACAAAAAAAAAAAAAAAAAACATTTGGCTCGGTTGAGATTTGAACCCACGCATCAACTTACTGGTTGTGTTTGTTAGTCTGCAGTCTTACTCGCTACACCACAATCGCCTTATATTTTTGTGCGCTAAAAAGTAGTTTTCATATAGGGAAATAAATAAACACAATTTATAAAAAAATGCGTTTACCTTGAGTGGGAGTTGAACTCTCTTTAATTTTAAAAACACGTTTTTTTAGTTAAGCGCTCTAGACAACTGACCCACTTAAAAATCAAATTACTTTCATATTTACTAAATACCAGTTATTGAAGTAGTATTAAGTAATGCTGCGAGTGGCGAATAAGGCTACAATGTAATGCATACAGGAAGCTGTTGATTTTAAAAACAGAAGCTAAGTTTTTGCTGGGGTAGTGCTTAAGAACTAATTCTGTATGACTTCTAAAAATAATATCTACGAAGAGTTCTCCTAAGATTGCATGCATTATAATGAATAAGGTATATGTAGGGATTCTCGGGGGAGTAAAAGAGTAACCATAACCAGTTTGAATAGACTTTGTCCTTGTGTAAAAAAAATTATTTCAGCCAAATTTTATCAAAATATCTTTAAAATTGTGATCTGTACTTTGTGCACAAGGTCTATTGGAAGATAACCACCTAGTTAGATGACCAGGTGGACAGACATCGATAGATCTTCTCATAAAGTAATTTAGGGGTGGTGATTAGACGATTTTTTATTTCAAAAAAGGAAAAATATTTGAATATGATTTGTATCATGAATGTACTTATGTAATTCGATTAAGCACTAAACTGTTACCCACCATTTTTGTAAAAGTAACACATGTGTAAAAAATGTTCTAAATTTTCTATTTATTTTTAAGTGACTTTCTGTGTTTTAAACCTTATTTACATAAGTTATTTACTAAATTTTGTAAATCTTTGTTTTAAATTTCATATGGAAACCTTACCTATTTTTTATAACATGATTTACAAAATACATTTTAACGCTTTAACTGATATTTAATTAATTATGATACTTTTAAATCATTCCAAAAATGTCTAAATTCATCTACATTTAGTTTGTTTATTAAAAAAAATAAGTTTCAATATCCAAAAATAAAATTTATGAAATATATATATTGTAAAATAAATACTAGTACTAGAAGTTAAAAGGAATGAAGAAATAAAATAAAATAAAAAATGCAAACATTAAATGGTTAACATGTCAAAGTGTTTCCGGTTCAAGTAAATTCGCATACACAAAAGTGTGCACATATATTTGCTGTGGTGCTTATAAACACATAAGGAGTGCGATCGAAAAAACCTTAGCATACATTTTGCCTCATAACTTTTTCCGAAGCAACATTTAAAATTTTTTTTGATCTAGTTATCATTGAAAAATATGTCAGTTATTATTTCTAATGACAACCATGCTGATTTGTTGTGAGTTTTACGCAAAAGAAGTACGTGCTACAAAATATTTAAAAATTTCAAAAAATCCAAATAGGTCCAACAAATAATTGGCCAAAAAATTAAATTTCTGCCGTAAAACTGTTTCCAAAGTTATTAAACAGTATCAGGAGAATTTGACCATTGGTAGGAAGAAAAAAAGGTCCACATGATATTGGAAAGGCCAGAAACTTGAAAGCATATTGAAAAGAACTCCAAATACATCTGGTAGAAAAGCAACCCGCTTAGGTCAGTGCTCAGACTATTTGGTACGAAAAGTTAAAGCTAATACGGAGTTGAAAACATATAAAGTCCAATAAGTTCTAGACTGTTATGCTACAAAAAATTTAGAAGCGAAGAATAGATCACGGAAATTAAAATCAAATTTCAAACAAAAATACTCATGTGGTATAAAGAACGACAAAACGTATGTACCGGCAAATTTTTCGCAGCTTCCGGGTCAAAATTTGTATGCTTCTGATGCTCGATGATATGTTGAATATATGTTTAGGACCGAAAAGCAGACAAAATTTCCTAAAGAATTCCTGGTTTGGCAAGATTTCTGCAATTGCGGTAAAAGAAGCAAGTCATTACTTACAGTCGACTCTTTAAATATCGAAATATATATCAAAGAATGTTAAAAAAAATCTGTATACATATTTTTGGCTCGATTTGGCATCATGTCACTACGTAAGAAAACTCTGGTGGTAGTTTTAGTACCAATCCTCTAAATTGTCCGGAGCTAAGACCAGAGAAGAGTTATTGGGTTTTTGTGAAAAGAAAATAGAAGAGTATAAAAGAGGTGTCCCAAAAAAACGAAGATTTTAAAAGGAGATGGGCAGACTGTTCCAAAAAAGTGATTGAAACAACTATCAAGTCTCTAATGGAAGGGTTACCAAAAAAGGTCCACGAGTTCATAAGTAGTGGTTAGAACTATAAAAGTTATATTTTTCTGTGATCTGTACTATAATATCAATTAAATAAAAGAACAATCAAAACTCTAAGATCAACCATTTTTAAATTATTGAATTTTATATATGCTAAGATTTTTTTCGATCGTTCTCCTTAAATACTTATGTTAATATACATACGTATGCATGTACATACGAATTTTCAAATTGTTTTATGTACACATACACAAGGGAATAACATATACATATATAAAAAATTTTACGAAATATTTATTGCTCATTTTATGAAATTTTTTTTTATTTTAAATAAAATTTTAAAGTATTAATTAAATAGCTTTTCTTAAAATTTAACAAAATATTCTTTTACATTTTAAATACTCAACAATTAATGATATTTAAATAACATGAAAAAATTTTAGAATTTCTTTACATTCATAAAACGTTTAATAGCTCTCTCTCTCTCTCTAAAAAAAAAAAAAAAAAAAAAATAAATAAAAAAATTCAGATATTTAGGTCATGTTCCATTTAAATGAACTGTATGTTTTTATATACAATTTTAACCATACTAAAAAAAAAAACGAAATTAATTGTATTAAATTACAACAGTTTGTCATTAAAAATAATTTCCTTTCGAAAAAAAAAAACGATATCTGTGTTTTGCTTTCGTTTAAATTTGTGCTGTTTATTTTTTATAAGAGGCTTTGCTTTATAAAATAATCATAAAATTTTATATTTATTTTGCCAACGAAAAAATATTTTCATATTTTCGATAGCGACGATAATAATAACAACAGAAATAAAAAATCAATTTTCTTTTCATAAATATTTCTAACGAAAAACGTGCAAAAATTCAAATACCATTATTTTATTCATTCATATAACAAATCTTAAAACATGAAAGTGTTTTTCTCGTTTTTTAGAAATATAAAATTATTGGATAGGAGAAAAAGTATGGCAAGGCCAAATAATTTTTCTTCAATATTTCTAAGGGTTCACTGTGTGTGTATTTTTATACCCTACACCATTTTAGGTGGTTGGGAAATTATGTGTTTGTGCTGATGTTTGTAATGCAAAGAAAAATATCTTCGGACCCCTTCGGACTTAAAGTATACCACTCGTCTCAGAATCACTTTTTATATAACGATATAAAACAAAGTACAGATCGCAATTAGAAAGATAATTAATTGAAATTAAATAATCAGAAATTTGAGGGGTATATTGAGTTTGACATTCCGTGCATAACATGTCAAAACATCATTTTAGATCCCATAAAGCACAGTCACAACTCATTGAACTAATTTTAGAGAGCTATGATGATAATTATAAAATTTATAATAGTTTTAGAACAACACTACATAATTTAGAATTTTTTTTAGAAATCTTATAAGCTTATTTGTGTATATTGAGACATCCATATATAAATGAGTCACGTTACTGACTAATTCATTATTCCACAGATCTAACGCCTAAAGTTAGAGAGATAAAAAGTTGGCCTCCCGAAAAATATATCCATTACGAAGGAATTTTTGGAAATTAGAATATTTAAGAGACTATATTATATGTTTTAATATACATTTTAAATTTAAAATTGGTTTGTGAAAATGGGGGTTAGTCTTAATTTTGTATTTAGTGAAGAAATAAAAAAAAAAAAAAAATAACATTGGTCGTCTTTCAATTTAGTGAACAATTTCTAAGTTCCACTAACATTAGTGGAGGGTTGTTTATTGCACTAAAGTGCATTAGGCTTGAGCTGAAAAAATTTTAATTATCACTAATAAATTTTAGTAAAATTTTTTTTTTTTTTCACTACCCCTATGTTGAGTGAGGTTGATATTTTTCAACTCAGCATTAAAAAGTAAAAAGTGCTAGTGGAAACTGCAAATTTTGTGCACTACCCCCTACTCTACTATAGAGTATATATTTGCTAGCTTCTGGTAAGATTCTGAGTCGATTTAGCTATGACCGTCCATCTGTCCGTCGGTCTATCTGTCTGTTGAAAAAAGAATAGGGCTCGGAGGAAACCATATAGGGGGACGAAAATATTTATAAGGTTTGTTTGTCATTAAAAATGGGCACAATCGGGTAATAAACAAACAAGTTATAGGCCAAATACTAAAAACACAGGGTGTCCGTTGTAAAATCAGTTCTGTTAAACAAAAACAACGATATATTGTACAGATAGTTCGAGGATCGATATAAACTCGAAAACCAAAAAACGGCTTGATCTGCCATCTTTGAAGCTCGCCTCGTATATTAGGTAAAATTTTAAAAAGCAATAGGTTCAGATGCATCTAAGTAAATCAACAATTTTGTTCTAAAATGTTTTCCCCTAACCAATATAGCTTAAAAATATATTGCAAAATATATATATTTTTTGTATTTATAGTATATTTTACAAGCTTCTAGGCTCGCACACACACGCACACATAAACTTCCTTCCTGTTAAGAAAAAAAAAAAAATGAAACCATTGTAATTTTCAATCACCATCATCACACTCAAACATCATTCACTCATATACTCAATGTATTTAAATGGCTCTCAATAGAAAAATTGTTTGACAAGTTTGCGCCAACATTGCTGGTGAATCTATTGATGTTTGTAAATGTTTTGTTGTATATGTTTATAGTACACAACTCTAAGTATGTGTGTGTTCGGTAGTTGTTGGTAAAATTCTTTCAGTTTTTTTTTTTTTTTTTATTCATTCATTTTTTTTTTTTTTTTTCTTTCTTCACTTGCTTTTTGTAAAGCGTACTACAAATCGAATTAAATAAACAAATGCGTAACGTGACTAAACTGTAAAAATGACATTTTAAATGTTCTAAAAAAAGCAAGAAAAATAACACTGGCTGGTATGACTTTTACTAATGCTTGCTCCTTTTTTTTTGTGAAAAATGTCAGCAGCAGTACCAAAACAACAAGAAGAACAAGTTCAGCAGACTCATACACACCCACTTAAACTAAATTGCTGTTTATTTAACACAAACACACAGGCACACATATTTAGACAATCAAATACAGTGGGTTAAAATTGTTAAGCATATTCTTAAATATCTTTTTCTTTTATTTCTTTCGTTCCTAGCAATTCAGGTGTTTGCAAGTTTTTATTACTTGTTGTTTATTTTTTTTTTCTCTCTCACATTTTTCTTGTAGTGACTTTTAATCTTCTGCTAAACTAACTTTCGTTTTGTTGCAGATACAAAAAAAAAAAAAAAAAAAAAAATTTGGTTGTTTAAATAAATTGGAAAATTTATAAAATTTTATTAACAACAATAAAGAAATTGGAGTAAAAAGAATTTCGTATTTTGGGGAAATGGTAAATTGATACAGTTTGGTTATTGGTTGAAGGAAATTTTCAATATAATATAAAATAACAAAATTCCAACACGTTTTGGTTAGTAAACAAATAGTCTTGGAAATTAATGTAAAATTTTAAATTGTCGTAGTCGATATAAAAAATAATTCCTCAACAATTTTAGGAATAATATTAAGAAAAAAAAAAAAAAAAAATATTTCAGTGAACTTTTTATATATGTGAAGGTATATATAAAACCTAGAGGAAATTTCTAACGAATGCTATTAACGATTAAAATTGCTGAACTTTTAAAACATTTCGAAGAATTTATTTCATATAAAATTTAAATTTATTCGTTTGATAATATTTTCCATCAATTTTGTTATTTTTCTATAAATTTGTTTTTCTGTAAAATATTTTGAAAGCAAGTATCTTTATTTGTTTGCGACACAGTCATGCATTAAGCACTAAATCCTTTTCAATTTCGTAATGAAAGGTATTAAGTTATGGAAAATTTTAAATTTTGTCCACGCACTGAAAGTATGAAATAAAGTAACTTAAAAAAGTAAAATTTTAGTTATTTTTATGCTTATTTCCATATGTTAAAAATTTGTTAAGTTTAATTGTCAAAGTTTCAATTTTAGTCCATAACTTCTATTCTACTGAATCAACATTTTTGTTTTTTAAACATAAAATTGGCTAGAGCAATAAATATATTTAAGATCAGGTTTCTGTTATGTAGACATACGAGCAGTACACCCACTACTTCGTTAGCGTAGATTTTTTTTTAATAAAAATCATATTATATTATAAATTTAAATTGTGTTTTTTAAGTTATAATTTTATAATTATACATTTTTTAATAATATTTCTAATTGCTTAAACAGAGTGCGCTTCGCTATCCTATTGTATTGAAATAAAATAATAGCATCGAAATAAAATTCCAAAAACAGACTAAGAAAATACAGGATCACTTTTATATAGGTAGCATTTAATCCGATCCTTTATAGACTAGATAAAAATATGGTAGCCCTTTTTATTTAGAAAAAATAAAATTAAATATCAAAGGTGAAGAAACCCGTCAAATTAAACTATGATTCCTAATTCCCGTAGGAGCTGTTATAATACTGTTGTTCTACAACGAGCAATAGTTTTCATTACTCCGCTAGCTTAGAATTAGAATATAATTTGTAATAGTATTGTAATTATTCAATAAATAAATAATTAATATTATTACTGGTGTTCTGTCGCCATTAAAACAATTTTTTTTTTTTTAATATTTTAGTTACCAGTCAAAAAATCAAAAACTATCAAATTATTTCTATTATTAACTTGTGGTTTCTCAACACAGAACTATACATATATCTTAAATTTCATGTATGAAAGTTAATTATTATTAAAAAAAATTCAAAGGGAAATATTATAATAATGAAAAGAACCACAAAGTACTCTCTTATGGATTTTCATTCACAGGATTATATATCTTTAATTTCATGTTTCAATGTTCAATATTATAGATAGCAAAATCGACTTTTTGCGAAAAAATGGTTGAAAATGGTTGTTTAGGGCTTCAGCAGCAACTTTTGTTCTGCGACTTTTTCATAATTCTGTTATTTACAAAATTACCGTTATTTTTAGGTTATTAAAGAAAATCACAATTTTGACCTTCAAATTTCCAGAATTCGACCAAATGATGTTTAGCAACTTTGTACAAAATCCTTTGGCGAGTATTTTTGCTGAACATATGAACTCATAATATTTGAAAATACAGGGTGTTTTGATGCATTTTGAATAAAAAAATTAATTTTGCGCCATCTAGCGGCAATAATTTGTACTTATTATGTTCAGCAATTAGAAAGGTAATTTTAATACCTTTCCAAAAAAAAACTTTGTTTTGAAAATCGGTTGAAAAATAACCGAAAATCAGTAGAAAATGTTCTAAACAAAAACATTGGTACAAAAAAAAAACAACAAAAAACAATAACATTACAAATATAAACAAGTGCGAATGTTGTATAAGAGGTGGGCGGTAAAGTGGGTGAACCACGCCTATTTTTGTTTCCGTGTTGACATTTGCCCATGAAGTATTTGTTCAAAATTTCTTTGACCTTTCACATTATATGGGAGGTGGGCGGTAAAGTATGCGGACCACGCCCATTTTTTGTTTCCAAGTTTATATCGACCCATGAAAATGTTGTTATAGTACATGCTTTTATTTAAGATAGATATAGTAGAAAAGTATGAAATTAAGCTACAACGGACACCCTGTGTTTCTAGTATTTTGCTCATAACTTTTTTGTTTATTTACCGATTTTGCTCATTTTCAATATCAAACAAAGATAAATATAATATAAGATAAATATATGGGCAAAATTTCATCCGTCTTCGTTGTGACATTCGAGCCCAATTCTGATTTCAACATGCGGACATAGCTAGATCGACTCAGAATATAACCAGGACCCAGAAAAGATGCACTTTATTTTTTAAATGAATGAGTAAAATTTGCCGAAAAAAAAAAAAAATTAAAATAAAATAAAATTTATACGGCACAAATTGGATTGAATGTTATGCCTTGAAAGTAAACATAGTTGTTGATGACAATAATATCTAAAATTTTGCGGTGGTGCTTGAAGATTACATTCCTACTTCAAAAGTTATATACACTAAGGGAAAAAATTCGATTCAAAATCAACAACGATTGTGCTCACATTAGTAATTTACGGTAACAGCTTTTTAATACCTTTCGTTAACAAATTTAATAAAAAACATATGTAATTTAACAATTTGATACCGAAATGGTTTCAACTTGGTGCCAATTAGGTATCGATTTTCAATAAGAATTGAACACGCAGTATTTAATTTAAACACATGCGGTGTAGATTCACTATTGACACAGAATGGTATGTGATTGATTTTTTTTATTTTTTAAATTTTTTCGATTTTTTTTTTTTTTTTAACTTTTTCCAAATTTTCTCGTAAACGAAAAATGCGATCGTCACCAGCGTTACCGTTGAAAATTTTTAAAAAGTGTCCAAAAAAGGGGATTTCAAAATAAAAAGTCTCCAAAAAAGGGGATTTTTTGAAAAAAAGGGGCCAACTGCTTAAAAAACTAAAAAAACTCCTTAAATTTTGTTAATTTGATAACAAAAAAACAAAAATTGGTATGTTTTAAGAAAACTACTAAATCCAATTCTGTTAGCAACAAAATAATTTATTTATAAATATTTTACAACAATTTTTATTATTAAAAATTAATGATTAATTCATAAGAATAGCTGAAATACAATTCATTTTTTTTATTAAGATTACACTTCTGTATTTTTGTACAAAGATTTTACTCGTACTCAAATCTTTCAAATCCTCGTCGAACCAATTTAGGACTGAACGTATGGATCTAAAAATATTGACTAAAATCTGTTGGACAAACTATTTTTTATTATTGATAACTTACTAAAAAAAACACGTCCCCCTAGGAATTGCTATGAAGAATGTAAAAATATAAATTAGGATAAAAGTATTCATCGTATCTGTTTTTTATTTTCTCAAACCAGTCTAAAAAAATTCGGCATATAATGATTTAAATAGCTATTGATAAGCTTTATTATTTTTAGTTACTAACAGTTTCAGTCCATATATAAATATTCCGCAGTTCTTTATATTACTATACTGTGAAACAATATTAAAATAGTTCATTTATTTGTTTAAATTAATTAATTTTCGTCATTTAGCTCATAGTTTTAAAAAGTCGCCATTTAGTCGCCATTTAAAAAAGGGGCCAAAAAAGTCTCCAGGTGGTTGAAAAAGGGGCATTTGGCGACTAAAGTCGCCAAACGGTAACGCTGATCGTCACGCACCACCGCAGAATTTTAGACTTTGAAGTTATTAATAATTGTGTTGAATGTTGTTCTCAGTGTATTATTGCAACAATATCCGAAAATGGAAGATTACAACTTACACTAACTACCCAACTAATAAAAACATTGAACTTGTAGCTGTTAACAGAAATAATGTGTTAAATTTATAAAAAGTTGAAAAATCCAAGTTTTAAAGTCCACCCTATATTTCAGTTTTAGGACAAGTGAGGGACACCCTAATTAGATATTAAGATAGCTGACTCTACCACCGAAGCATTAAAAATCATTCGGCATTCATAGCTTGAAAATGAAAAAGTACTTTTTTTTGGCATATTGCTAATTATAGAAAATTCAAATGGAACTTAGAAGAACAAAAAAGGAATACAAAGTCACCTCTTGTGAATTCTCACTCATTAGGACTACATGTACTTAAGTTCATATTTCTACGTTTAATATAATAAAAAGTAAATTATTTAATTTGAACAAAATTAAATCCCCGATTTGGTACTTTTTGTTTGCCCTGGATATAACAAAGATTTCTATGCTTACTGGATTAAAAGATAAAGTGCAAAAAAAAAAAAAAAAAATACAAAAATACAGATTTTACCCGTTTTCTCCCTAAGAACTCCGAATTTAAAAAAAAGTACCAGACACCTATCCGATTATTTTTATTTTTTTTTTTTAAGAATAAATAACAATAATTATTAAACTTTTTGTATCTATTAGTTAAGGAGATATAACGAATTTACCCGTTTTTATCCTCTAAACCTTTAAATTTACAAAAATTCCGTCTTAGTGGATCTATTTGATAGGAGACCACTTTACAGTCCATATATCATCTTTCTAGCTTTAACCGTTTGGGATGTGCGATGAAGAATCGGTTAGTAAGTCACTTAAACTCTCTGTAACGTTACTCTTTTATATATAGACATATAACCTAAAGACCACAGAAACTGAATCTTATAAGGATTTAATAAATATGCATATTTCATGAGGATAAAAGTTCTTGGATAAATAGTTTAAAGTGAAACAATAACTGCCAGGTTTTGTTTTGAATTGCGAATATATTCAGAAGCTAGAAATATTAATAATTTTATTTGTAACATATTTAACTCTTTTTTTTTTGTATACCACCATAGCACTATGGTTTCGGCAACCACTTTTCTTGACCTAAATTACCAAAATGAAAAAAAAAAAAAAAAAAATTGTCTTGTTTGAAATATGGTTTGTATGAAAATCCAAGCATATTAATGTATTTATTTTGAACTTCAAAATTTAATTTATTTTTACATTTTTAAAGTGTTTGCTATAAAACTGCGATAATTAAAACACAAATAGAAAATATTACCAAAATTAATTTTGACTAAGAAAGGAGGTCGGCGAAACCATAGTGCAGAAGTGGGGAGAGCATTTTGCATTTGTGCTGAGGTTTGTAACACTCAGAGATATTGACCTATGGCTCGCGGCTTGGAATCATTATCTGGGTGTATTTAACATTGTCTGTCCATCGTTCTTCCTGTCCGTCTGTTCATATAATTTTGTAATCATACTGTAGAACACAATTAGTGCTCATTTTAACATAAAAATGTCTTCCAAAATTAGATTTTAATACTTGTATGATTATATGTATTAATATCATCACAATTTTAGTAAAATTCGGATAATTTTGGTCGTATGTCATGAATTCCATGAGACATCAAATATGAAAGTTTCTACGATTTGGTTCATACTTTTTTTAAATTAAAAAAAAAATAAATAAAATCGCGGTTTTATTCGTGATTCCGTTTCTACGAAAAATTAACATTTTTACTAAAAATTCACTTCAAAATATGCAAAAATTCTCTCAAATATGCATCTCAATAATGCATCTAATTTTAATTATACCTACATTTATGGATGATATAGTTTAAATCGTATTAAAGCACAGTTTAAATTAGGGATGCCAAACGACAATGGTTTTTGAAAATTCCGGGATTCAAAATTTTATAATTCCAAATCCCGGGTTTTTCGGTACCTCGGGATTTTTCAGGATCCCGGAATCTTTGCGGTTTGGGATTTATTTTTCACATGAAAACATATTTTAAATATTTATAAGGAAAAAATAAATTTTTTTTATACATATTTCAAATAAACAAATTCATTCGCATTCTAAAAAGCTAAAACATAACGTTCTTATATATGTAATCGATTTTTTTAATATTTTTGAAACATTTCTGTAAATGTATTCATTCATGTTCCTAAGTTCATTTTTATACCCACCATCAAAAAGATGGGGGGTATATTGATTTTGTCATTCCGTGTGTAACATGTGGAAGGAATCATCTATGACCCCACAAAGTATATATTTTCTGGATCCTGGTTAGATTCTGAGTCGATCTAGTTATGTCCGTCTATCCGTCTGTCTGTCTGTGGAAAGCACGATAGGGCTCGAACGGGGCAATGTAGGGAAACGAAATTTGGCACATATATTTATCCTATATAAGGATTGTTTTGTGTTGAAAATGCGCAAAATCGGTTAATAAATAAAAGTTATGGGATAAAAACTAGAAACACAGGGTGTCCGTTTCATACTTTTCTGCTGATATCTCTTAAACAAAAGCATGTACGGCAACGAAATTTTGTATAAATAGTTTGAGGGTCGATGTTAACTTGGAAACCAAAAATGTGCTTGGTCCGCCCACTTTACTGCCCACCACCCATATAAGGTGAAACTTCAACGAAATTGTGTTCAAATAGTTCAAGGACAAATGTAAACTCGGAAACAAAAAATGGGCATGGTCCGCCCAATTTACCAACCACCTCCCAAATAACGAAAATTTGAAAAAAATGTATGGTGAGTATATAGATTCGGCCGAGCCGAATATAACATTCGCGCTTGTTTAAATTGTATTTGTTGCAATAAATCTCGAAATTGAAATCCTGGGATTTTTTTCGTTGAATCCCGGGTTCAGGATTGGCATCCCTAGTTTAAAAATGTTAAGATAATATATACGGAATGAGTGTCATATGTTTAATAGCTTATTCGGTGAGCTTTAATATCATTCCTTCAGATATGCGAAAATTATTATTTTCTTTACATTGGGACTCGTTGGCCCTATCCATCCTATTTTCATTTCATAAATTTTTAATGATGTGAAAGTTGTTCCTACAAAATTTGAGAGATATAATTTGTATAGTTCTTTAGATATGCGAGAAAGAATATTTGCTTTGTGTGGGGGTAACATTTCCATTTCTATTTGAACTAATGTAGGTTGTAAAATAATGAAAAAAATTTTGCTGTAATAGTTCTTTAGATATAGAGGTACCTGGTCCTATTCTAAATTTCAATGTATTTATGTATGTATTTAAGTATGTATGTATGTATGTATGTATGTATGTATGTATGTATGTATGTATGTATGTATGTATGTATGTATGTATGTATGTATGTATGTATGTATGTATGTATGTATGTATGTATTTACATATGTATACATTTTTATATCAATAGGTGAATCACATTATTTATATTTGCGTATGATTAACATTTATTTATAAGGAACAACAATGCGTATGATTAATAAAGAAAATGAATCATACTTAACTTATGAAAAATATATGTATGTACATACATAAATATATACATAGTATGTATGTATCGCAATAAAGTTCATTATGAAAATAGAAAATAATTAATAAAATTCGTGTGAGATTCTACTATGTTTATGGCTATAAATTATTATAATATTGTAAAAGTGTAAACCTATTGTTATTTTAAATAAAATAATTTAATACTTAACTGTAAATGTAACTTGTAGATATAATCAGTAATTAATTGCGAAACTAAAAATCGATAAGTTAAACATTTATCTAAAGATAATTATTAATAAAATTCCTTTCAATAATAAAAATTACAATAACATTAATATATAAATTATTTTTACTGTGATGATTGATGGCAAATCTTAAATACAAAAACAAATTTCTATTTTCTTTTAAAAGTGAAGCTACTTAAATAAAGTTTTTTTTAAGCCCCTATCAATTTAAGCATCAATTACTTGAAACAAATTTTAAATATCCTAAAGCAAAATAAATTTTAAATCTTTACAAGTCTCTAAAAATTTATATGCATTCCTTATTTAAGACAAATATTTATATCCTTTGGTAAATTTCAAATTTATATGTATCTTCTTTAAAACACATATTTATATTTGTGTTTGTATTTCGTAATATATGAAGGAGGTGAGTTTGGAAGACAGATAGAAGAAATAACAAAACAACTGTCATTACTTATTCTTTCACGTGTGAAAACCTATTTTATATGCAGTCACAAAAATATGCTACAAAAATTCCAAATAAAATGAGTATAAACAAAAATATGTATGTACTTTATTTTTTTTTTTAAGTATGTGTTTTTCATGAGTGTGTATGTATGTAATAGCAAAGTTAGATGGCTGCATATTGTTGTCGTATTTAGAATTTAGCTATAACTTTTTTTTTCTATGGCAGCTGCTTCTTCTGTTGTTGTTTTTGTTGTTATTGTTGTTAACAAAACATACTTGGTAGTGTGCTAGACTGCAGGTGACATACACTTAAGAGTTTAGGACAGATATTCAAAGGAGTAGTTTCGTAGAATAAATTAAAATATGGGGAAGAAATTAATGTCAGTCAAATATTTCCTAAATTAGATTTTCATTATTGATATGTTTTTTGATTTCAATAAAACCATTAAAAACTAGATTCAGCGATTTAGACATTAATCAATTTTAGTATTCTTAAAGATCATTGCATTTTAGTTTAAGTTTTCATTCATGTACAGAATTTTCTCTTGTACTTTTTCTCTATGCTGGCATTAACAAAAGTGATGCTCATGAGTGTTGTCAAGAGAGTGAATGCAATGCAGTCATGTACAAATAAATGCAGGTATAGAAAATTTGCAAAAAGGTAGACAAACTTCTAAATTCAAACACTTACAAACGCATAAGTATATATTTATATAAGCCTGAGTGAATACACGGATATCTAAGACATAGACTTACATAAAATAAACAGACAGATAGTCAGACAGTCAGTTAAACAAGTATACAAACAACATTGATGTTATAAAGTTTGTATTTGCTATATCTAGTTTTGTAACATATTTCAAAAACAAAAATGAAAAGAAGAAATAAAAAACCCAGAATATGTCTACTTGAATGTCTAGAGTTTAAAAATATATATGCATTTACAAGAGTAGTTTGTTTTGCTAGCAAATAGCAACAAAATATAAAAATTTATAAGAATTTAAGTAAAAAAAAAAAAACTAAAGATAAATATTTCTATTTAGACACATGCCTTAAATATAAATACAAAATGACAACAACAGCATCAAAAGTAAACAACAACAAAATATGGTTAAAAGATGCATGATGATGATGCATCATGGATGAATAAATTTCTTTGGAAATGCACTTACATACTTAAAATACAACAATGTTGGTTGAATTGTAATTAAACGGGGTGTGTGTGAGAAATAAATTCTCCTTTTTTGAAACATAAGCGTTATTTTAGTTGTTAAAACACAACTAAATAAAATTTCTTAAATTCTGAAACATATGAAGAATTTAAAATTATTGAGATTAGTATTGAAGTCAACACTTTTCTAATTAATTACTCTATGTATACTGAATGGTGTACTCAAAACCAATCCAAGCAGTCACATATTTGGAGCCGATGAATGTCGGAATGTTTATGTGGGTAAATTTAGTTTAAATAAAACAATTAATTACTACAATTAAAATAAATACGATAATTTGATTATACATTTCTCGTTTTAAAAAAATTAATTATGTAAACGAAATAGAATTCAGGAAGTGAAAATTTTTACAAACTAGAAGTTTATGTACAATTGTTGTCAAAATTACACGTAATATCAATACCTACTGAGTTATTCTAATAAAATTTATGATATTTTAAATGTTAAATGGTATTAGTGCAGCATATTTTAGGGTTTCCTAGTAAAATTTAAAAAAAATTTCTTTTCAATAAAAATCGCGATTTTTAAAAATTTTATGAAAAATTTGGATCGAATATAAGTTATTTCTCTTATATCTATATATCCAATATTTGTTTAAATTGCAATTTTCTATATAAAAATATAAAAACAAAAAGTGCAATTTTTGCATAATTTTCCATAAAATTCTTGTATTAAATTTATTTTTAATGCTCCTCTGATTTTGTTATGTAAAATAACAAAAAACTAAGTTCACGTAGTAATCCAAGCAATTCCATATGAAAATGTAAATGTGCCGCGCGAAAAACTGACTTTTTGAAAAATTTTCGCTCTTGTTTTCCAAACTTTGAGACTATCTGCTACGTTGACTATTTCGGGCACATCAACGGCATGTAGCGCAAAATACGCACAATTGCAACAAGTATCAATAATTATCCCAAATTTTTTATTTGGTTGAGGGGCGCACAGACCCCGTCCAAAAGACTGAATAATTTAAAAAATTAAAAAATTTTGTCATCAAAACTCGATTACCCTGTATTTAACTGTTGAAAGTTTGTACAACAACAGAGATGGTGCAGAATTTATCTACAAGTTCCAATTAGTTTACTAGTAATATAACCCAGCAAAAAAAGAACTGAAAAAGTCATGATTTTAACATTGTGTTGTCATTGGAAGGAAGTACTTAGTGGTGAAAAAGAGCTGCAGAAGTTCTTTTTTTAACCCATGGTTGGCATTGGTAGGATGTTCTTCTTTTATACTTCTTGTTCATTGCTTTTGAAGCACTTCTCTTAAAACTATGTTTATAAAATTTTTAAATAAAAATTCTGTTTTTGTCCTATTAAATAATAACAAAAATGCATTAAAATTTGTAAAATTGGAATTTTGTTAGAAGTTATTACCACTTTTTCCCGCAAAAAATTAATTTATTTTCACTTTTTTGGAAGTAATTATTAAGAACTTCCAAAAAAGTTTAAAATATGTGCATTGTTCCACTTTTGAAGTTGTGAAAATGTTCTTTTTTATGAAGAACTTCATCGATTTTTGCTGGGAATAAGATCGAAAAGTACAAACGCGCGAACAAAAATTGTAAAAGAATGGTAAAAACTTAAGAAATTTTTATCAGTTTTTCTATATTCTTTAACTTTGAAAAACAATCATGATTACAAAAAGAAACCTATTGTGCTAAAATTTTGCACTTTATTAGTTTCAAGTCTTGTAAGTTCAAATCTGTAACCAATTTGTTTAAAATATCGTTACCACAAAACTTATTAAGGATTTAAGCCAGTTTCAGCCAGGTTAAAAATTTTTCATAATGGCCCATTTTTTTTCCTTTTATATACAGAAGAATTATATAGAGAAGAATCAAGGTTTTGAAGTAAGCAACTGCTAAAAAATAAAGAATTTCAAATGTTCAGTTCAACGAAAATGCATAAAAAAACTGCAATTGCTTCAAAGGAACTATTAGAAAACAAGAAAGTTACGAAATTTGCTTTATTTTTGTCGTAATTTTAATGAAATTTGACACTAAAAAGTTTTATGTAATTCACTATAGTTTCCATATAAGTACATTTTACAGAAATCACTTTAACGTACATTAATCACAATTCCTATCAAGGAATACCCAAAAATTTTTGAAGTCTTAGCTTATTTCTCAAATAATAATATGGTAGAACATGCTAAACCAATAATTTTTTCAGCAGTTAATTTAGTGTCGGGATGTCAATGACTAAAAATGTAGTTGTATTAGTTAGAGTGTGTATGTACCTCCTACTCGTGGAAGTGCATATTGTCACTTTATTGACCCTTCGGTAGTCGTGGAGGTGATTGTGTGTGTAAAAAAGTGACACCGTGTAGTCGTTGAGGTGGCAATAGACGTCCTCCTACGAAAAATTTCTAATTGAATTAAAGATTGGCTAAAAAATTGCTTTCAGAATATAGATTATGCTTAAAATAATTTAGCCGAAATTTCCAAAATAATGCTATTTGCTATACCATTCTTTTAAATCTAGCAGATAAAATGCTAAAATGGTAATACTATTAATAACATACTTGTTAAACCGGAAATAGCAACTCGAGTGCTAATTAACCACTCCTGAGGCTGAGTGGTTAACGTGAAAGATTACAAAACCTGGGTTCGATTTGGATACCACTATCGACAATATAAGGAGTGAGATCGAAAAATTCTTAACATACACAATATTCAATAACTTGGAAACGGTTGATCTTAGAGTTTTTATTATTTTTTTAATCATTTGATAATTTAGCACATATCACAGAAATATATAATTTTTATGGTTCTAACCACTAATTATAAAATTGTGGACCATTTTTGGTAACCCTTTCTTTGGAGATTTGATAGTTGCTTCAGTCACTTTTTTGGAATAGTGTGCACATCTTCTGTTAAAATCTTCGTTATTTTGGGACACCTTTTTTGTGCTCTTGAATTCACTTTTCACAAGAGCTCAATATCTCGCTACTGGTCTAAGCTATGGACAATTTTGAAAATTGACCTCTCTTGGTACTAAAACTATGTTATTGATTTGGTACCACTCCAGAGCTTTCTAACCGCAGTGACATGATACCAAATGGGTCCAAAAATATGTGGACACGTTGTGCTTTCTTAAGAAAAGAAGAAGTCTTTTTTGAAAATATTCCTTTATGCATATTTTGGTATTTATAGATCCGAATGTATCAAATGACTTTCCTGTTTTGCCGCAACTGCAAAAAGCTTGTGATACCATGAATTTTGTAAGAAATTTTTGCTGCTTTTGGGTCTTAAACTTATCTCCGACATTGTTTCGAGCAATAGAAATTTTTGAGACACAAGCTTCTTCGTCAATTATACAGCTTGAGTATTTTTTTTTTATGAAATTTGTTTTTAAATTCCTATTTTTGGCTTGTAATTTTTTTTTGCAGAATTCCAGTTAGAAATTTTTTGAACTTTATGTATTATCTACTTTCCTATTAGCTTTAAATTTTCGCACCAAATAGTCGAAGCACTGAGAAAACTGAGCTGATTTTCTACCAGATGTGTTTGGAGTTCCTTTCAATATGTCTTAAATTTTCTGGCTTTCCCAATATCATGTGGTCCTTTTTTCTTACCGAACTAGGTTTCACATCAATAGTCAAATTCTCCTGATACTGTTTAATAACATTAGAAACGGTTTTACGGACGACATTTAATTCTGTGGCCAATTATTTGTAAGACCTATTTGGATTTTTTTAAATTTTTTAATAACTTGTAGGACGTAATTCTTTTTCGTTACTTATTTTGTTGAAAATAAGGACAAATTAACATGGCTGTTATTAAAAATAATAACTGAAGTATTTTCCATGATAACTAGATCAAAAAAAAAATTTCAATATTGATTCTGAAAAAAGTTATGAGGCAAAATGTGTGTTAAGAATTTTTCGATCTCACTCCTTATTATACAATATCAATAAAGTTAAACAAAAATGTTTAAATTAAAACAAGTAAACAATTTCTGAATTTGCACCAAATTTGTATTATTTCTCCTTTGCCATCGACATGTTAACGTAACTGCCATGGTATACTAATTTTAAATAAGGTAACCTTATAAGATCAGCTGATTATTTTTTGCTCGTTATTTCAAAGCAGAATATATTGTCAAAATTTATTTAAATTTGTTTGTTTACAAAGGAAAGCAAATAATTTTGTGTTATAATACTAAATTATATTTGTGTTGTTATTAAAAACTATTTTTAGTTACATTTCGTGTGTTTTGTGTTATTAAAAGCAAAAAAGAAATAATATATAATTGCGCATTTGAGAGCATTTACAATTCGAAATTACTTGGAGTGTTTAATGATTAAAATTGCATTACAAATATAAAATGCGACTAAAAAGATGAATATAAGTTGTAAAATACACAAATTTTTATTTGTTTTTCTCAAATATATATAAATTTTCATAACACAAAATATAATAAAGCAAGAAACACAATAAAATGTTTACAAACAAAAATCAGTTGTTTTTGACGTTGTGTTACATTGACAAAGTTGCGTTGTTGTAGTTGTTGCCGTTTTGCATATACCTTACAATAGTTGTGCCATGGTAACTGCTTTAGCTCATACTAAGTGCTAGAACTTTAACCAGTCCCTATCACTTCGTAACCAGTTCCATTGACATGCTTCTTTTTCCCTTTGGGAATTTTTAGGGATTTTAACTGTTAACGAAGTTACAGCATATATTGAAGCACATCTCGAAAACAACTTATCTGATTTGGTTTAATAAGATATAAAAAAATTCATATCAAAATTGCCTTCAAGCTATACTCACATTATTTTTTAACACTCAACATTTATGGAGATATCATAATATATTGAAAAAAGTTAAATTTCTTACAAAGCGCAACATTTTTTTTTTAATTCACAAAAATTTAAAGGTTGCAAAAAATAGTTAAATTTTTTGTTAAATGCTTAGTTTTGATTTTATTTACAAATTATTCAAAAATATTTACAAAATAAGTTTAATCTTTTATATTTCTGTTGAATTTGTAGATGAGTAACTTCATTAATTGTTTACTAAAACTGCATTGGTTTCAAAAAAATATGTCTTGTTTTATTTGGAAAAATTTTATCAATACGATCAAAAAATAAAAATTTGCAATTAACTTATAAGCGATTTAAAAACTAATATAACTATAATATGAAGGCAATTTTTATAAGACTTTTTTTTTGATATCTTATTAAACCAAACCAGACAAGTCGTTTTGGAGATATGCTTCAATATATTGTGCAACCTCACTTATTTAATAAATACCGATTTATATCGAGAACCAAAATAAATTTAAAAATAGTATTTTATGAACTAAGTTCTTCATAACAAGAAGTGTCCGAATTGACTGAGATATCTTGTGCTGCAGAACAATTTTTAAATTTGTCATCCCATTTTATCATTTAAAATATACAAATGTTACCGAAAAATATAATTGTTGGTTACATTTTATAATTTAAACCCTTTTGAGTTTCAATAAATGATATAGTATTTATATATACAAATAAATTAAATACATTTTTAAAACTACTTACCTCACATATTGATTGACTTATATTATTTAAATTTAAACGAAATATGCGATCCCTGAAATATAAGAAACAAGAAAAAAAAATTAATTTTTAAAATAGATTTTGAATAATTTATGTTTTTTTTTTTTATAAATAAATAAACAACCAGTAAAAGTAATATCATTACTTGTTCTCATTCCTTTTTATTTTAATAGTTTTATTCAATTTTTTTTTACATCAAATTGTTTGCTTTCTACTTAAAAAAAAAAAAAAAACAAAGAAAACAGAGAACTCTAAACCCCTCGTTCGAATACCAAAGATGTCGTGCCACACGCTAACTTCAGTTTTATAGTCTCAAATTATACTTCCACCATAAATAAATATTGAAAAAAAAAAAAAAAAAAAAAAAAAACACAGTGGCAATCAAACGAGTGGCAACTGACATTAATGTGGTTATAATATGTTAACAATAGAAACCATTAATAAAAGGCTTCATAATGTTTGTTCTATTCTTTTTTTCTTTTGTATAAAAAAAAAACATATGATTAAGGAAAGTCTAGTGTCTAGTCTGTTCTAGTAATGCAATCATTTTTCATTTTTTGATTTTATATTTAAGGTAAATTTAGGTAAAAAAAAAAAAAAAAATCATTGAAAGAAGGGAACATAAGGTTACCTTAAATTTAATATATTTAAGTTTTAGCTTAATGTTTGTTTTATTTTTCTCTTTTTTTTATTGTTGTTGCTGTGACACCCTTGACATTTTAAAGCTTTAACCTTAACACCTGCTGCCATCTATCTAATTTTCTTTACTGATTGATGGATGAATGTCATCTTTATTGTCACTCCTGTCGAAAGTATTGTCATTGTAAGATTATATGTGTGATAGTAAAGGAAAATCAAAAATATAAAAAAAATTATACGTTGTGTAAAGTACATACATACATATAAATATTTTGTAATCATGAAGAAAAAAAGAAATGGAGAAAAACATGAGACATACACGAGTTGAGGATTAAATATTTATAAATATTTAATGTTTTTTAGTATCATATTTTGACAGCTAATAAGAAATGGAATAGAATGAACTTAAATTACTTTAGTCTAGTACAATTTACTCCCTTAATGTGTTTTGTTGAAGTGACATTTTAATAAGAAAGTAAGGATATATAAATGACTAAATAACAAAAATAATTTTACAGCTCAAGTGGTCAAGCCAAACATATGGGACTCTATCTTGGGAGTATTAATATAGTTTAGATTTACTAATTAAAGTTATGAAATTTTGTGGGATTACTGGGTTACAGTGAAAAATCTCTGGCAGAATTATTTAATAATATAGAATTAGGCCTTATTATTAAAGACATAATAAATCAGTCTTAAAATTATCTATTACACACCCGAAGTTTTTAATTATCCGGTAATGAAATTTTCGGGTAGGTTTTGTCTATTGATTATCGAGTTTTATACTGTTTTGGGAAGTAGAATAATTACAATTAATCTTTATATGAATTTAAAAAATTTGTACCGCCCAATTTGAATTTCACCTTAAATAGGAGGAGGGCTG